>OZ026597.1:6605593-6640593 GCA_964020085.1 Micromussa lordhowensis | reverse complement strand
AACTTAGTGATTGAGTTAGCCCAAAAAGGCCTAGCCTGCTGTAATGACCAGCCATGAGTGAATCCGACACATACACTAATTTATTCAGTACAGGAGCAAATACATCACGTGATAATGGAGAAGTGCCAATCACAACATTCCTCCCTTCTAGAATTACAGGTTATGCATCCATAAACTTCTCATATAAACTGGAACAACTAAATCAAAAACTATCTGTCCTCTTTTCAAAACAACAGTCCCTGTGATAAAGTCACTATAAAGTCACTAGGTCTTTCAGGTATCCAGGTCTGACCCTTTTCCGCACAGGGCGTGTAACCAGAGGACTCGTTTTAACAGGTGTCTGAGTAGGTGCTGCTGATGGAGATTTAGGAACCTCGAGTTGGTCGCTAACACCAGGGGTGGGTGATGTTGCATTGGATTCAGGCAAAACAACTGGTGTCACGCCAGGTGTCAAACTGGGTGTCACGCCTACAACTGGCTCCTCTGCCACATCATTCTCACGGCGTCGAACATGGTCTTGGTGCCGCCGGATTACTGTCCCGTTGTCCAGCTGAACTCGAGCTGACACTGGACCAGATTTCTCCACTACAGTTCCTGACATCCACGCCTTTTTGTAACGGAAATCCTTAGCATAAACAGCCTGGCCCTCTAGAATCTCCCTCTCCTTAGCATGGTAATCATGTGCTGCCTTCTGCTGGGACTGTTATTCCTAACACGATCTGCTATGCTTGGCACAAGCTGGTTCAGATGTGTGTGCAATCTCCGTCTCATGAGTAATTCTGCTGGTGGAACTCCAGTCGTACTATGAGGGGTGGTACGGTAACTTAGGAGAAACTGTGATAACTTTGTTTGGACACTTCCGACCTCCATCTTCTCATAGCTTTCTTTAAAGATTCGCACAGCCCTCTCTGCTAAGCCATTTGAGGCAGGATGATAAGGTGCCACTTTGATGTGCTTGATTCCATTCTTTTTCATGAACTCCTGGAATTCTGAACTGGTAAAATTGCTACCATTGTCGCTAACGAGTGTTGCTGGTAGGCCATGTGTAGCAAACATCTCTCTGAGCTTTTCAATTGTGGCAGTCGACGTGGTGGACTTCATGCGATGCACGACTACAAGGAACATTTCTCCCTTGTAAGGCCCTGCATAGTCAATGTGGATTCTTGACCAAGGGTTTCCCGGCCACTCCCAGGGGTGTAATGGTGCTTCTGCAGGTGCACTCTGATTTGACTGACATTTGTCACAGCCCTTCACCTTCTTTACAATCTCCTGATCCATGCCCGGCCACCATACATAGCTTCGTGCCAATGCTTTCATGCGAGATTCACCTGGGTGGGCCTCATGCAGCTCGGTAAGTATTTTCGATCTTCCTTGTGGGGGTACAACCACTCTGGCACCCCACAGTACACAACCATCTTCTACGCTCAATTCACTTCGCTTGGTGAAGTAAGGGTTTAGCTCTTCAGAGTTGTTTTTGGTTGGCCATCCTTCTAAGATGAAGCGTAGCACCTGTGAGAGGACTGGATCCCTCTTGGTCCACTATTTGATGTGACCACTATGAACAGGTGTGCCTTCCAAATGTTCCATTAACAAGATTGTTTCACCTGGAACTGGGAATGACTCAGGCATCTCAGGCAAGGGTAGCCTACTTAAGCCATCTGCATTACCATTGGTCTGACCAGCCTTGTACGATATTTTGTACTCGTAAGCAGACAAGGTCAGTGCCCATCGCTGGATTCGTGGTGCAGCAAGCGCTGGAATTCCTTTTTTCTCATTCAATAAACCCTCCAAGGGTTTATGATCCGTCTTGATAGTGAATGAGTGTCCATAAAGAAACTGATGGAACTTCTTAACTCCGAAAATTATTGCTAGCGCCTCCTTCTCTAAGGTGGAGTAGTTTCTTTCGGCTCCATTTAGAGATCTGGACATGTATCCTATTGGACGTTCAGTTCCTCCTTCCGTTTTGTGGGATAGGACTGCTCCCACACCATAATCTGAAGCATCAGTAGCAAGTACAAGTTCCTTAGCTGGGTCAAAATGTACTAGAAGTTCAGCTGACTGCAACAGTTCCTTAGATTTCGCAAAGGCCTCCTGCTGTTCCTTTTTCCACTGCCATTTCGATCCTTTCCTTAAGAGCTGGTGTAGGGGCTCCAGGATGGTTGCGACGTCGGGTAAGAATCTATGATAGTAGTTAAGCATGCCCAGGAACGCTCGTAACTGACTGACATCCTTTGGCTCCGGTGCATTCTTGATTGCATCAACTTTTGCCGCCACAGGTTGAATGCCATCACCACTGATTACGTACCCACAGTACGTCACTTCAGGTTGCATGAACAGACATTTTGCCAAACGTAACTTCAATCCTGCTGTGGAGAGCCGACTAAGCACTGCTTCCAGGTTGGCTAGATGATCTGGGTCATCCTTGCCGCTGACTAAGATGTCATCAACTCGCACGACAACATGGGGGATGCCTCGCAATTAATTCTCCATTGTACGCTGGAAAATTCCAGGCGCTGATGAAACCCCAAAGGGCAGTCTATTATATTGATAGAGTCCCTTGTGAGTGTTGATCGTAGTGAATTTCTTCGATTCTTCATCCAATAATAACTGTTGGTAGGCCTGTGACATATCCAGCTTGGTGAATTTATTGCCTCCACCTAGTGTGGCAAGCAGGTCCTCAGTCTTGGGGATTGGATAATTATCCAACTTTGAGACTTGGTTAACGGTACACTTATAGTCACCACAAATACGCACTGATCCGTCTTGTTTCACTACTGGAACTATAGGTGTTGCCCACTCTGTGAACTCCACTGGAGATATTATGCCTTCACTCAGCAATCGATCCAGCTCTTTTTCGACTTTCGCTTTAAGAGCATATGGTACAGGACGTGCCTTCATGAACTTGGGTGGAGCACTTGGGTCAACATAGATTTTAGCCTCTGTGCCCTTCAGTGTACCCAGTCCTTCGCCAAAAATGTCCTTGGTGCATCTAGGATCTTCTGCAGCTGAGGGTTGCCCTCTTGGATGCTGAAAATACTGTTCCAGTTAAGCTTAATCACTTGAAGCCAATCCCTTCCAAGTAGATTGGGTCCCGGACTCATCACCACCAGGGCTGGTAAATTATGCTGTTGATTTTGGTATTTGACAGGGATCAGTATTTCACCTGACACTGGTATTTTCTCTCCCGCGTATGTGCTTAATATGGCCTTCGAACTCTTCAACTCTACCTTGTCACGTAACTTGTTATACGTTTCTTCATTCAGCACCGTTCTGGTCGCGCCAGTGTCTATCTCCAATTTGTGTGGTTCACCGCAAAGTTCCACAGTTACTTCAAATCCCTTATGTTTGCTTTGCCCGCGAATGTGATACATAGTCGCTTCGTCCACTAAATGTGTTGGCTGCTTCTTCTTCCCCTTTCCTCGCCTGCTGTCTCGCGAACCGGTTTGTTTAACTTCCCGCTTCCCGGAATCGGTTCCTTTGCTCGTCGTTTTCTTGGAATTTTTCTCGCCACGACACACTTTGGCTAAGTGCCCTCTTCGCCCACATTTAAAACACTGAGCATCTTTGAATCGACAGGCTGAAGCTTCATGTTTCTCCCCACAACGATAACACTCTGAATCTGGACGACGATCTTTTGTGTCTATAGTTCCGTTCTTGTCTTGAGCGTCGACCTGATTAACGCTGCTGGGGGTTGTTTCGGACTGAATATCAACCACGTGCTTCGCCGCTAACTCTTCTCCCAAAGCAATCTCCTCGGTTTTCTTGAGTGTCAATTCTCTTTCCGCCAGTAATCTCCGCTGGATTTCTTTATTATTTATACCACAGACCAACCGATCTCGTAGCATTTCTGGTAACGACTCGCCAAAATTACAATGTTCAGTTAGCTTACGCAATTCTGCCACGTATGCTGCAACTCCTTCGTCTTCTTTCCGATTTCGGCTATGAAATTTGTAACGCTCCACTATTTCACTCGGCTTCGGTGAAAAGTGCTTCTCAAGGGTGTCGGCAATCTTCTTGAAAGTTGTCTCCGCTGGCTTCGCTGGTTGAAGTAAATCCCTCGCAAGTGCGTACGTTTTACTCCCGCAAACACTAAGTAGAATTGCTCGTCGTTTCCCCGCATCTTCCACCTCATTCGCTAGGAAATACTGTTCCAACCGCTCTACATACTGGGTCCATGATTCTTCTGATTCTTTGAATTCGCCTATTTTCCCGTAGGTCGCCATTCCTGTTCGAATCTAGAATGAAATGTCTCGTCGCCAAATGTAATGACCAGCCATGAGTGAATCCGACACATACACTAATTTATTCAGTACAGGAGCGAATACATCACGTGATAATGGAGAAGTGTCAATCACAACACCTGCATAGAAGAGGGGGACTGGGAGAAAGAAAGAACGCCTGCTATGAGAACCCTCTAATAAATATTCAAATTTATAATTAATAGTTCTTCCTAACTAATAATTTTATTTAGCTAAAAACTTCTTTTACTTTATAAATTAGCGAAGTCTATGTCCCTAACCAAGGTAAGTTTGTTGACAATCCTGGAGAAACTTTTTACACTGTTCGTCTTACGGCACTCGATCGGCAGGTGATTCAACAAAATTGAGCCTCTGTAAGATATGGAAAATTTCTTAATATTTGATTTAAAACGAGGGATTTCCAACTTTCTTAAATTGTAACATGATTTAAATTTCACAACATGTGCTGTCATACAGGGCGGTGAATCGTTGTGGTAGATCTTATAAGCTGGTTTCAAGATACATTGCTTATAGTTAGTTTTTAGAGTGTCCTATTTAGCCCTGGTGACAACTTCCGCTGATGGAAGGTACTTAGGAAACTTAGAAATAACTCTTGCTGCTCTGCAGTGTAGCCTTTCAAGTGAATCTAGGTCGTCTTGCCTATTTGTACCTCCCCATACGGATGTACCGTACTGACTGCAAGAATTATAACTCTGAAGTACAGATTTAAGAGATCATGTTTGGGTAAAACATCTGCTCTTCTTTATGAGAGAGTTTATTAACAAAGCTCTTCTTTAGTTCCTTAATATAAGTGTACCAGCCCAGTTTCTCACCAATATCCACACCAACAAGTCGACTATGTGTTACCCATTCTAAATTATTGCCTTCGAGGTATATGGGTGGATAGGGACAAGTAAACGATCCTCATTAACTTAGCATACATTCTGATTTCTTTGGGTGTGGGGTCAGCTTGTTCTTCGCACACCAGGTGAACAACTCAATTAGGGATTGATTTAATGCAGCTGAGACTTCATCTATGGTGTTCCCGATACAGTATATGGTGGTGTCGTCCGCATACATATAAACGGACTGGACAGACTCTACGAGGTCGCTTGTGTATAAAGTAAATAGCGTGGGCCCCAAGACACTCCCTTGGGGGACGCCAGAAGATACTGAGCGGAAGCTAGACCTTTGCTCAGTTAAGACCATGTACTGTTGTCTAGATGTAAGGTAACTCGTCGCATATACGACAACTTATATTTAAGCTTTACACAATCGAAGCCGTTCTTGAAGTCAATGAAGGCTACACCCGCGACATAACCCTTGTCTATTCCTTGTCTCCAGGTTTCTGTTAAATAAACAAGGAGAAGTTCGGTGGAGTAGCCCTTGCGACATGCCCATTGATGATCTGTTACCAGGCGATTGAAGTTTAGCACATGGTCAACAATCGCGCCATCAACGCAGGACTAAAATCTATCTTGGGAGGTTAAGGATGGAAAGAGGGCGATAGTTTTCTATGTCCGTTCCGTCATCTTTTTTTCTGTACTGTTGTTAGTTTTGCTGTTTTCCACTCCATTGGGACGGTACATACCTTGAGACTTATGACAATTAATTCAAGTCTAATGATTGCCTTACCATACAAAAGGATGCTTGCTTCTGAGGTTCTCACAGATCGTTCCCGAATAAAGAGCTTTTCAAGTGGTTATTTCAGTTGGTAGCCTTCGATGTTCAATAGGCGAACACCAGTCTTTGGCTCTTCTACTGATTCAAAACGTCAACTTGTAGCATTCATTCAGTCTACCCCTGTAGATTTTTGCAAAGTGGCAATGGTACTCTCCTTGGAAATGGCCCTTCCTTCAGATGTTTTTGTACTCTCCGTTTAGATTTCCTAGGTCGTAAGAGAGCTAGTGTCAGTTTGCCGGGATCTAGGCATGCTTGTTAAACGCAACAAAAATCAACTTCGCGATTACATGCCAACTAGGACAGCCCAGTTAGCCGAGATCCCGGTATCGCGGTGCCGGGATCCCTGCTAACTGGGCTGAGATTTTTCCATGTAATCGCGTTTGCCGGATTAGCCCGGCTCATTGAGCCAGATATAAAAGTCCTTGTAACTGCATGAAGGTAGAAGATTACACAGCCAACTGCTGGTAAAAGGATATTACAATCATTCGCCGCATTCTTGTAGTGTCCGTTTTGAAAACTACAACTTCCTGCTATAATATATCGAGCGGCTCGGGCCTTCTTCGCGACAAAATCAAGCTCATTCCGGTCTCCCGCGGTTCATCGGATCAGCCATCAACTGGGCTAGCTCGCCTCGTCTAATGCCGGGCGGTAAGTCGTTTCGGCACACCGAAGCAGCCCGGCTAACCGGGCCAGCCCTGCTCATGTAATCAGGCCCTTAGGGCCTAATTACATGAGCTGGACCTGTTAGCTAGGCTGGTGTTAGTTTGCCGGGATCTCGTCTAGTTTGTTAAACGCAACAAAAATCAACTTCGCGATTACAATGATGACAACCGTGCCAACCCGGTTAACCGAGTTCCCGGTATTGCGGTGCCGGGATCCCGGCTAACCGGGCTGAGATTTTTTCATCTAATCGCGTTTTAAATGCCGGGTCAGCCTGGCTCATTAGGCCAGCGAGAGTACAGCGGGTAATACAATGCTCACGCGCAATGGTTTCAATCCCATGCAAACATGGCAGCCACAAAATTTAAGTGGACCATTGGAATGGTGGACGGCCTTCGCGCGCCCATTGAATTTAAAGCTAATATGGAGTATCGCAACTTGACTTCAATGCTGATAAAATCAGGCAATATGAAGCAGCGAGAAAGACGATGGTGAGAAAGTATTCTTCTGGCGATGTTGACTCATTTGGGCTAGAAGAAATTACTGCCAGTAGAAAAAGTCAAGTCAGAGAAAGCGCTGATCAACCGGGCTGGCTCGCCTTATGTAATACCGGGCTGAAAGTCATTTCGGAACACCGAAGCAGCCCGGCTCATGTAGTTAGACCTTTAAGCGTTTGCGTAGTTTTGGTAACTTGGGAAAAATTTACTCCTGCCTTCTAATGCCTTGAAATTCTACATGAAATGAAGTAATAACGCGTGGCAATAAATAGCGCGCGAAATACTGCAAAGTTTGTTTCCAAATTGCACTCGCCACTACGCAGTGTTGCGGAAATGTTTAAATTTAAGTGTCGGTGAGTATTTAGTGCTAAACCATACCAGAAGATATATGGGAACACTTACCTTTTTTTCCTGTTAATCCACAAGAGCAAAATTATTTTTCTAGGAGTCCTGTCAGTTCCGATGCAGAAGCTATTAACGTCACGGGACCCTCAACGCTGAGTGGGATAGCATATAGGAACGCTCTTTTGGCTTTGGGATTCAGACAAAACGATAGATCATTTACACCATGTCCCTTGGGAACATTTGCAAATCTTTCAACTAAAGGAGTTGACGGATGTCAAAATTGCCCACCAGGTAACTTCTAAGTAATGTGATGTAACATAAATGTAATTCTTTTAATATCGTGCAGTCATGAAAAATACTATGCTATACCAACAGTATACAATTTAATATTCTACTCTCTTCTCAGTACTGTTCTCTTTTAACATCTATTGCTTCTTCTTATAGAGTTTCGAGTTTTACATTAAGTTTAATGGCATAATAAAGTGCCTCCTTTGAAAAACATCAAAGCGGCATTTAAGCTCAATTTCCGACCCAACACTCTTGAAACATAAACGGACATCAAATAGCTTCTAACGTTAGTGGCACTTCGCATCTCCTCGCTGGATTGACAAAAGAAGCAAGACACTACTTTACATTGCGCACGTTACTTTCATTACTTACTATACATGAATAACACACTAGTTTCGCAACTAGACATTTCTTTAGGTGGCATAGCATACCATAAAATAACATTGTTCTTGTCTTTTTCCAGGGGGTTTCTTCTCTGACACTCTAGCCTATGTGAACAAAAGTTGCAAGAGATGTCCAAATGGTTCTTTTGTTGCATTTGACAAAGCACCTGGAAAGTATCATCGGGATTGCAAGTCATGTCCTCTAGGTAAGACGGACTGTCTAGATAATCTCCCGATTATCTTAATCCCTCACTATTAAATGAATGATTATGCTTCAAGCATAGATGACTTTAAGATGAGGTTGCTTTACTTGATACCTAGTAAAACCAGTACCCTATTGGGAACTGCGCACAGGAATTTCTTTGCATGGACCTCATTCAGTTGTGAAATATTTAACCCACGAAAGTTTATGATTCTGATTCTTTGGTATTTTTCTATTTTGGCGCCGTGTTATTACGCAGTTGGAGAGATGAGACCAAGTTGTGGGATTGATCACTCAATATTTGTGCTTATTAGTCCACAAGTAGCCCAAGCTCAGTTCGTGAGTGTCTTTATCACTTTACTCAACAGCGACAACCTACTAGTTCTGCCCATACATCTCTTAGCTAATAATTAGCCACGAGCATTGTAAGAGAGTATTTTCACTTCTTGTTAAACATTTTCCCTGGGGGAACTCCCATATGAAAAAGTCAGAGATGCTCGTCGGAAGATTTGAATAAAAGGAAACAAATGTGGGCGTTGCTCGAGCTTCACTGGACCCCTAAGAGATATACCACTTAAAACGGAATAGGTTCGATTACTAGCCACTATTCAAGAAAGGATCCCGCGCGAACTTGTAAACCCGACTCACGTACTCGAGAGATCAGCGAAAAGCAAGCCTAAATATTAAATTAAATGACAACGTTTCTTTTATTATTAATTCTCCAAGTGCACCCTAAAGAATACTTTGACAGCTAAAAATGGTGACTTTTAATCATCAACACCCTAAGTGAGACCAGAATCCTTGGTTTGTACCCGAGACTATGAGCATCCCCAACCTTTTCATATACGAGTGTTCCCCCTCCCGAGGGGGGGGGGGGCGGGGTGGGGTTGGAACATCCGCCGTCTAAGGCTGTTTTACAGTCACTTTCCCCCTGTCAAGATAGTTAATCTTTGAATTTATGACGCATCTACTCAATATCTTACCGCAGAAATGATTTACATTGAATAGAATTTCGCAGAAATGTACATGTGTTTATATATAGAAGCCACATGTAATTTTACAAATAGCTTATTTCCCGGACGTGTCCGCTCATACAGGTTTAACCGTACTCGATTGCCGAGAAAGAAGCTCTTGAAAGCCTCAAAATTGATGAGCTGTATGGATTTTCGAATGATTCTAGCCGTGGTAAAAGATTTAGATAATCAACTGTCGAGAGAATTGATGAGAATTGGAACGACGTGTTTCGCCCTTTATTTTGACGGCGTTGTAAACAAATGCACATAAATACGGTCATGGCGAAATGAGATTAACAATTATGATATAGATAGGACCCTGTGCGCGCTCTGATTGGTCAAAAACCCATGCTTTGTCAGAGTTTAAAAAATAACTGAAATACTACGCGCATTTCGATTGGTCAATAGAGTTACAAAACCTATGTTATATTGTACTGGTAAACACATAGAAAAGTGGTTACGTCACCGTCTCCGTAATAGCCAACTTCGACCTAACTCCGGTTCTTGGCCTGGAAATGTCTGAAGGCGAAAATCAAAGTCAAAATAAACCAAACTCTCAATAAATTTAACCGTGTTTTTAATTATTATGGGCGGTGCCTCGCATGGGTCCTCGCGTCCCGTTCGCACCTACCCTTTTGACCTTATCACTTCCTATCACTTTGCATATATATTTCATTTCTTCTCGGTTATTTATCTTGTTGTATGTAACATGTGTAATGGTCAATAAAGCTATTAAAAAAAAACTAGAAAAAAAAAGTGCGGAGAAAAACGGGTCCAGCAAGAAGAGACGATTTGCCATGCATGGTTGAGAGATCTTGACAGCTCTACGTGGAACTCTGCCAGAACACTAGCGATAATCCATGTAATAAACAGTTTTGGCTTTCGCTGACTGAGATGTCAATAACACGAATATCTTTCGTTCCACATACACATAGAAATTTACAAGGAAAAACAGGACCAGAAGTTTGTCCCGATATATAACCTTATGTACAATCATTTTTCGCCGATTCCAATTACGCTTAAGTTTAGTAAGAAGTGTAAAGCATTTTCGGTGCTTTCCGCGGTCTGTGGAGGATGCATTTTTGACTACAGGAGGGTTACACTGATCAATTTGGGTTGAAGCAGGGAAAATGTTGTCATGAGAAATTTTGAGTTTGAACTAAATTCATGCATGCATAACACGAGCAATAGCTCTCATTTGACAAAATACACAGAGGCACGGACTTCATAGCTTTTAGCATAAAAAAATTCTGAATAAACTTCGGAAGCAGCGTTTCTGTAACTAATCTTTATTCCAGTCGGAAACCTTTGAAAAGTTATCGTTGAATCACTTGGCAGAGCGTTTAAAGTTTGTACTACTTGCAAACTGTCTGAACATGTACAGTCTTTTAGTTTCGTTATGACCGATTCCACCTACGTATCCCTGCATTTCCCCGTCAAAATACTTTTGAGCTGATTAATATACTTTCAGCCTTCACCACGACAACCTTTTCCTTTGCTTTCTTAAATGTTTTGTAGCGTGAAATGTTTTCGTCGCTTTGCTCCGTAGATTTTGTGTCCGGCGCGCCGGCGCTGAGTTTGTACTTTCATTCTTTCAGTCGCTGTGATTGGTTTGTCGCGTCATCTCAGGATTTTGATGAGAAAAACTAACTTGATCACGAAAGTACAATCAGTTTTCCTCTCTTTGACAAGCGTCTTCCATAGTTATTTCATAAAAGCAATAGACCACTCTTTCTATGGGTTTACCGGCGTAATAAAACACTTGGGATGTTGGGAGAAAACTCCAAAACCTTGCAAGCTTGTCTCGTGTTTTCCCAACATCCCGCGTGGTTTATTGCGCCGGTAGACCCTAATAAAGAGAGGTCTATCGCTTAAATAAAATAAAGAAAAAGCTAACCTGCGTAGCTCGGCAGAACTTTCCAGATCTTTCCAAGACGTAGACTTTGATGGGTCATTATGAGCATTCTATATCGGTTGATGCCAATATCATGGTATGAAAGTCTGCCAAATCATTGGTAAATATGTTGCTGAATTTGGGGCACAATACGTTACCATAGCAACAATATGACCTGCTAAAAACACCCTTAATTTTGGCTTTGAGTACTTATAACTCAAACACGAGCTCGGTGACTCCTATGTTTTTATTATCGAATTATGATAAGCATGATAAGATTCAACGTTTTGCAAAGTTTAAAAAAATTCTGTGGAGTGGGTTCAGAGTCACCTTTAATTTTCGAAAATTTAAGGTGGTTCTGAACCCACTCCACAGAAATTTCTTAAACTTTGCAAACGGTTTTTCTCTCTATCATGCTTATCAAAATCCGATAATAAAAAATAGGGATCACGGAGCTTGTATTTGAGTTACACGTGCTCAAAGCGAAAATTAAGGGTGTTATTAGCTGGTCATATTGTTACTATGGTAGCCCATTGTGCCACAAACTTGACAGCAACATGTTCACCAATGATTGGGCAGTTTTTTGATACCATTATTGTAGCATCACTTGTTAAACAGTCCAAGTATTTATCCTGCAAAGTATAGGTGTTAGAAAGTGCTGGAAACTGTTGCCAGCCTCCTTAAACAGATTTTTAGGTCACGAAAACGAGCGGCAAAGCCTAGAGGAACCACCTGCCCGGATTACCTACATTTTTCATTTGATTTCCGTCCCCTATTACATATTTTGACAACCTGATTACAGGTTCCGGGTAGAGTCTATCAAAAAAATTATCCGATGCGGTGTTTGCTTGATAGCGGCGAAGGGCGAAACGCGTAAAAAGCCTTTCAAGGGAGGAATCAAGAGAAGTGTAAACGATAATTGTAGACTTTGTCAGTTGTTGTCCTCTCAAGATCAAATTTGGAGAATTTAAACGTTTCCATAAAAAGGTCTCTAAACGTGAAGGATTTCAAAATGGAATCTGCTCGTAAATTGGTCTAGAAATAGAAAGATGGAACACTGATCGTGTGGGTCATGCCTTTGCACTTAAAATAAGAAACGCCTTTAAACTTCATAATTTCATCTATTCGAGCCTACAGAAAGAGAAGCAGGCCGCGATCGAAGCTAGCGATGATTCAAGTAGATGCAAGCGTCTATTGCCAGCGACCGTTTCATCGCCAGATCGAAGTCCTCAAACAAGAAAAGGACATAAAAAAACCAGACGACAATTCCATTGTTGTGAAGTTCAGCGATATATAATATTTCTGAAATTTGGTCGTCGATGATGGTCTTTAACAGCGAAATAACAATGATACTGGTTCTCGTAGACGACAAGTCTAAGTTGTCTGGCGAGCGCAAACACAATAAAAATGATGCCTTTGCCAAAGCCTGTCGGGCAAAACGGCCATCACATCTCTCCCATGAGGCAATTTTTTTTTACGCCTGCTATTTGCCCAAGTTTGAGCGATCTTCGCGAAGAATATTCCAGTCAGGAGCGATAAGTGATTAACACAGAACAATGTTCAATTCTCCTCTATTTTTTGCCAGTATTCAGCATCAAATTGGATTGTCTCTAGATGCATTCCCCTTTGAGATAGAATAATAGTATAGAAGGGCACCACTTTCTCTTAGCCATTTGGCCTTGAATTTGTGCAAAATAATGATGCTTTTTCTTCAAGGTTACCTGCCAATTACTATAAATTAGGAATGATAAATTCTCAGGAGTAGGACTTTCATTCACAATAGAGTAAGGGCACTTGATTTCTAAGACTCCTTTTCCACAGACCACAGCAACATTCTACAAATGAGTCAGGGGAAGCCTGACCATTGTTTAGTATCACCGATAAAAAGACCACATTCACGATACTTGGCATCCCTTTGATTCTCGTGAAACCACTTTAGGTATTTTTCAGGTGGTTCACTGTGACCTAACAAGCTGTCAACTAGTTTTTGGGCTTCTGTTCTTGAGCACTTGTTTTTGTCTGATGTTTTCATTGTTTCATCTTTTGTAAATACTCGGTAGAAGTTTATTGCAGTGATCCTGCCCTTCTATGTGTCTGCCAGGCTTCATTTTGAGGCTGACCAACAGGAACTGTTTCAATATTATCTATGCTGTTCCGCTATCTTGTTCTCCACATGCGAAGCTTTTCCCGCCCGCGGGAAAGGATATTACATTTCGTGGCATCACTTCCTCAGTGTTTTGCAAAAACATTTCCGCTTCCTCATCTTTTATTTGCACATCTTTTAAATCAAACATCTTTTAGTTGTATCGGACATTTTAGCTAATTTGAACATCCTTTACTTTTACCAAACGCCTTTTAATTGTGTCGGTCATAATTTAGTTTTATCGGACACTTTAAGTTTATAACGAGCATGTTTGCTTATTGATTTATTGCGCATAGCACTCATATATGCAACATAACAAGGATATATGCAAATTCGATATTTTGTCCGTAAAAGGCCTTCATAGTTATCTAGTTCCAGTCTACTTAGCATAGCATAACTTGAGCCTTTTGTGGCAAATGGTGGTCTTAGTGATTCACCTGTAGCTACTATCTCATTTTCATTGATTTCTTGTTCGCTAACTATCTGACAATCATTTGCATGTACATGTATCTCACGTTCGCTCAATATATAGTGCTACTGTTGTCGTATGTGGCACACAGTGTCTCAATGGTTCAAATCATTTACATCTATTGGTCCTTCTTCAATCAATGAAGTGGCAGTAGTGCCTTCTGTGACAGACAGTGGTCTTAGTGGCTCCTCCTTATGTTCTGCATCATTAATAACAACTTGAACAAAAGCTTGAGTGTGGAAGTACATCTTTTAAACTGTTGTACAGCATTTGTCTTTTTGCTTGGTCGCTGTGTTGCTCAGTATTTCTTTTGAACTGGCTGAAAAAGGGATCGTCACCCATCAACAGCAGGTCTGCATGGCTCTAAAACAAATAAATTATTGCTTAGCTTTCATGACAATACCCAACGATAATTTAATTAACATTCTTTTGATAGACAACGACCTTTTCCTCGACATTAACATTATCATCAAATTATCAATACATAGCCAATAGAAAAGGTTTCAAGAACTATCAAAATGATCACAACGGGAAATTTATTTTTATATATTTTTTCCCACTTATAATGATACAAAATAACATGTGTTAACATTGGAACTTAAAGGGTTCAGTTCAAAGCTTGATCTCTCTTTTATAATACTTTTTTTTAACTTTGATACTTTAAAATCCATTTCACAATTTGTTGGGTGTACAGAAGTCCTTTCTACTAAAACGTTCCAAACACTTTGTCTGGATGTGCATACAGGATTGGTAAAGCCATTTCGATTAGCAGCCCCATGCAAAACTGCAGTGCCGTCACATTTATGCAAGAACTGATCATTCTTAAGACGAAAAATAGAAAAAACAACAGAATTCCAAACACCCCAATATTTGGCAAAACTTTAAAGTCTAGGATTTGATTCTCAGTGAGGGTAACTAGTACTCTCCAAATTTGATATGCGTGGCACACGTTTTGAAATCCTTGCCATATTTGAAAACAAATTATGCCATTCTCCTTATTTCAGACCTATCCAGAAATTTGATACAGTTTTTAGACCCGAAAGCTTCATTACCTATTTTTTGCAGCAACCATTTGGGGGAAACATGCCATTTCGCACGGAATTTACTTTGCATTTGATATATTATGTACAACCGCTGATTAACCGGACAGCAAAATTTTTTTGCTGAATTTTAACTAAATAACATATAAACGTTACACTACATTTACCTACATGTAACAGAAATGGGAATGAATGTAAGTCCTTGTTATAAAGGTTACTCACAAGTGCAATATGCACTAATAATCCTCCCTGATGACTTGACCACAGCAATATGTGGGTGCAATTGGCTTTCAGAAGGCAGTACTAATGATGATACTTGATGTATGTACACCTCTTTTACCCAGCCCAAACGAACAAATGGAAATATTTTCCTTTTTTATACTCGACATCTTTTCCAGGGTGGTAAGCCTTGAGAAATACTGTAATATCAATTAAAACATTTTGACGGCCAAGAAGTGATGCCATCCAATCCCTTGGCAATTCCTTTGTCAAGACCAAAGGATCCGGCAAAAAAAAAACTTTAACAACTTTGTTCTTTCAGGCTCTGCATGGAACATCTTCTTCTTTGCAGTAGGCTCTATCGAAATACCATTCAGAAGCTGCAAATACGCGAAAAACGAACTCAGTTTTGATACCGGAGACCTTAAGATTTCGCTTTTGGCAGTGCTCATTTTAAGCATCAACACTCCAGGTTTATACTACAACACAAGAAAGCTCTTCGGCGCTCATAAAGCCGAAGTGGATGGAATGAGTTTATATTTCCGATTTTCCGTCTCATCGATTAAGTAAAAAAATCATTTCGGTAAAAATACTTTTTACCTGTTTGAACACTTCAATATTGGCGCCAAAACACGACGAGATGAAGAGTCTAAAAAGTCTAAAAATCCAACATGGCAGCCATTCCAAAGTTGGAGAACGAAATAAATAGGAATTAAATTAAAAATTATAACTTGCTTTGGTGACGGGACAAGAGAAGGTACTTTCTTTATAATTGTCTCAGTCTCTTAAGAGGATATAACCAATACCTTCATTAATGTTTTCAACGGTGTTACATCCCTTCGTGTATTCTCTTACCGTTGCTTTCTGCACTATTTCTTAACCGGCAATGCTAGTGCAAAGTTGCGTGGCTCACAGCCATTTTGATTTATTGTAAAAGGTCACCAAACTTGGTCCTCACCGCGCGTGGTTATCCAGGAAAGGTTTTAATTATTACAATGTTCAATGTTATCATTTTACAATGTTAAACATGGTGTGAATAAGAAATGATATGGTGTTTCTAATTCTCCAACAGGTACAGAAACGGACTTCTTTGCTGGACACCGTGCTTGTAAATGCCTAGAAGGCCAATATCGAACCCACATGTTCAAAGAATGCTCTAAGTGTGGACACGGGGGACTGAAGTGCCAAGATGATTATGCTACATTGAAATCTGGTCACTGGTGGGAATGGCGAAATGAGACACACAAAAATAGGTACCAAGTTTTCATTAAAAATCTCCTGGCATCTTCACCGATCATAGATACTTTCCATGTACAATACCCGTATGCAGTACCAACGCCTTATAAATGCCCATTTGAAGAGTCATGTAAGGGAGGTTTAGATTCCCCGTGTGAGAATGGGTACGAAGGTCCACTTTGCAGTGTTTGCAGTTCAGGACACCATAAACAGTTGAAAATTTGCAAACAATGCCCATCAAAGAAATGGATCGCTGGTCAGTTATCCATAACCCTGGCCATTGTACTAATTATCATCGCTGTTTTGGTGTGGACGAGCCGAAGAAAAATTAAGAAGAAAAAAGAAGGCAGTCTCATGGATATGTTTCTTTCAAAGCTCAAGATCGTAATTGGCTTTTATCAGATCACGCATGGTTTGCTGGATGCATTCTCGTACATAAAATGGCCTGGTTCTCTTGAAAGCATCGCAAAGCATTCGCAATTTCTTCAGTTGAATGTCCTGCAAATAGCACCTGTGCAATGCTTTTTTCCCGAATTGCGCTTGGATGCATTTGGAAGCCTCTTTTCAATAATGGCAGTGAATGCTGGTGTAGTTTGCCTTTCAGGCATTGCTTACGGGATGCAGAGGCTTATCATACTCAGAAATCACAACCTGGGGGACGAAGAAAAGTCAACAAGAGTCTCACAATCAAAAGAGCTGGTGTACAGGAATCTGTTTTTCTTCCTGTACGTAACGTACCTCAGCACGTGTTCTAAGACAGTCAATGTTCTGCCACCGGCCTGCAGGAAACTTTGCCGAGATGGCAAGGAAGAGCAGTGTTCCAAGTACCTGAAAGCGGATTACAGCGTGTCATGCCAAGGTCAAAAGTACAATCATTACCTTATCGTGGCATACATTTCTACTGCCTACATGTTTCTCCTTCCTTCTGCCGCATTCATCGCCATCTGGAAACAACGAAGAGCAGCATTGACCAAACAAGATGCAAAGAGATCACGGGGACTCGCCTCCAATCAAGAAATGATCTCTGGAATGCGTTTCCTTTTTGTAAATTACAAAACCAGTTCGTGGTATTGGGAACTGGTAGAAATGGCTCGTAAAGTGATCCTAACATGCGGTCTTATTTTTGTGGGACAAGAGAGTAGGTCCTACATCGGTTTGGCATTGGTATTCACTGGGATGTATGGGATCCTTTTCGCCTGGGTCAAGCCCTTGAAAGACGTCATGGAGAACAGACTAATGACTACTTCCATCGCCGTGACAGTTTTTAACTTGGTTATTGGAGCGGTAAGCAGGATTCCCGCCGAAAACATAACGACTGGCACTGATACTGATGCACGTTTTTTCAAGATATTGGTGTTCGCTGCAAATGTGTTGGTGATTGGCCTACTTGTAGGTATGATTCTATTGTTACTATAATTGGATATGAAAAAGCTATGCAATATACGTATGACGATTAATTTAAATTGCCGCCCATCCACGAGGCAAGGTTAAATGCCCTGTTCGGAAGTTGTACTGTCTTTTGTCATAGAAAAACTTGGAAATCAATTTGATGGCCTGAGTTCGAGTGCTAGGGGATCCATATATTCATAAACAAAAAGAAGATAGCGTTAATGCCTATTTTGTTTTAATTGTTTTTTTTAGTTGTTTGTCCTGTTCGGGTCGATACGGTAGTGTTGTTTTAAAGTTATGCTATGAGTCTATGAGGATCGATTTCTAGTTACTTGACATCATCTACACATGTAAATCTTACAAATATTAATTTATCCTGGCACACGGCAAAGACGTCCTCTAGCTGCGGTAAGAAAGATCAGTATTGTTATGTTGCTCAAGGTTGCAAGGGGTTTTCAATGGGGTTTCACCTTCGACGGTTGACAGTTTAAAATATTGCTTTTTGACGGTTGACGACCATTTTTTCGGTTTTCCGTTGGCGTTTAAATTTCAGGGATGAAGGAATGAGTGAAAATTCAGCCGACGAAATGAATTTTAATATTTACCGTTGTCTCCTTGAGCCTGTTTAGACATGTCCCGGGTGAACAAGTTCAATAATGCATATATCTTTGAAAAAGTGCAAATTTATGTAGTAATCTTGTATTTAATATAATTTCGTTACCTATTTACGCGAGTTTTGTAACTTCCAGTAATTTTAGTCAGAAGTGCATATGTAACTGTTGTTCAAGGTCTTTGGCGAACTATATAGAGTGTGTGCAAAGACACGGAAGTGGATGAGTGCTATGGAAAACATTTCTTGCGTCGGTGCATTCTTGAGTCCTATCCTTAGGTCCTTTGCAGTTCAAAACAGGAAGCTCTGGGATTGTATTTTGCATATCCGTATTCTTCATTATGTCTACATCTAGATTTTTCTTGATAGAAAGCTATAGCTCAAACAATAAGAAATAGCATGCACTATGCCAACATATTTTTATGTTTTCAAGTTTAATTTTATTGCTAGCTAATTTTAAAATTCTTGAAAAGACCATTTTTACTGAAGCTCTAAATATTTTAGTCGTATCTGATAGGAGCACCTCATAGCCTCTGAAAACGAAGAAAAGGTTTGCTCTAACTCCATTCTTGGGGAATAAGACTGTCACAGTGTTGAACTGATATATATTTTCCTATATACAAAAGTTAAAACAATGACTTAAGAGAGAAGTTAACGTTTTATGGAAGAACTTATAACTTTTCGTGTCTTTTGCTTTTAAGACTTTTAAAAGAGCGGCTTGCTGTAAAGTTACCTGTATAAAAGTATAAATGCCTCTGACGGATAAAAAAAAATAATCATTTTTCTCGAATTTTGCCAGGATGAAGGTCTTTACCAACTTGTTCAAAATTGTAACTTTGAAGTTTTTTGAATTTCTATTTACTTGTCAAGATGGCCTTACGTATTCTTCCCTTAAAGAGCAAAACTCGACCCTAAATATTCTCACACGCTCTTTGGTTAATTTTCATTGTTAATAAGCTGGCAGACACATGAATTTATAATCTTGCGATGCGTCAACGAGCGAGAGCGGACAATTTGACAATTTGTCCTCGTAAAAAAACAAATTGACGTTACTTTTTCATGCACCTGTCCTGTTATAGCCTGCGTCGCAGACGCTACCTACCGCGGATTACTAGCGTCAGCGAAGTAGCGCAGAAATCCTTGTTCCAGACCCCCAACGAGGAAAACGAACACCGGAAATCGCTTTCGAAATGTTTCTCAATTGTAATTGGTTATTGCCAATACTCCCGCGGAGCCCGGAATAGATGGTAAAAAATACAAAGCAACAGATAAAAACGGAAAACAGGCAGGCCAGTCCGCTTAAGTCCCCTAATAACACAGCATAAAATGCCCTTTACAAACAAGTGTGAAGCAAAACAGGTTGAGAGACCGGAAACACGTGCAAATGTGCAAAACGGTGTTCTACTTCTGCTCCCTAGTACACATTATTTCACTCGGGGATCTTTTCCGGGTGTAGTTAGCGGGAGATTGTCTAATACCCAATGAGATGAGTTAAACAATTGCTTTATGAAGAGGCCAATCATACATTACTACTCAGATCCTAGTAGTTCGTTGGGGGGGGGGGGGGGTCTTAGACAAGGATTTGTGCGCTAATTCGCAGACGGTTATTTACGGGGAAATAAAACAAAAACAGGCTATCCTGTTATTGACAATGAATTTCGTCATAACCTTGTCAAAGTAGTCTGCGGATTCACTCGGCTATCGCCACGTGGATCCACAACTACTTTGACAATGTTATGACGAAATCCACGATCAATAACAGGACAGACGCAATGAAAACTGGCGACAATTTAATGAATTAAATTTTTACTAACGTTAGCAAGCCCAAATGACAAGCACAGTTGAGTAAGGTACCCCATAATATCATCTTTTAGCAGATATTTAGCGTTCCAGATCCGCATGTACTTAAAATATCAATTTTTTTTTAATATCAAACTTTTAAAGTTATACGCTTGGACGATATTGCTTCACGCGAAATTTAGATCAAATTTGTGGTGCAGAAAGACAATCTGGCGCGTGGATTGTATCAAAACTATTTTTCTGGGAAAAGTAGTACTTCATCTTAGTTGTATCACAAATCTAGCTTACCTGGGCAAAAGACGCAAAGACTAGGCACTTGAGCTAATTGTCTGACATGTGTTACCTTTCATACCGCGATCATTATCTGTACACTCTGTTGCCTCTGGGTCTTTCCTCCAGTAAAATTTTCTAGGTCTATACGATCAGTTATTGCAATTAAAACTGCTATCAGTTTTATTTTGACTAATAGGGAGCGTTAGATCTTAATTTCCCGCAAACTTCTTACTGCAGTTTGACAGCATTCTTTAATTCTGTGTTTGAGCTGGCAGATTTGTTTGCGAGACATTTGACAACTACCTATGTATGACGGGCTGTTTAGACGGCTGACACATATTTGCGCTTTTCTTATTTCACGGTTGGCGTTTAATATTTATGCTGTTTGAACGTTGAAGGCTTACCTCATTGAGACCCTCTTGAAAGGATTTTAATGTAGTAAACAAATTGAGACCATTTTGCCACCATCAGTGCACTAGCTATCTCACATGCTGTGCCAAAAACTCGAGTCTTTTTGTTTTTGTTTTGCTTTCAGTTCAGTACGCCTTGCACCTCTATGGCTACTTCAAAGAGTGGCGTAAAAATCCGCATTGCTCTTTTTCTTGCTGCCTGGCGTTGCTTCTCCCTCTCAACGATTTGCAAGGAGAAGTTCGTGGACTGGTTGGGAAAAACGTCTTGAAAACCCAGCTGCAAACAGGAGACTTTGAAATAACTACACTTCGCGGGGCTGTCAAAAACAGTGGAGCATTTGATGTTACTCTGGAGGAAGGTGAACAAGACGATGATCGCGCTTTAGGCCTGCACGATGACAATCGTCGATTCACCAAAATCAGAAAAAAGAAAAGCAACCAAGGAGCACAAACAGAATTCTCTTCGCTTCTTACAGTCGCTGGTTTCAAGGTGCGTGAGTCAATTGAAGACACGCACCTGTAAAGCCGTGTGTGTTTAACGTACTAGCAAGTAGTCAGGTAATTAGAATAGATTAACAAAAGACGTTAAAGCTTCTCCAGCCATTTATGACAGGTCTCAGCCCTTGACATCCAGATGTCATTCATTCAAATGGAGACACTATCAGCACGATCACAACTAGATTTTAAAAATTCATTAATAATTCATAAGACCATTGACCTATCAAATTGCTGATGATACATCACGTGTAGTCTCGTCCTTATTAGTATGCGGTGTTTTATCAGATAAAAGACACTGCACGTGACTTATGAATTTAATTAATTATCAACACGCACCACAACGAATGGTGAGTGCATATTTAATGTTGTTTCAACTAATTCCACACACAATGCTGTACAGCGACCGCGGAGGACACCTTTCACCATTCTCTTTGCACAGTTCTTCGACAACTTTTATCAGCTAAAAGTTCAGTGACTCAGCAGTCATATTGGCTATATCAGTGTCCAAGCCTTGCACTTTAGACCTGTCAGTTGTGAAGGCGCAAGGCTCGATTGATGGATTTTTGTTTTTCCTACCATTCTGCCATTCCAGAAAAATTTTCACTGATCATTTCGTCACTGAACGTATTGACTTTGGGATAGTATTCTCCATTAAATTCCTCTCTTCCTTGACAATTTTAGGCTTCCGTAAAGCTCTGGAAGAGGACGCTATACCCTCTTCGGTTAGTAGAAGAAAAGTTCAAAACACGTGTGAGATATGATATTTTTGCATACTAATTTATACCTAAAATGTTTTTCTCGTATGCAAACTTCCAACATTCACGAAAGCATAATTGTTATGAAATCTATTGACACACGCTTTTTCAGGAATGTTTTTGAAGCCCTTCAAAGAACTCGCAGCGCGTGTTTTATTGGGTCTAAAACCATTCGGCTGCGCCTCGTGGTTTTAAGCCCTGGTCAAACGGCGCATGATAGTCGATGATAGCTGATTCTCTCCTAACTATCATCAACTATCACCAGTTATTAAAAACTGGATCATTGGATAATGCAATTCGAGACTTTTTATTGGCTTAGCCATCATGGCATATGAGCCATTATACCATGATCTACAAAAATGGCGTGCGAATGCGTGATTTTTTGGGTCTTTTTGTTTTCATTGTAGTCTAGTTCTTTATTTTTTGGGGGCGTTTTTAATAAAACAACTATTCCACTCGCGCTTGTTGAATATAAGATGATTATAGCCAACTCGGCGCTACGCGCCTCGTTGCCTATCTATCATCTCATATCCAACGCGCGCTCATGGAATAATTGTTAATTATCATTCACATGGTCAAACGGCCAAATAAGTTCGTAATAGCTGACGATAGTTCACTGGCAGTCAAGCGAGCAAAGTCACGCGAGCAGCTAGTTCCAGACCAAAGGCAGGGCCGGGCCTCACATTCGTCTATTAGACGTAATATCAGGTCATCACTCCATCTCGCCGCATTGCCCTTGTTTCCCGATCAACGTTTAGTGATACGCTTCCCCTTTGTGGTGTCTCTTCTAACGCTTGCGAGTTGACGCTTTCTTCCGAAGATCACTTCTCTATGTAATCTTGGTCTGCAATGTTTTCTCCGTCATAATTATCATCTAGGAATATAAACACGAATTTCTGAAGCTGCAGCTTAGCCTCGCGAGGAACTTATGGTGGCCATTTCAAACGAGCCCGCCGATTTTCGGGGAATACAGCTGACCGAAAAACTATCATCAACTATCATACACGTGGTCAAACGGGAACAACTATCATCGACTAGTGCAAGATAGTTGATGGTCAAACGGAAGCGCGCACTTCAACTATCATCGACTATCATGCGCCGTTTCACCAGGGCTTAAAACCCGAAAAACACTCCTGCTCGTTTTTTAAAACATGACATAAAATCTCAATGTTAAAATAGCGCAAGATTTATTGGCCTCGGCCAGTTTTGCCTGGAGGTGGATGCCACACTCTTTCGGTTTTTGTCATAATAAGACATTTCAAACGTTTTTGCATTTTATAGATTACAGGACTAGATTTTGTTTTAGCTATGACGCCATATCAAGCCACATTGCATTAATAAGTCTGACATCTCGGAGCAGTCATTTCGGATTGCACCATTTTCTTAGGATTTAATAAGGCATTTAGTCTGCAACGTTCGACTGAAACTGGAAAAACGAAGAATTCAGTCAAAGAAAAGGAATTCGTAACAAGAGATTACGAATTATTACGAATCGTATCTAATATATAAAAGTTGCACTTGTAGTTCTATTTTGCCTGCTGTAAATGAACATGTCACGAGGTTATGGTAAACTGGCAGTAAAATTCTAGGCAGGTGAACTGCAAGCTGATTTATCTATTGTCATTCATATTCATCATTAATTTATTTTATGTAAAATTATCGCACTTCTGAGTGTTTTTAAAAGAAAAGACTGACGCATGGACGTCCTATGTTTTCAATTGGGCCCGCTAAGGTAACTGCAACAGGAGGCAAAGAAATGAAAGGAATCCGTTCACTTTCATATTTATCCTTTCAGAAGGTTTCATCGCTATTGCCTGCATGTCATATCTTAAGCCTGTTACAGACTTTGGGATTCGCAGACAATTTATAGGTATTCGTTAAAGTTTTAGCAGACATAAAGGAATTGAAATCATCAGCTGTAATATATTCATTCCAGTTAAAAATTATCTGGTTTTAAAAAATATTTCTCGCCTGTGCCTGCTAAATGAAGTTTGTAGTGATTTTGATTAGTTTTCCGGTAAATTCTGATAAAAGAGCGGAGCAAGATAACAAATCACGGGTAACTTTATTTCGTAAGCGGAAGGACTTGATTCATATGTATTTATCAGGCGTGTGTGACGCCGCCAAGGAATACATGGACAAAACAATAGCTCTCTAGTGCCTCCTATGAAGGAATTTGTACACAATTTTAAACATTTTCTCAAGTAGTTTGTCATAAGCCAAAAGCAGGGAAACAGTATGCTTCTGTATCCATTCTGATTCATATTTAACCCTGCTCATAACATTATAGCACTTAATAGTGCTGTTAATATGTCTGATGACATTATGACATTTACCTCTTGCGCCTGCTTTGTAATGGTAATAGGACTTCGTGTCGTCCAATTCAGTCTGTAATCATACGAGTGATAACAAAATCGGACGACCGCGCGCAGCGGGAGTCCGATTTGTTTATCACGCGTATGATTACGGACTGAATTGGACGACACGAGATCCTATTCTCAATTAATCATAAAAATTACAATTTTCGAGAAAAAGAAAAATAGCCAAGTTATGGAAAATAGGGGAAAATTCACAGTAAAATACTGACAAAGGAGGCGTAAACATGCTAAAGGTTATCGGCAAAAACACAAAAGCAAGCGCGCGCACGCACACGTAATTACAACTTTGAATGTGATTGGTTGATTTAAACTACACCTTTGAATGTGATTGGCTTATTGAACTGTCCGATAACAAACTGTCCAATAACAAACTATCCAATAAAAAACTGTCCGATAACAACCTGGCAAGCGAATTAGTAGAAAATAGGACTTTTTTAAACCAATCACAAGCGATGAAATTGTTATTTTTATGATTAATAGTATTATGTATATAATTCATTGGTTAATCGTAACATTCGTGGTGAGATGCGAAAGCAGGGAAGCTAATAAGTTAAAGGCGTTTCATTTCCAATGTCTCCCTTTATCTTACTGCGAAAAAGGGATTTATAAGAGAATTGTTTATCTTTGGCAAGACGAGGCAGGAAAATGATAACCATATATATATCAATTTCAGTTTGTGTCAGTGGAAAAGAAAAGGTTTCGTTTTCTGCATCTATTTACCGTCTTTTTGTTTTTCATATTCCTGTTGAAAAGGGTTATGTAGACAATTTTGCAGTCCATCTGTAAATGTTTGGTAAAATAAAAGCCGAGGGGAAAAAATAAACTAAACTTTCAGTAAAATGTTGGTGAAGTGCAAGAGATATATCCATTTTAATTCATATTATATTGCTTATGCGTGCTGTTAGGCATTTGTCCTATTTATTGTTTGTCCCTTCTATAAATGGTATGTAGACATTTTAACTAGTTGGCGAAACGTAAAGCAGGGTGGCAGAGGAAACAAAAGAAAGTATCCATCATAATTTAGGGTCTCTTTACAAGACACCAGGATGGTTTTTGACCAAGAAAAATTCACCGGGACTCGGCCTCGGGTTAACACTTTTTGCTGCATAGCTCTTTCCGAGACACGGATTGACATTTTTCATGTAGTCCTCCAATTAGAATTTATAGTTGACACTTAAGCACATATAGTCATCACTATTTTCCGTTTGACGTTATAGTCTTCGCAATGTTGCCCACTCATGGCATTTGGCGGTAAACAGTTTTGTTGTTAGCGAATGAATGGGCGCGTTGTAGCGGTAAAAACCCCAGCTATATAACGTTTAGTGGCAAGCCGACTGAAACTGCTATCCATATATCCTGGAGTCCTGTAAAATAAGACTTGTTATTTGCTGATCTGTGTGTGCTGTAGTGCTGTTTAAATAGTAAACTGATTTTTCTATATAGATATTGATGAAATACTGGAATTGATTTGATTTTCTTTTCCATTGCGTAGGTAAGCTCAATTTGACTTTTCCAACACATAAAATAACATTTAATTTCTTAAAAAAACGTACTTTATGTTTGCGTTTCATGAAAGTGGTTGTCACATTATTTACACATTTTCAATTACAGACCCTTTCTCAGTTAAAGTGACAACTGTTTTCGGTGCTTTTAAAATGAATACAAAACTGAGGTGTCTTAGATTTCGATGTTTCATCAATATCCATATTATATTAATATAATATATTCATGCTAATGGTACACTAATAGGAGGTCATATACTACCGCGAAGCGCGGGCCGAGGTTAGTAAGATATTTATTATATCTCTACTGTTTGCCTGACGGGATCGGGAACGATTTCTATTCACCCGGAACGGCTACAAATTTCCAACGCACCTCGAAAGCAAAAAAGTCGTTGTTAACTGACTCTTAAGCCGCTAGCAGGTTTTAACACACAATTTCATAAGAAAAAGAAAGTTTTGAACTTTTACTTGCTAAAAAAGTTAAAAACACTTGGCGATAAAGTCAAGAAACATTTTGGCACCAAAAACAGCTTCAAATATTAACGGGCCGTACAGTAGAATACAGCCGGCTAAATTGACCAATCACAGCGCGTGTACCAACTGAGAGATATAATCAAGTAATATCTTCTATGTCCATCCCATTTATAATTTACTTGGCTTTTGAGAACTATGATCTGTACCTGCGGGAAAGAAAAATTATTTGTAGTTATTTTGATTAGTTTTCTTTAAACTTTGGTGTAAAACAGACAGAGCAGGAATAATAAACATCTCAAAAGCAAATGGCTGTTAAGTTGTCCATTGACTGTTGTACAGCGCCGCAAATGATCCCCGACTGCAAACTCCCCAGACCGGGAATGATCCCCAAATTGGATTCTGTATCTTTTTATTTATTTTCATCAAGTAAACGACAAAAGATATACATATATTTTTTTGTATTTTAAGAGATTCTACTTACAAGCAAAAAACGTGCTCACTTAAATTCACTCACAATGGCTTACACTTACTTACAATACTTATGACACTACCAGGTCTCATAAACAAGGGCGATATACTAAACAATACACAATACAACTGTAACAGGCTTACTGTAGAAAATTAACAACAATTACCATGTTTTAAGTTACTAAATTATACTGAGCTAAAAAAAGCGGTCGAAAAAAAGATAATAATAACGTGCCAGAAACCATTGATTAACCATCCAACAAGGGTAAGAGAGTTGTCCATCTTGTTTGGAATTTTTGTAAAGTCTTGTTTGCTACGGCAGCCGCTTTGTGTACGAGTAATTGTTCTTTCAATAATGCCATAAAGACTGGAAAAGAATCTTGTACCTAAAGATGTGAAATTTTACAATTAAGATGTAGTAATTTAAGAGAAGACACCTTGGGTCTCCAGGATTGTGACTTGGAGCTGGAATTTCACCAAGTTAAAACATCAGACCAGAAGGTCCTGAGCAATGGGCAACTCACTAACAGATGCTGAATTGTTTCTTGGCTACCGCAATATAAACAAAGATCAGAATCTGTGATTTTCATCTTATAGAGTAGCACTCTATGTGAGAGAACATCACGTATGATCTTGAACTGAAAAATGCTTAATTTTGTTTCTTTACGGTCATTCTAAACGTGGTCATTCTAAACGAGAGACTATGAATTTCATTTATTTTATCTAATTCGTCGACACCTAGTCTGCGAAGGCGATCGTTTGCTAGCGGCTCTTGAAATTTTCCTTTAACGAAAATGCTGCAGGATTGTTTACAAGTAATTCTTTTCGTAGTTAAAGAAGCCTTAGTATTGTATTGATCGTTGTCGTTATTGAACCTGCTTTGCGTGCTTAGTTTTTGTTTCCAGGATCAATCCCAGCAATTTTGTAAAAGGAAATCGTTTGCCAACTTTTTGGCTTAAATTTTGATAAGATGTGAATTTATTTTCGCCGTTTAAAAGATCTTTAATTTTTTCGATCCCAACAGCGTGTCAGTCTTTGTAATAAACGGACTTTCCGGCAATAGTTATTATATTTGTTATTCCATAGTATTTCATCTCGAATTTGTAAATCTTGAAAGCCATCTTGAAAGCGGAGTAGACTCTGGGAACGAGGTTGATTCTAAAGGGTTTTAAACAGGAGCCATAATATAATCGGGGGCGGAGACCGTAAGAGCGCGCCATGTTGGCCCAATGATAAGGGACAATTTTGTTATTTTTAGAACTAATTGCGCCATCGCCTGCGGCACACGCGCGTGCATGATCTTCAACCCAAAATATTCATAGTTCAAATGCTAATAACCTTGACCAATGACTTTTACAATTCTGTTCCTGATAAGAAATAACAGTATTTGTTTTCAAAGTTAAAAAATGTAATCACCCTAACACTTTAACCTGTTGATGATTACCAGCAACCTCAACCTAGAATCATCTGTTAACCCGCTACACAAATTTAATGGTTGCTAGTAAAATGTTTGAAACAATAGCCCATAATATATGGGGGGCATTATCTCCCCCCAACCCAGCCCAGGAACAAGTCTTCAGCCTACATAACAGCTAGGTTTTCAAACTTCTGCTTGTATACATAAGTAATAACCCTGCATTTTCAACATACCGATACAGAAACAACTACAAGATAAACCATCATCACCAAAAAATCCTTGCGAAACTGCGTCCAACAAAACCAGAGTTTCTCCCAAACATAAAGCCCGAGTGAACTCAAATATGCGTCTAGTTTTGACAAGGTTTACCATTTTGTATTTGTTAATGTGATATTATGATACAAGGACATCAGGAGATCTATTGATCAGACTTTATCGTTTCCTACCGAACATTCTATTTTCTCTTTGATTCTCTCTAGGGCTTTAAATTACACGTAATTACACCTGTTGTCCAATCTGTAGTCGAGCTTTACCTATAAGCCAAGACTAAGCAAATTGTTGGCTTTATGCAACGTACACATTTAAATTTGGCGTAAAGGCGGCTATATGCTATTAAGGGTCGCGTGAGTGTGTAGTTCAATTCAGAAGTGTAGCAGCTGTCGTAAGCTGCAATTGTTTTATCATTGTAGCAGCTGTTATTATTTAGGGAAAGGGGCATTGAGAGTACAATAGATCAAACAACAGAAACAAAGGGTAGCAAGCCATTCATGCGAGACCTTGGGAGAACTGCTACATGGCCAGTTAAATTTGGCTTGAAGACGCCTATTCGCTATATTTCGATGCATGTAAAGGTCGCGTAAATGTGCGGCGTTTATACCAGCTTTAAGCTGCAGCTTAAAATTTTCTTAGAGAAGTCTCATGTAGCTTAAACTTTACGTAATGTAAATGTGGTGTGAAGTTGTGTCAATACAAACTTTACACCAGCTAACCTGCTGTGAATGTGTTGGTAGGTACTTGCAATTGGTGTATCCCTTATCATAGTGTATTTAGAACGTATTTAGAACGTGTATTAGATACACTATAATATCTGGAAGGGATACATGAAGTACTTAGGAATGTGTTAGCGCAAAGAACGAAATGCTCACGCGAAACGTCCGAAGGAAAATGCATCTGCACACAAATCACGAACGAGGTTGGTATGAGATAATACGGTAGCTTTGTTTTATCTTTTAGCCAGAGGTATCGTCCCTTTCAGTTCGTGAGTCCTTCGACAGATACCGTAAAATTCGGAAAATAAATCCCGGAACTTATATTTTTCAAAAGCTCTTTTGGAGGGGTTTATATTCGGAGGGAAATTTGCGTTTCCAAATCGATTGGGCTAGCCTTATAGCTGCTATAGCTTTGTTTTACATTGTATTTGAGGGCAATGTTTCAAGTACAGGCTCCCGGGGAGCTTATATTTGGAGGGCGTGTACATAAAGGGGCTTATTTTCGGAATGAATTGTACCGTCTCAGCTGAACCATGGTTAATAGAAGTTAGTGACTATGAAGCCCGGCAAACATCAAAGGAGCAAACGAAGATGCCAAGATTTATGTTGGAAGGTCCACGACCGTGCACAATCTTTTGTTTTGCGTTCATACACTATGCATGAATGACGTAACCAACGCGTTTCTATTGGTTAGTTCCTCAGTACGGAGTACACAACTATTGTGTTTAGCACACGGTCAAGGCCAAAAAAGAGAACAAAAACAAACAACAAAGAACTTTGTCGAGTTTCATAACCAATTAACTATTCCCCTCCATTAACTATGGCTGAACGCTTCGCGTTGTAATAGGCACTGAGGCTGTTGGTGATTGGTGCAAATCAATCGAGAACTCGCAGTGTGTAGTGTCAGAGCCTTTAAAGAGGTTATTTTTATACTACACCGTCATTCTGCACGCAGTTTCTTAGCGAACAGGTTGTCCTCTCGAAACCAAAATGCCGTCAACGTTGTACTTCGGTGGTCGGATCCTTACCATGGTAGGAGACAAAGCCCAGTATGTCGAGGTTGTGGTGGAAAAAGATGGAAAGATTGCCTTCACTGAAAGCCTCGGTGACGCGAAAGAATAGTTTCCTGGCGCAACCGAGATGAACCTGCAGGGAAGATGCATGATGCCAAGACACATCGACCCACATCTTCACCCGTCCATGGCGGCCTTGATTCTGCGGATGCATTTTATCACACCGCTCGACTGGATCCTTCCAAGCGGCAAATACGAGGAAGTGAGGAACCAAAACGGTTACCGTGAACGTCTCAGTGACCTCATTAGCGAACAGTCCAGAACTGCCAAAAACAAGTTTCTGTGGATAACTTGGGGTTATCATCAAGACTTCCATGGCGACATGAGCAAAACGATGATAGACGACATCAATCCCGCGGCGAAGACCATGTCTATTGCTGTATGGCAGAGAAGCTTTCACGAGGTCTACCTGAACTCGTACGCCCTGGATCATCTCACGTACGAAGACAAGGACGCGCTAATGAACAACCCGCAAGTGGATTGGGAGCGCGGTCATTTCTATGAGATGGGGTTGGACGCAATCATAGGCACTACAAATTTCGGCAAGGACGCAGTGTTTCCTATAATGATGGATGGATACAATGACGTGGTCGAGGTAAGAAATAATGCTGCAACACTAGTGGGCTGATGGACCTACTTTTCTTGGATTACGATTTGTCTACGATTTGCCACAGCCTTAACTTTTCTCGAGCAGTGGGTGTGGCGGCGTGCGTGTGATCCAAACACTATCCAATCGGGAACGGGTTTCGATCGTATTACAATTACATGCTTGTTTTTAGTGTCACGCCATTCAAAACAGATCAAAATATAAATCAAAAACGTTCAATGGATAAAGTCCAGAATCTGGGGAAGGAAAGAAGGTAAACAAGCAAAGCTCCTCTGGCCAGGATTCAGGTCACGGCAATTTTTCTTCAGCAAGTTATGCGGAGAAATATATCACCCAAATTTATAGAGATTTAGCCAGATTTGTATCGAGACGTCTTGCTTGAGCCCATCCGGATGGGCGGATACCAACAGAAACACCTGCCACTGAGTTTTGCTGCAAAAACGGGACTTTATCTCTCGAGGAACTCGAGAACATTAAGATAATACTTTTTCTAATACATGAACTGTTCAGATAGTCAAATTCCCCGAAATAAGTCAATTTTTTAACCAACTTGACAGCTATCTCAGCCGTCATGTAAATGCAGCATCGCGCAAAAGTTTAGAAATTCAAGTGCAACCAAGAACCCATTCGGAGCAATAATTTGTATCAATAGTAGTTTTGAGCTGCTCTTATACATAATGAAAGTAAAATCTAGGGCGGATCAATAGTTTTGTAGTTTGAATTTTAGTGACGTTATGTGAATACCCCCAATAGCCCAATTTCGATATATTAAAATTCAGCCTAAAACAATAGACCTCAGCACAAGGCTCGAGGGAATAAACCCCACAAACTCTGAAGTTATTCCCGCGAGCCTCGTGCTGAGGTCCATTGCTTTAGGCTGAATTTTAATATATCGAAATTGGGCTATTGCGAGTAAAATTACAGGAGATTTGAATTTCTAATGAGTACGTGCTGATTTAGTTAACGACTGCGGAGGAGACTAGTGCTAATTACAAGTGTTAAAAAAATAAAAACATTTGAACAAAGGAAAACATGGCAAAAAGCAAGAATAGCCCTTTTCACAGTTTATTTTTCTCATTTGCATTACAATATAATCCAACGTGGATGCGACCCAATAGCAAAGCGCGCGAGTGACGTCATGACTCAGAGAAGACTCAGACAAACAAACCGGAATTGCGGACGATTTTCCTAAAACACTTTCCAAAACAGCCGGTGTTCCTAAAACACATTTTTGAAACGAAAACTTTGCCTAGATTTCCTCTAGTTCTCTCAGAATACGGTGATGTTGTATGAGCCTCGTGGGGGATATAATCATTTGCATTCTATTTTTAGGCCTCGCGCGCCTCGCTATTTCGAGCTAAAACTACAAAAGAGATTGCCTCGCATACATGCTAGATTTTATTGTATACAAATGAGCAAAGTTAACCGTGAAAAGGCTGGTTTTCACAAGCGTATAAGCATTAGCATAAGCAGATATACGCAGACCCAGTAAGATGTTGATAATTAGCACCTTTTGTTGAAACTTTCTCTAACAAAAGCCGCTAATTATCAACATCTTACTGCGTCTGCGTATGTCGGCTTATGCTTAGGCTTATGCGCCAGTGAAAACCAGCCTTTAAAACGTGAAGGGTTAAATTAACATCACAAAGCTGTTTGTTTTGGGCGGATTTGTACATGTACTTACAAAAGATAACTCGTCGCGTTAAATATTCGGTGCAATAAAACTTTGTTAAAACGTGTCTACCAACACTCTAACTTTTGCATTCAGAACGGACGCCTGAAGCGAGCAAAACTTTCGCCTTTTTAATTCGCGACAGCTAGAGAAAGGTCACAATGTTCTGCAATCTGCGATGGGCGGGATAAATGTTTAAGAAAACGTTCCCAGCAAACCCGGCTTTGCATGGTCGGTTTGCAAATTAGTTCAAATGTCAATTAATTGAATTGTATCACGTTTTAACTTATACGCCATTGCTTGTATAAAATCAAACGAACTTGTAAACGATTTCACAACTGAAGATGATCGTTGAACGATCGAAACATGTCTTGTTTAAAACTTAAAGTTGTTGTTCATTTTTTAAAAGTAGTTACCTGCCTGCTATTATCCAGACCAAATGAGTTCAGTGTTGACACTCTTTCGGCATGTTCAACTCCAAACATAGGTTTGAGCTATCAACGGTAGTCCTCCGTCACTGAGTCACGGAAGACTGAATTAGACAGTTCACTCGGAAAGGTATATTCTCTTGATGAGGACTCTGTCAACGAGATACCTAAGTGCATACCTAACAATAAAACCTGTCATCATTTTATTGTGTGTACAAGCTGGCAAGAAACGCGCTTTGGCAAGAAACCTTGAAAGACAAGAACCCTGGGTTATTCCATCTTATAGCAAAGATATCAGTGACGTCACCTGTTGTTATTAATATGCCAACCAGAGAACTATTGGCTGCTGAAACAAAGAATTCTTTTGTTTCACGTTTTTAACATTTAAATAGCAAACAATGTTTGTAAACAAATATCTTCCCTATTATTGTGACTCAACATTTGCTTCCTTGTTTTCATTAGGTTGTCCACAGTTTTGAAATGACCGCTGTGGCCGATTTAGAGTTTCCCTTGATGGACGAAACCTGGAGATAGCAAAGACCAACGAGATACTGAAGGATAAGAATAAAACACATTTCTCTACCTACTGCGTTGCCAGTGGAGGAAATTATGCCAGAATTTGCGACGGAGATTACCAGAAAACTGCGGAACATATTAAAAAAGTGGCCGGGGAATTCAGTGACGACCAGGTGATTCTGTACCCCGACTACTTCAAGGCACTCTGTGACGGCGCATTCTATTCGCAGTTGATGCAGATGACGGATGGCTACATGGATGGTCACGATGGAGAGTGGATCACGCCACCGGCCGATTTGGAGAAGATGTTGAGGGTCTTCTGGAGAAACGGCTTTCAGGTCCATGTGCACACCAATGGCGATCTTGGCATGAAAACCCTGCTGGACACTGTAGAGACACTGATGAACAAATCCCAGAGAGAAAAACACCGAACCACAATTGAGCATGCAGGCTACTTCACTGAGGAGCAAGCTGATCGGATTGCCAAGCTGGGTTTGCTGGTTTCTGCGGCCCCTTACTACTTCTACACACTCGCTGATAGCTACAGCGAACGGGGCCTGTGGACGAAGCGAGCTCACGCCATGGTACCTATGAAATGGTTGTTCGATCGAGGCGTGCCCACAGCGTTCCATTCCGACTTCACTATGGCTCCTTCACAGCCGCTTCTCCTGGCCTGGAGTGCTATAAACCGAATCACAGCAGAGGGCAGCTGCTACAGAGAAGATCTGAAGGTCACGCCCTATCAAGGTATGGAAGCCATCACTAAGAACGCCGCTATAATCATGGGTGCTGATGACATCATGGGCACCATTGAAGGTGGAAAGCTGGCTAACTTCACCATACTGGAGCAGAATCCACTGGCTGTGGAGGAAATTGCCATCAAGGATATCAAAATCTTTGCCTCGGTTTACAAAGGAAAAATGTACAAGATTAACTAGAACTTTGTTTCGAAAACCAAGCTTCTTGCAAGGAATGTTTTCTGACAACGAACATGCTCGTTTCAAGTTTTTTCCACGTTATGATCCCATGCGGTTTCCAGTTTAAATGAGTCCTAGATCGGGTTTAGGGTTTCTCAAGTAGGTGACTACTTTTTTTGTTAGTGCAGTCTTTTGTCACAAAAAGTGTAATTGTCTTTACAGTGCAGCAAAATAAAATTATTGGGCGAGCATTTTAACTCAGTGTTGTTTTCACCTGGTAAACCTCGGGCTTCTTTCCACTATGGATTATCTATGACTTTATCATGGACAAGTTTTTATTCTTTGAAGCGCTTGCTGGAACCAAATAGGACCACCTTCTGCGAAAGTCATTATTTTATCACGGTTGTACCAAAGTTTGCCGCGGGTCGAATTTTCGAGTCCACCGCACTTTGATGATTCTTGATGTCGTATCTCCATTCCTTTTTACGTAGAAAATGATTTTTGAAGTAAATGG
>OZ026597.1:6490593-6590593 GCA_964020085.1 Micromussa lordhowensis | reverse complement strand
GGGGAGGTTGATCTGTACCGTTTTATGTCCAAGCATAGCACGATTTGACACTAATTTGAGAAATAACGGTTACTGTAAGTCTTGGAACGCGCAGAAAGATAAATCACTGCGTAAAATATGTCACTATCAACAGAATGTGCCGCAGCATTACTATCTTTTAGATACCCTCGACCAGAATCGTGCTTTTTTATACTTAATAATTATGGACACAGTTACGGCCAAGATCAGCTAAAAGCAACAGAATATTCCAGATCCTGAGTGCAAGCATGGTTCATTTACCAGGTTCAGGTAGGCTAGGAACCTCATTATCATCGACGGTTTGTATAACGTCATAAACAGCGATATTTGGTTGGTAAGAATTTTCAAGATTTTTTTCGCCCTTTTTCGCATAATCTTAACATTGTGGCGGAGACAAAAACGGTATCTCAGGAGTAGATTTTTTTTATCCTTGGTTTGTGCAATCTCTTTAAATCGCGTTAATTTAAGTTACTGCACAAAGTACTCCTAAGTAATCAGTGTAATAACTGATCAGTATAATCAGTGTAATAGCTATACAAACATTGTTAGATGTAACTAATCATCGGGCTTTTGTTATTAGGCTATGACAGCCGACATGTGAGGATTGTAATATGGGATAGCGGCAAGAAACAGGTACATTAACAAGTTTAACGGGTCGTGTTACGTATTTTGTAGTCACTTCACAACGTACCGTTTATCAGTTAGTTTTTTCAACTCGATAAAGCAGTCTGAATATCATAATACAGTCAGCTATCAGATGAAGTCTAGATAAAACAGATTGTGTCTAATGTCAACCTTAGGCAAGCTTAAGTAAGCTTATAGATAAGCTTCACCCTCAATTAAGCTTACTTCTCATCTCGAGTTTTATGATGAAGAAGATAGAAGACTCTTTACAGACACAACTAATTTCAAATTGCTCTAAAGGTTTAATCTTTTTAGTGATTTTAGTAGATTTGTTCGTAGAGAATGACTCCATTATACGTTAATTTAACAAAACAGCCCTTTCTTCTCCTTTGTTGTTTTCTTACAACAGGCTCTTAATAATGTTCACTCAGTCAGAGCGACAGCAACAGACAAAGATCCGTTGACGTGGAATTTTAATCCCAAGGCATTTACATTGCTGACTCTTAACCGTGAAATTTTAGTAATCAGATTACGATACCCTTCGTTTTTCATTTCTTTTTTCAAGTATGCTTAGCTATAAAGCTGCGGCTGACGGAGAGTTAACTTGAGAAAGTTCTCTTTGTCGTCAAAGTTCCATACCTTGATCACAGGAAGCCCAGGAATAAAAGGTTTATGTTGTAGAACGTTACTCGACAAATAACAGGAAGTCAATAAGAAGCGAGGATGACTAAGAATGGCAAGAATAGAGATGAATTACGGTATTGACGAACTTAAAACTCATGCAAAGCTTACGTTTTTATACCTTAATTAAATTAATCACACCAACCTGTCAAACATGTTTAAAAGTGGTTTATTAACTAAACAAGGTTGAAATTTAGTTGCTCATATCATACACACGCCACAACTTAAGGTAAAAACATGTTTGAATAAAATATGTTAGCAAAGTGGTTTGAAATTTGTCTTCTCAAAATGACTGCAAAGGGTAATCGACAAATTTGAAAAACCTAAACTTGATTTAGTTAAACTAGTTTAGTTGGTGTGAATGGGGTATAAGTTTAGTTTCTTATGGTATTATGCAAGAATAATTGCTTGCTACAGATAACATGGAATCATGGTAAACGATGTATGCATATAAGTAAAATCGAACTAAGTTAATGTTGACGCCAAGAGTGGAGAGTTAAATATGTCCGTAGTCTGAGGAGGAGATAATATAAAATTGTTTTCTGTAGGACCAAGCGAATTTTCCGTTATACAGTTGTCTGTTCTATGGTAAGGTCCGTGTAAAGAGATTGGACTGTATTGTAACAATGAAACAATTTAGTAAATCAAGATATTTTAGAAAAATCTAATGGCTTAGAATGAATGCATTTTGTTTTTGCCCTTGTAGTGTGCCACCAGTGTATTTGATTCAGAGTGCTTGGCTCGTATAAATTCTAATGACGATTCTCTAGGTAAGTGCGGTTGTGTTGTTTACAATCCTTTCACCAAATAAATGTAGAAGTTTCATTTTTGATTATGTTTTACTCAGAACGGTGGTGAAGTTTGCCGCATGTGTGGTGTTGTGTTAATGGTTTCATTGACGAGTGGGTGTTTGCGTGGCCATCTGCATAAGAAAAACACCCCGCCCTGAAAAAGATCTTGCACCCAGTCGGGTCGGGGAGAAGAAATGCTTGTGTAGTTTTAACCAAATAGAACCGTTTAAAAGAGATATCAGACTAATCAGTACTGGTCCAGCGAAAACTTTACGAGACAATTATGAGACTCAATGTGTATGTCGACATTATGGTTTTACCGATCTTGTTTTTTTTCTCCTAGTTATTCTCTTTGAATTGAAGATGCTTTACAGAAGAACAATGAGTATCTGCATTTCTGGATGGGCGTTAACCGATTTGTGCGACTGGAAGTTAATATTTTGAGGAGAAACGTTCAAACTGACAAATCTGGTTGCTTTGACTTTTGCAATGTTAAGTGATGCCAAATTTTGGCCTGTCATAGTGCCACTTTGCTTTCACTACATGCATACCATTTAACTTTAAGCCTGATTATGATCAACAGTTTTGGTCTTCCTCAGTTTTCTCGTTCACTCATTAATACTCCCTAGCCTTTTACAGCCAATCATAATCTGCCCTTTATTCTGGGGAGCTTTCACAAGTAAGGGTCAAGTTATCAAGGGTAAACTTATGAAGAACATGACCTGAAGAGATGAACAATTACGTCGAGTTAGCAAGAGGTTCGAGATACCCATGCAGGGTAAAATTACCTTTTTTTTTAGAAGCAGGTCCAGGGAAACCTAATTTTGATTCTAGTTAGCGCAAGATTCGCGTTACTGCGATTCGGACGTCAATTGTAGCATCACCCATTGATTAAAGAAACAATTTCATGGATGGTAAATTGAATATATATGGAAGACCCTTTTACAGTTCGTCGTAACATTCCCCGATCTTTACCTGCCTTGTTCCAATTTTGTTTTTGTGACAACTTTCGGAGTACTCTTGAGTGCTCGTGTTATTCTCTTATTGGATAAACAAATCGTAAACTTTACGAGTGGTTTTAAGAATATTTCTCTCCTCCTCCTCCTCCCTTCTCCTCCGACTGTACGCTTCCCCTCCAACTGTCCAGTTGGCACAAATTCTACAAGATAACGAGGCTTAATAGGGAAAGTTTCGTATGTGAAGAAAACATCTTTTGCTTGTTCTTTGACAGGACATATGAGATTCAACTTAACGGAGGAACTCCGTTTGATACTGGTGTGGACTTGAACTGACCCCTCGATCAGTTTAAAAGGTAATGAATCGCTGTCTGTCATTCCATTAACTATACTCACTGGAAGGCACAAAAGACCTTGATCAAATTTCCAAACATCCTTATTTTTTTAATTTATGAAAAAGTACTACGTAAAGCCTAGCGCTCACTAACTGCTCTTATTTCACTCTAAAATTTACATGAGGTATATAAGCTGATACGCTACGAAACGCTTGCAGACGGCAAACGTGAAAAGCATATATTTTTGCTTGCGCAAGGGTTGTCAGTTGTCTCTTATGCTTACAAAGATGCTTGCATTGCTAAAAACAGTTGTTGTTGTGGTCGATTTTGGGGAGAAAAGGTTTCCATGACCTGGCAGAAACCAATGAATTGTCGTGTTGTTGTATGTTTATTTGTTGTTGATGTTTTTTATTCTCTTTCTGTCATCGTTTCTGTGTTTTTGTTTTCCACTCCGCGAGCAGTAGCCGTTTCCAGCAAGTTGTTCGTTCTAATCGCCAGCCACGGCTGACAGTAAAGCTGATTTCACATCAAAAAAGAGATATATACAAGTAAGTCCCATCGCTCTCTACGCATGCGTTTTTTTGTCGTTCATAAACTAACAGCATTTTGACACCGTGAAAATTGCTTCAAAAACCTTTCAATATATGACCTATTGATGACTTTTTATTGCTTGCCTACATGACGTTTGTCAAGCATGGTGATTGAACAATTTGTACTCGTACACAGCAGTTGTCTCTGTTTTATGATATCTCTTAATGTTTGAATTAAAGTTGTATGTAAGAATTATAATCCAGGTTTTCATCTCAATATCCTGTTTTCGTTTTACTCTCCTCTATTTGCTGTTTGTGAGCAGTGACAATATTTCACAAGTTTCTATTTTGTTTCTCTTTGTAGCATGTTACCGGACACTTTGTTAACATGTCACACGTACACTCAATTTATTTCGTAGTACCACCAACTGCTGACCGAGGTAATAATGGACGAAGGGCGCCACTCACACGTTGCAGGTAATTACTTGACTGTTTGGTGCATGCGCAATTACGAAACCTCTTGTTCGTGTTTCTGGACTTTTGTCTTTCCATGAGGGAAACATGAGGAATAATCCTTAACTGCGAAATTGTAGCGGTCTTTAACATTACTATACTAAGTTTAAAGAAACCGTTGCTTTTTTAATACTTATGTTACGTAGAAATGATTGTATTTCGTGTTTCAGGCTTTATTATGGATCCTGTGATATCTGCATTTCCCAAAATCCTTTATACCAGTGACGTCGTGGCCGCACTTAAGGTAAGCCTGTGACTATCACGTTAGCACATTAACAATACTAAAAGGAAACGCGTTTTAAAGAAAAGGTACAAGATTACAAGGCTTGGAGGACGTTGCAGTTCAGGAAATGGGCTTTTGGGGCGAAAGTTTTAGCCCGTCCTTTTTTTTTAGTTGATACATGTATTCCTTTACTTCGCCTGCTTAGCTTTGTTTGCTTTTTTTTTTTTTTTTTTTTTTCGTTCTGTTGCAAGATATTGGCTTAACCAACTCAACCCATAACTTGTGAGGGCAAAATGGAACAACTTTAAAGGCTTATAAAATCGTCGATTTCCGCCTTAAAGTGCACCTTACCCCAAAAAGTTTTTTTCCGCCTAAAAAAGTTGTCATGCTTTGGTGACTATTTATTCGAAAAATTTTTGGATTTGGTCAAATCCTTGAATTTTTATGGCCCGTTAAAGTACGGAAAATCGCACTAAAATCGCCGCCATTTTGGCTCGCGACCGCGTTTCAAAGATCAAGGGTCTGGCGACCACTGTGACGTCACTTCGAGAACCCAACAATCTGTATTTCGCACCATTCACTTGTTACATTTGGAAGGTTAGATTGATTTTGGTCGCAAATATGTCGCACAGATGTGTTGTTGGGGGTTGCAGTAACGTCAGAAGCTTGGAGAATGGAATAGGGCTCCATACGATACCGTTTTACGGCGCTGAGCGTCCAGAGGCAAAGAAACGAAGGAAGAGATTGATAGATTTTGTAAGACTGAAACGCGCTCAATGGGAGCCATCGAAGAATTTCGTGATATGTTCGAAGCATTTCAAGCCAGATGATTTTGTTCGGAACTACGCGTTGTTGAAGGACCAAGAAGCTCCATCAATTCCGTATTTAGTGCGAGACAGCTTCGGAATTACCGCTTTCCCGACAGGGGCAAGATCACTCTTAATCGATTCTTCGCAGCCTTTCAGTTCACAACAGCAATAACACTCACTGATGTTTTGTAACAGAGCGACGTTGCAATTTCCACACTTGCAACTAAAGTTCAGCAAAGTTATGTTAGCAGAAAAGTAATCTAAAATACATAAACAATACCGCCAGAAGCATGCCAACACATGTAATGCATAAACTAAAGCTCACGCGGCAAAGTACATACAGAAGGGAAAAACCCGCGAATATCACCATTTCTTCAGTTCTACATTGCCTTGTAACCGGTCCTTAAGGCTTCGTTCGAGCTCTTCGTTAGCCTTCATTTCTTCTTGACATTTTTCTATCCATTCTGCATCCGCCAGTGGCTCTTCAGTGTAAGCAGCATCGTCATCGCTTGAATCGTTCGAGGTTTCTTGTGATCGTGGTGAGACGCGGCACTGATAAATGCCCTTTGTCTTCAAGTTCGTATCTAGCGATAAAATTGATTTCCGAGTCGTCTGAGTCGAAGATCGTCTCCAAAGTCCGATGATTCGGAGGACATAGTAATTTTTTCTTCAGTTACAGAGGCTATCAAGACCAAATAGAATGAATTTTCGTGCTAGAAACGTTTTCACAGATCGACGACTGGCTGAGAATTGCTTGAGCGTCTTCTCGAAGTGACGTCACAACTCTACTCTGCCCAGATCCCCATTTACGCGGTCGTGGTCCATTCGGAACTCGACTTCAACGGGGAATAAAAATTCAAGGATTTGACCAAATCCAAACATTTTTTCGAAGAAGTAGTCACCAAAGCATGACGACTTTTTATGGCGGAAAAAGAAATTTAGGGGTTAGGTGCACTTTAAATTCATAAACTTAACAAATCGACGTCAGTTTTTATGCGTCTGTCCTGTTGTTGATCACGATTTCGTCACAACATTGTCAAAGTAGCTGTGCGGAGTGGATCCGCAGACTACTTTGACAATGTTATGACGAAATTCATTGTCAATAACAGGACAGACACATGAAAACTGCCGTCTATTCGTATTTGTTTTTCTTTTGCAATAACAAATTGTCAAATTGCCTCCTCTCCCTCGTTGCGTCATAAATTCATGTGTCTGTCTGCTTATTGATAATGAAAGTTAGCCAATGAACGCGCGAGAATTTCTGCAGTCATTGTAAATTTAAAATCGTGGATTACTTTAAAAATATTGAAAAAAAATACTGTCGCTTCATTTGTAGTTAAAGAGTTACTAAAAACGTTGACGTCATACATTTTTACAGCGCTGCTGGGACGAGAAGAACAAACGACAGTTAAAGCGATCTCAACGAGTAAGTAACTGATGCCACAAATAAACTGCAGTTTATCCACCGTTTGTGATAAAGTCCATCATTTTAAAACTATTACTCTACAACCCGACGCGTGACTGAGTACCATGAGGAAATTCTTCTTGAGTGATGGAAATCACTATGGTTAAAATATCTACTCAGTTTGTCTTGTAACTTATTTAATTTCATTTGTTTAAACACTACTGTTACCCTGCTGTTAAATAGTATTTCAATCTGAACGTTCTCTTTCATGCCACCCGTACAGATATTTATGCTTTTCGTTATTACTATTGTTCTCATTTCCAGTTTGTGGTTTGTTGTTTCGTTTAGAGGGACGGGGCACACATGCGGAGATTCTTCATGGATGTTTACATGGACAGTGTTTTTCCAACATTAAATTCCGCTGAACTGCCACCGTACATCTCGGGTAACGACAAAAGAGAAAAGGTGAGACCATTGTCTTCTTATTGTTAAAATATTGAAGTATTTCTTGCTTGCACTAAATATCAGTTAAGTCTTTAATGCCGCCCAAAACTCTCATTTCTGTCACATGAAGGAAATAGCAGTATCTCAAAAAGGTATTTTATATCAGATGACTGGATGATGTTGAACATAATTTGAATTGGATCAGAAATGCTTAGCAGGGAAGGCGTTTTCTATGAAAAGTTGTGAATAAGACCGTATGGCGTGCCTGTTTACACTGCCATATTGAACCATCCAGAAGAACCTTTTACTATATCTCTTTTCTTTTTTTTAGGAACGGCTTCTTTGGATTCTTAACCATTGCGACAAACGAACTGCTCTAGAAAGTTTACTGTCTCCTGATAGACTTAAGAAACCTTTCAGTGTAGACTGCTTCACTATCGACTATCAAATCTCGCGGCAACTTCACATTCGAGAACACACGATTTCTTAACATATTATAGCAAACTTTATCACAAGACTGTCCGTGCGATGAAATTTGTAAAGCACTTTCTCGACTTGACCATGTCGTATTAGTGAAGAACAAACCCTGTGAAGTTTGAGTGTTTTCATATTAATATATTGTTCAAGTAAGCTTAATTCTATATTCTAGACCTTGAATCTGATGAAAGGTGTACAAAAATGTAGATATATTTCTTTAGTTATATATTGAAACCATTTAATTTGAGTGAAAATGTTTCTTCCTGATCTCTTGAAACTGAGCGCTCTTTGTCAATCTATAGTTTGCTTGTGAATTCAAGTTTTTCTACGCCCTCTGCATTTTGGTTGGGTGTGGTGAGACATTAAAACTGCCTCCCGTGGTCCGTTAATTCTGTGCATTCCTCCCTGTACGTATTTTGAACCCCTTGTTAGCAGTGGGCTTTTTGTGTCTTTTTCCTAATGTTCCAAATGTCCCACGGAGTGGAGCTTAACAGCCAAAAATGCAAATATGTAAATGTTTTAAAAACTGAAGATAAAATTTCCTTTCACAACGTCCCAATCTTGGGTTGATCTAGCTGTTATAACAAATGCTCTACCCTTGGACCGCAAAGCTGTTAAATGCCCCACAAATGCAGAAGGGGAGGGGGAGAACGTAGGGGCTTGGAATTGACAGAGCCATCGTAAGATTTACTGGCAGGTGCGAAATCTTTACATACATGCATTCCTTCCTGGTATCCATTTACTGATCTGATATATGCACTAGCAGATCTCTTATTAGTAAGGAAATGCTACGAGGCATGACTACCAGAGTGAACTGTGACTGTGGGACTTTGGACTCTTAGCTAATGGTAAAAGAGATATTGACCACGGCTTGTGATGATAAAAAATGAACTTTATTTACCTCCTACAAATAACTACACTGTTATATAAAATCTCGAGATCAGTCTTATTATAAATCCCAACTAGCATGAGGCACACCAGTTGGTTATTTACAAGTGCCACTTAAGCGGCCTTCACACGGCAAACAAAAGTTGGCAAACTCGTGTTGGTAAAGTTATGTTGGTGTGTGTGAACGGCACAAAAACGGTCGGCAAACACGTTGGCAAACTGTTGGCGACAAATAAAACTTGCCTCCATTCTCGCGAACTGTTTCCGCAATTTTTTCGTGTTGGTGAACTCGTATTTTAACGATTGGCAAACGTGTGTTGATACTGTTGACCAATCAAAACACGCGTTCTATCCACGTGATTTCCTTCACTTCAAGTTTGATCCATTCCCAAAAGCATTTTGAAGACATCGGCATCTTCTGTGCGAAGCTCTTGGATGAGCGTGTTCTGTTGATATACTGTTCTCCTGATATACGGTTTCTTCCAAACCTTTCTATTTCTCCACCGTTTAGTTTCTTCTCCGGCGATTAACATAAAGTAAGAGCAAGACACAAGCGACAACTCTACGAGGGTACCACTGCACTTCGTAGGGCATGTTACAAATTAGCGTGTGTTGTCCTTGGTGCGATTTTGACGTGTGACGGCACGAGTTTGCTCTCCTTTGAAGAAGTTGTTATTGTATTCACCTTGAAGCGCGCTTTGAAAGACTGGGGAGAGATAGATAAAGGAAGCCCGGATGATACGCCCTCCTTTTTATGTTATGATTCCCTCGAGAGTCTTTCCAAAGAAGAAAAGACCAAGTTGCTGAAGAATTGTCAAGGTTTCAGTTTTAGAGAATGTTGTCATTCTCTTGAGCTTTTTGTGATTTGACCGTTGGTGAAAACCAACGTTAAAGAACAAGAGAAAAAAAAAGAGAGTGAAAATGCACCCTAAATTTGGGAAACAATTCCAATTGAGATGAAATGCATGTCCCTTAATCAAGAGGTTGTAAATTGTTCCTCCTTGCAAGACGGACAAAAATACTGTAAATACTCATATTAACTACTTTATTTACACTTTTGTTAGTTACTTTTTATAAGTTACTCTTTATAAGCTACTTTTTTTTGCAAAAACAAAAAAAAAGTTTTTATTACAAAGACACATAATTACTTACATTATACTTAATCTTATTACAAAACGATGCGATACTTACTCCACTTACAAATACAAAACAATACAATATTTTAGTCGATTACCACGCGTTACTTACATTACAAGGATAAGGTTACGCTTACGTTATAAATAATACAACAACTTGCAGTACTACGTCAAATTATTACTTATGCATACACTTATACTAATACCTAAAATAGCAACATTATATACCGCTTTCTTATTGAAATTTACTTTTTGGATCATTGTTGATTAATTTAATATTGGAGGGCGTGCTTCAGTGGGTTCCATTTCCTTTCGAAAGAGTTAAAGGTGCTGTTTTCTAGAGCTATTTTCTTTTCAATTTTCATGGAGGTTAACAGAAGTTGTATATACACTTACAGCTTAGGTATGGAGTTCTTTAATTTACAGGTATATATGTAATGTCTGGCAATAAGGAGTAGGTGGTGTAGAAGTAGATTCGATACATTTTCAACTAAACCTAGGCACAAAAAGGGAGAAAATACAGGGTCTTGAAGATTTACAATTTTTTTGGGACATCCATTCAAGTAATTTTTTCCAGAAGGCTTGGGTATGTTTGCAGTTCCAAAACAGGAGGACCAAAGTTTCAGTAGTTTCCCCGCAGAAAGAACAAGAGTCCACTTGTTTCATGCCTATCTTGCAGAGAAAATCATTTGTCGCTATTCCACGTCTATGCAGAAATTTAAACTGGAATACTCTGAGCTTTGTTTCTCTTGTACAAAGGAATGGCAGATAGTACGCGTTTCGCCAATTAACAGTCGAATTTCCCACTATGTCCTTCTCAGAGAGCCATTTTTCTTGGCTCTGTAATGCAATAGAAGCTTTGTCTTGCACAAGGCGTTTGTAAGATTGTTTGTTAATATTTGAGTGTAACAGAAGGCTCGCTGTATCATTTGTAGATGGGTTATCTAGGCAGGGAGGCATACTTTCTTGAATTGCTTTGTGGCTGCTATTACTTTAAAATAGTAAAGAAAGTTGGTTTCGACATTATACTTAGCGACAAAAGCATTATAGCTTAAGAATGTCCGGATCTTGCTTGATTAAGCAGATCTCTAACCTCTTTTACCCTTGCTTTGTGCCAAGATGGGTAGAAGAAAGGTCGGTTTTCTATTCTAATCAGTGAGTTGTGCCATATACCCTTGGAATTAAAATCAACGTTTTTCTCTATGTAGTTCAAAGTAGTCCAGTGTTCTATAATTTCTCTCAAGAAGGGATCTCTTAAATTAAGCTGGAGATTGACATCTTGCGCCTTAAGTTTACTTAAAAACACTACTTTCCCTCCGTACTTCTGGAGGTGGAAGTCTAAGAGAGCTTCCATTTGCCATGATTATCGTCATTTAAGTAACCTTGTACCCACTTCATTTTCAGAGATTTATTAAAACTTTGGATATCTATCATCTTGAGTCCTCCTTTACCGTAATCCTTGATCATTTCTGTCCTTTTGATTTTGTGCCCTTTACTATTCCAGAGGAAATCATACAGCAGGGTATTAATTTCTTTAAGCGCAGTTGGGAGAGAGGATAGAACATGTACAATTTGAGATAATTTTACCGAGAAGAGTTAATCTTCTGGGAGACCAGCTGTTTAGGATGTTTTTTATGCCCTCGCTTTTTTTCGGAAAAGTTAATGTAAAAAGCGTTTTCTTCTAAGGTCGAAAACCAGACTCCCAAGGAGTAGACTTTTCCTTTAGCCCATGTTATTTGTTTGTCAGAAAATATGCTGTTTGAGTTTTGGAGTGAGCCGATCCAGAGGGATTCCGTTTTATCGTAATTGACTTTCAAGCCGGACACAGAGCCAAATGCGCCAAACAAGTATAGAGTTCTTGAAAATGAGGATTGTGAGCCATCTAAAATCATTGTTGTGTCATCTGCGTATTGAGAAATGTTGCATACGGTCCCAAGATCGTGATTCCATGAACCTCTTTATCATTTCTTACTGCACTACCTAAAATTTCTGCATATAGAATGAACAAATATGGGGAAAGGGGACAGCACCTGTCTTACTCCGCGACTTAATGTGAAGAACTCCAAGGCCCAGCCGTTGTTTTGGATGCAGCTGCTGATGTCAGTATAGAATAATTTTATCCACGCAATCAAGGATGGTCCAAAGTTGTAATAATTCAGGGTGTTCTCAATAAAACTCCACTCTACGCTATCAAAGGCTTTCTCGAAGTCGACAAATAGTAAAAGGCCAGGAATTTGTTCAGTATTTGTATAATTTAGTATACGATCCAGAAGCCTAATGTTCTCTCCAATAAAACGTTTTTTTAGAAAGCCAGTTTGGTCGTAGTCAATAATTCTTGGTAGAACTTTACGCATTCGACTAGCAATAGATTTAATCGCAATTTTGTAATCACAATTTAGTGAGGTAATTAGGTAATTGGTCTCCAGTTCTTTAAGAAATTGGCCGGTTTGTTCTTTTTTGGTAAAAGGGTGATTAATCCTCTTCTTTGAGTAATTGCTAGAAGTCCTTTTCCATATGCACAATTTAATGCGTTTAATAAGTAGTGATGTATGTCATTCCAGAAAACCTTGTCAAATTCGGCTGGGAGGCCGTCGCTTCCAGGACTTTTATTTAATTCCATTGATTTCAAACTTTCTAGGCATTCAACTTCAGTCAATAGACCTTCCCATTCATTTTGTTCCTGTTCATCTAGCGTCACAGTGTTTCCTTCTGGGAAGAAGATGTTACTTTACTTCTTAGTGCACAATATATTCTCTAAGTAAATTGGTTGTTTTTTTTATATTTTGCTTTGTTTTGTCTCTTTTTTTACTGTTGTGTTTATTACTGCAGTCTACTTAAAGGGCCACTATGACGAAAATCGCATCCTTCAAATCTGAGCCATTTTAAGACATAAACAAGTAGTCTGTACAAGAGTAAAAATCCGGTTTACTGTTTTCAAATATCTCTTTTCGTTCCAGAGATATTCAAGTTTTTTTAAAATATGGAAATTAGCCAAGTGACGACGTCATAGACCCAACCACATTTTGATCAAATATTATCAACAAGGATATCTCAGTCAATTTGTATAATAAATGTTTGAATTTTAACAGTAATATTCTACTAGAGGTGCTCTGCGATATGAGCTTAACAATTTTTGTTACCATGGCAACATTCTAGGTTGCAGACCACCACAATATTAAAGGCTTTTCTGACCACTTTTAGGGTTCTATATTGATATTTGCCAATGGTGCCTCATCTGCATAATCCAGTAAGCATATAAATCCATTAGGTTGAGTTCATATCCTTGTTTAATGTTTTCCAAGCTTAAAATCACTAAAATACTGATATCAGGCTAGAGGGGACTGAAAGAGAGTTGGTTGCCATGGGAACGGAAATTGTTATAGCTGTAGATGTGTTGCATTCAGAACTATTAGCCTACCAAGTTTCAATGGTTTCTGTTGCAAATTGACCGAGATAGTTAACAACTATTCACCAAAGTGGAGGTGGCTAGTGGTGGATATTTACCGAGTCGCGAAGCGGCGAGGTAAATATCCAACGCTAGCCACCGACACTGAGGTGAATAGTTGTTTTAGTATATACTAAAACAGTCAGATAAAATGCACCACAAACAATTAATTTTGGATGATTTCTTCATTTGCCACCGATGCAAACCGCGACGCCATTTTTCCCGAGTTGCTCGGAGGTAAATAGTGCAGGATATTCGGAGTTTGACGAGCCAATCAGAGCGCGCGTTTAACACTATCTACTGTTTTAGTATATACTAATGCTATTTATATACTTCATGTAATATTTGGTTGGGTGTATGACGTCATCAGTAATCTCATTTGCATATTTTACTCATTGTTAAAACTTAAATATCTCCTGAACCAATGCAGATATTTGCCAACGATAAACGGCGTTTTTAATCTTTCGTAGAATTCTATGTGAATAACCTAAAAAATCAAGGGTTAAAAATTTGATCATAGTAGCACTTTAAACAATGTATTATAACTGAAATAAGCTTAGAATTTTACTGTATTTTACTGTATTTTACAATTTGCTGTAAAGATACTTAAGCACTAAAAACGGAAGTCAAAGTTCTGTGCCCTGGTAAAACAGCATGACAGCCAATGACAGTCATCGTCCATCTCCACTATTTAACCAGGCCTTTTTATCCGGGGAAACGTTTTGTCTGGTAAGAGGATTTCTAAACCCGCAGAGAACCGTTTGTATGAACTGTCTTCGAGGCAGGGTGACCCTGGGTGGAGAAAAACTAGTTTTAAAAGCAGGGAATATAAGAACACTACACCTACCAGCGATAAATAGGGACAAAAAAGGCGCAAGCACACTCCAGGGGGCCGATATTTGATGCGCTCTGAAAGGACCAATTTTTCTGATAAAGTTTTCTGGGTAAAAGATTACTCGCGAAAGGAGAGGGGGTAACTCTCCTACGAGAGAAAACTTTTCATCTTGTAAATCAGCCACATGTTTGTTCCATTCTACCGACGCAGGTTTAAAATGTTTAGTGTAACAAGTTAGCCTGCTACAGGCTCTTATCAGTAACATCCAGTCCAGCCTTCTATTCCTGCCTGAGCTCAATTTGTTGATTCTCCGTACTCATTACCATGCATTTCCGTTTATGTTAGATTTGAAATCTAGTGTTACATCAGGACGATATCTCCTGGTTTGTGATTTTCTTTACTCTCATTACCTTTCTGCTTGAAAATGTATTGGTTATCTTCATCACTTACTGCCGACCACTCACTGATCACTTACTGTCCTGTCTCATTAAATAGTCTTTTCAGGATTTTTATCCCTGCAAAACTGTAGTTACATCGCGGGCAAAATGCCCCGTGATTGCCATATTGGTAGAAAGCGTCCCTTTAAAAACATAAAAAAATGAACAAATCAGTGTATCGGAATTACTCACCAAACCGACCGATTTACTCCCTTAAGTAAACAAGGTGAAGTAACTAAAATAAAGCCTAGTGGAATTTCGTTGTTTGCACCTTTCTGTAAAATGGGAAGATAATTTAGCTGAAAAGAAAACTATCTTTTAAGCTTTGTTAACCGTTAGCTTATCCAACAATACTGATCGAATTTTCCACCCTTGACGCAATGTGTTTCATTTTAAATACGGATGCTCTTAAATGATATACTTTTTTCGAAATATAAAATTCAGCTTGATAATGAGGCATAGAGGACTCAAAAATGGGAATTGAATGACCATGTTTATTCATTTCTTTAGTTTGTGTTCTCTAGGCCACACTATCAAGCTGAAGAGACTTATTGGAACCCTGTTAAGAACAGGACTACCATGATTTAGATCTTTTTGCTTGTAATCCTATGTAATTTAACGGTTAATTGGTTCAAAACAGCCTAATTTATATATGGTTTCTATATATTAAAGCAAACGTACCCTTATTTTCCAAACTCAAATGACACGTTATCTCCAATCAGCATAAATGGCGCCCACTGCTTCACTTTAGAACAGTCGCTATCTCTCATCCATTTCATGGCCTCGTGAAGAGATTCGCTGGCACTTTCCCCACGAACAAGATGCTTGTAGAAACGACTCATGAACGTTTCTGCTGCTTTGTCATCTAGCGCCCACAATGCAGCCAGAACTGAACGTGCACCAGATCCTAAGAATGCTCGAGCAATTCCAATAACTCCCTCGCCTCTTATCTGCCCACGACCACTGTGACAACAGCTAAGTACCACCAGTTTAGCTCGCAGATGAACTTTTGAAATGTCAGACATTCTCAATAGGTATTCTTCTTCTTTTGGACGCCTGCTAGTAGAGCGTACGGGTGAGAGGGCAATTTCTCCTCTTTCGGCACTTCCGTGTGCAGCGAAATGTATTAGACCTACTGAATATAACATTTCAAGTACCGCATGCTTGGTTGCATGCTTTCCTAACAAAGGCTGAACGCCCAGCAGCTGTCCAATCATCTCTGCTTCTTTTCTTGCAAAAGGCAATGTCCAGAACGTTTTGGGTTTACCATTGTATCGCACCTTACCAACCTCAGGATCACCCACTAACAGAACACCAGACTGACTGTGATGGTCGGAAGAACTATCTTGAATGAATTTGAGAATCGTCAAAGAAGGAACGATACGAATCCTGAAAGTCTCTGATAGATACTTTCCACTTCCATCAAGTAAAGCTGAAAATGGAACACGGTACATGAAGCGTTCAGGAATAACGATTATTTCCGGCCCCTCAAGTAAGTCAGCCACGGGAGCGATGATCATATTGTAGAACAATGAAAGACTCAGTTCGAAATCATCATCACCCCTTGTGGCGACCTCCTCTTTCTCGGGAGAATACAGTTTGGGTTCATCGTCATTTAAAGTTCGATTTTCGCAATCCACCCTGGGTAAGACACCCATGCTTCGAAAGCTTTTAGCCAAGAAATCATCCAAAACTTCAACCAATCCGACACCAACAATTTTTTCATCTACTGCTATTTTTCGAAAATGAATGACTCCGTTTCCCTTCAGAATCCACAAAAACAGATGCTGACCATGGTACGAAATGTACAGACAAGAACAGTGACCCTCTTTTTTCATAACTTTGTCAGCGCCAATCCACGATCGAGGATTAGCTGAGATTTGCCAATCAAGAGCGTACTGAGATGCCATCAAATCTGCCAAAGCTCTAGCCCGTGACAGCTCTAGAACATAAAGGGCATTGTTGGGATTTCCCCAAAAAACAAAGAGGGCAGCAAGATTCTTGTTTGGAAAGTCGCGCACATCTGAAAAGGATATTTTGAATTGATCGTTCTCTCTAAGATGACCACGCAAATTCTCGCTTCTCTTCACACTCAGAAGCAGACAGTCAAACGCTTCCTGGAATTTGTCTTGGAAAAGCTTCACCGATGTAAGAAGACAAAGACAATCCAGCTCTTGCCTAAGGTCTCCAATATCTTGATTAATAGACATAGCTTTCTCCAGGTAATTTTCAGCCATGAAATGTTCACCAAAAGAATGAAGCAGAGATCCTAGCTTTCCATAGCAGTTTGCTATTCCTGCTCTGCTGCCAATTTCAATTCTAATGGCAAGTGCTTTCTCATAATATTCTTTAGGTTTGTCATATTGACCAAGACATTGAAACACAGTTCCTAAGTTTTCGTAACTTGATGCTTCTCCTGCTCTGTCACCAATATCTATTGTTATGGCAAGTGCTTTCTCATGATATTCGTTCGCTTCCTCGTATTCACCAAGAAATTGGACCAGAGTTCCTAAGTTCCGGTAGTAACTGGCTAATCCTTGTCTATGACCAGTTTGTGTTTTTATGGCAAGTGCTTTCTCGAGATATTCTTTAGCTTTGTCATATTCACCAAGAGATTGAAACACAGTTCCTAAGTTTCCGTAATCTGCTGCTTCTCCCTCTTTGTCACCGATTTGTATTCTGATGGCAAGTGCTTCCTCGAGATATTCCTTAGCTTTGTCATATTCACCAAGAAATCGAAACACAGTTCCTAAGTTTCCGTAATCTGCTGCTACTCCTTCTTTGTCACTAATTTGTATTCTGATGGCAAGTGCTTTCTCAAGATATGCCTTAGCTTTGTAATACTCACCGAGAGATACAAATACAGTTCCTAAGTTGCCGTACGAGCTGGCTTCTCCCTTTTTGTCCCCAATTTGTATTGTGATGACAAGTGCTTTCTCAAGATATTCTTTAGCTCTATAATATTCACCAAGAGATAGAAACACAGTTCCTAAGTGTCCGTAATCTGCTGCTTCTCCCTTTTTGTCACCAATTTGTATCCTGATGGCAAATGCTCTTTCAAGATATTCTTTAGCTCTGCCATATTCACCAAGAGATAGAAACACAGTTCCTAAGTTTCCGTAATCTGCTGCTTCTCCCTCTTTGTCACCGATTTGTATTCTGATGGCAAGTGCTTCCTCGAGATATTCCTTAGCTTTGTCATATTCACCAAGAGATTTAAACACGGGTCCTAAGTTTCCGCAATCTGCTGCTACTCCTTTTTTGTCACCAAGTTGTATTCTGATGGCAAGTGCTTTCTGAAGATATTCTTTAGCTTTATCATATTCACCAAGAGATTGAAACACAGTTGCTAAGTTTGCATACGAGCTGGCTTCTCCCTTTTTGTCACCGATTTGTATTTTGATGGCAATTGCTTCCTCGAGATATTCCTTAGCTTTGTCATATTCACCAAGAGATTTAAACACAGGTCCTAAGTTTCCATATGAGGAGGCTTCTCCCTTTTTGTCACCGATTTGTTTGCTGATGGCAAGTTCTTTATCGATATATTCTTTAGCTTTGTCATATTCACCAAGAGATAGAAACATAGTTCCTAAAATTCCATAGGAGGTGGCCTCTCCCTTTTTGTCACCAATTTCTATTCTGATGGCAAGTGCTTTCTGAAGGTATTTCTTAGCTTTGTCATAATCACCGAGATAATAAGACATTATTCCAATTTTTTCATCAGTGTATGCTTCATTTTTTCTGTCTCCCATTTCCTTCATGATTTTTGTCGCTTTTTCAAAAAATTCCTCTGCTTCCACGTATTTATATTGCTGTTCACATATTTTGGCCAGTGCTACCGTAAGATTCCTTTCGCTGTCTGTGTCACCACACTTGTGGCAAATGTCAAGAAGTTCCCTGCCATGGATTAGTGCTTTTGTATAATCAGGGATTAGACAATACGCCCTGAAGATAGTTTTATAGATACAAACGTTAAGTACGTTGAACATTTCTGCTTCCGTTTTTAGTACTCCTTTATTTAGGAAGATGAAACATTCTTTGCAGACATCAATAGCTTTTAGACCACGACCAGTGTTTAGAAGGAAAGTAGCAACAACCAGGCCAATAGAGATGGCTTGTAAAATGTCTGTTATGTGGTTCATAGCCTCCTCTTCTATGAGCCCTGTAAAAAGATAACACGAATCAAGATTTATAGTTTTTCTTAAGTTAATAATATACTTTCGTACGACTTCCTACATGGGCATTTAAAGAGGGTGTTGGCGAATTTAATGTTGGGATTAAGCCTGCTATGTACTGGTATTTGGTCTATGGAGGAGTAGAATAGTACTGATGAAAGTAGGAGGACGTTGGCTAAGTACTGTTAGTGTTTTTGAGTATGTCGACGCAGAGTACGTGTTTTAAAAATGTCTTCCCAATCACACCCCGTCTATTGGTTTCTGTCACACCAGAATCATCAAGGAAAGAAGGTACATGAACTGAGTTTCTCATCAAATTTCGTTTCCTTTTGTAAAAAAATTGGCTTTGGTTTTCCCACCAGATGTTCTCCTCGCCGTCGTTTTCATCAGTTCAATCAAACTGATTACTCCAGTTCACTGTTTGCGGTTTTTCCCCGCAGAAATCGCCATCGAGGTTCAGGTTGCTTCAGGTTGCGTTTCAAAAGAGTTCAGAATTCGATCATCAGCCGAAGAGTCAGTCTTTCGCCTACACTAACATAAAGGCTTTGTCCCGGGGGCTTTACTTTTAAAGTACGTGAAATTTCGAATGAAAGGAGTCTTAGCCGCTCGGTAACTTGGTACATTCTGGCACAGGAACGATTGTTTTTGTGCAAAATGTAGCATTGCGAAGGGTTTTGCCCGTGTTTGTATTTGCCAGGCTACCATCGATATCATTTGCACTACGTGCAGCTCACGAAAAAAAAATTCAGTCCCAACCATTTATTAGTTTATGTTTGCACAATATGTTTCAGTTTGTTAATGCAAGTTTCAATTAAGTAGCGCTATTCAGCGGCTGTCCACGTAGTAATACTGTTTTCTCATTGAAACGTTCCTTGGATCAATACTCATTTGGGAGTGGTTTTCTCTGTCAAAACCAAAAGAAATTCTAGTTATGAATGAGAACACAGCTGAGTTTGAGATTTGTTTTTTGTTGCAGATAAATGTAACATGATACTTTTATTTGTTAGTTTCAAGGGGGTAACTTGACATTCTTGTTTGTTTTTCACGCACGAGTAGTTGCAATTAAAAGTGACGTATAAGCGATTCTTGTTCACACGGTCAGAATAAACAAATAAGACGCCAATCTAACGGCACGCCCAGATAACCAGATAATACACAGATAATCGTTGAAATAAAGACAATTATTGTAGTACCAGTCCACGTTTTACCAGTCCTCGTTTTACTAGTCGGCGTTTTGCTAGTCCGCGTTTTACTAGTCCAGTCCAGTCCAGTCCACTCTTCGGGTTCAAAAAGGTCAACTTACGTCTGTCATAAAGTGACAAAACGTTTTCTGTAACCGACTATTTATGACCAAAAAATTGTCAGGCGTTTGGAAGGTAATGTGACAAGGAAAAGTCCCAAACTCATGCCCGATTCACACCAACTAAACTAGTTTAACTAAATCAAGTTAAGGTTTTTCAAATTTGTCGATTGCCCTATACAATCATTTTGAGAAGACAAATTTCAAACCACTTTGCTAACATATTTTATTAAAACATGTTTTGGCCTTGTTAAGTTGTGGGGTGTTTATGGTATGAGTGACTAAATTTTAACTTTGTTTTGTTAAACCACTTTTAAACATGTTTAACAGGTTGGTGTGAGTGGGGTATCAGATTTCATGCAGATTTCATGGCGTGTTATAAAATTAATACAGTTTTTCATGTGTCTGGTTGTTTGAAGTCTCAGTTTAGGTAAGGCTGTTTGCCTTCCATAATGTTTTCTCGTTTAAGGTTTAAGGTTTAATTTTTAAGGTGGAATGATACCCTAAAATACGGCGATGCTCATGAAAAATTCAATTTCTTGAAAATAGAAGATTTAAGACCCTTGAATACTTGTCAAAAACACTTTCAAACGATCTTGCCGAACCACAGAGGTATATTTTTTTTACGTAGCAACGGCCATAGCAACGGTTGCTTACTATACTGACCGTGACCAAAAATACAGATTAGTTTCACATATATGAACGAAACTATGTAGAACTGAAAGCTTCAAAGACATGTACAATTCGATTGGTATAACTACTTGTGAAAGGCTTTGCCTCGAATTGCCATCACAGGCTCATTCATTTCCTTTATGAAAACGAATATTTCCTACAACAGCGGTAACTTTTTACAAAATAGAAACAACCATTGCACCCTCTCGCCCGAGATCCAATCTCCACCCCCATCCCCCCTCCACTATTTGTGGCTTGTTAAATGATCAATTCTTCGTGTAAGAAACTTAAAGTGCATTTTTCTCGAATGTCCACATTTGCACCGACTGACTTCACGCCAACATTTCTACTTTGAAAAGTATTTTAGTAGCCTTTCTGAAACTTGAGCTAATCAAAGACCAATAGTGTCGTGATGCAATAAACCAAAAAATCGTAACATTTTAACGCCTGTCACGTGACATGAGATGATTTACTGAGTGTGGTCTACTGAGTGTGGTGTAAAATAAGGTTATATCCAAATAAAGCCTGCTAAAAGCATTGAAAACAAGAATTAATTGTCAAAACTTAGGTTCATTGCACAGAACAAAGCATAAACTTGGACGATATGTCTGTTTGACAGTCAAATTTTGTTTTGTAAAAGAGCAGGAAGAGTTGGCGTCAATACTGTAAAACACTACCTCAAAAAGCTGTGGCTGGTTGTCATAGCAACCATTTTGAGTGAAACCTTTAAATCGATTTTCTCTTTCCGAGTGCCATCGCGCACAATCGATATTTTTTAACCATATTTGAACTAACTTTTTGGTCCCTTTTAGGGTACCATTCCACCTTAAGTGGGTTCTGATATCGTTATTGATTTTAATAAGTGGTTTCGTGGGATATGAAGACCGAAAAAAACTATGATTATTGCTGGCAACAGAATAAGACCACGCCAAACTGAATCTTGTTATAAAATGAGTTAAATTCAATATGTTGACTAGCAAACGTGACAATTTTACTTTTCACGCCAACGTTTGTAACTTTCCTCTTTAAGGTGGACGACTCGAAATTCTTGTTTAATTTCTCGAAAACATAAGAGCAACGTGGTTTTCTTCATTTCTGGAGATAACTGGTATTAAATTAAATATCTGGTGAAAAATGGAAGAAGAACGATTTTATTAATTCCAAACGCTAATTATCATTTCACGGATAATTTCGTTCAGCCACTCTTGTCTCCATTTCTTGTGGGCCTCGTCCTTCGGTGCAGGCAACTTCAAAATTCCAATACCTTTCGTCCTTCTGCTGGTCCCACAGCCAAGCACAGCGCAGTTGTCGCCGGGCATAATTGCCCCAGGACGCTATATTTATATCTGATTCGAACTGATTTTCTTTTACCCGAAAATTCTACCGAATATCAAACAATTTTGTCACTACAAACGAAATAACGCTACCTTGCTTTGTATGTGTGTGCACGGTCGTGAACACGTGATCACTCAAAAATCAGAACAAAGCGTTCCCCCTTTGAAGTTCGCCGGCCTTCATAACCAGTCCCCTCTACTAACTATTCATACTTCATTAATATTCATTAGCCCTCGTGCGTATAATATAAGCATGAGTTAATTATTCATAGTTGTCAGTTTTGCCTAACTTTGGTTGGAACCGTGTCAAGATGACCGAACCGGAGCGTCCGTCTAACGTGAACGACCCGTCGAGCGCTCAGCGAGTTTTGCAACCTCTTCAAGGTTCTGTTCAGCAAACCACTCCGCCGTCTTCGTCTTTATCTCAGGCTGGTGCCGGTACAACATCGGGAACAACTGCGAGCGGTGAAAATGTGCTCCAAAGTTCTTCACTGGGAAACGCCGCGGGGACGAATGTGCCGGATAACTCGTCGGTGAGCCTTGAGGTATATGTCCGCTGCAATGTTTTCCGTTTTAGTTTCGTATTTTATAGCTGGGGTTCGTCGGTATTTTTTGGTTGCATCACGTTGCATTTTCTTGTTTATGTTTCTTTCCGGTTTCTCGGGAGCCGGTTTTAATTTTCGTGCTTCAAGCACATGATTGTTAATTTACTCCTTTGGACTCGCCGCGGTTCGGTTCCTCAAATGTTGGGGGATAGGTTGTTGTTTTATATTGTGTTTTTTCTGCTGTTGCTCTCGTTTATACTTATGAATTAGCTGGTTTGCAATATTTGGGAGCTGTTTCTTATTTTTTGTTCGGGACGGGAAAAATTAGCTATGCCATTGACACCTTTTTTCTTACTTGCCCCTTGGGAAGGGCGCGGGGCGTGTGGTCTCGGCCAGGGTTTGTTTCTGTTCTGAGCCACGAGGTGGCGTCAAAGGGAAATAATAATGGATAATTATTAACAAAAATGGTTAGGAGCGATTGTGCAGCATGTCTGCTCTGAGCCACGAGGTGGCGTAATAAAGGAATAAACGGTCGAGGACCGATTGAGCAGCGTGTTTGCTCTGAGCCACGAGGTGGCGTGAAAAAAAAAAAAAAAAGAAGGAAGGAAAATGGTCGAGGACCGATTGAGCAGTGTGTCTGCTCTGAGCCACGAGGTGGCATGAAAAAAAAAAAGGAAGGAAAATGGTCGAGGACCATTTGAGCAGTGGGTATGCTCTGAGCGATAGAAAGTAATAAAAAAACAAAAAGCAAAAGAAAACGATCGAGGACCGATGAACAGGGCGTCTGTTCTGTGTTTTTTCTTTTTTTCCTGGCGTGAAAAAAAAAAAACAACGTCGTCGGCCGATTGAGCAGAGTGTAAGCTCTGATTCATGTGGTGGCGTGAATGAAAAATAAGGGAAAAATAAAATAAAAAAGATGCCTTGTGCCGTGGGAATAGAAGGCGTTAGATCCATTTCAATCAGACCTCGTGGAGGAGAGGAGGTTATTTCGCTAGGTCACTTGGTGGCCGTGTGCTTTATTCTACGTGTTGTGAGAACTTATGCGAAGGTTCGTTGTAATTTTATGTTATGAATTTGGAATTGCATCAGGGTGTGAAATAATAAATTTAAAGGAATAGGATATGTGATTTCGAAGGATACAGGTACAGATAAGAAGGAAGGAAAATGGTCGAGGACCGATTGAGCAGTGTGTCTGCTCTGAGCCACGAGGTGGCATGAAAAAAAAAAAGGAAGGAAAATGGTCGAGGACCATTTGAGCAGTGGGTATGCTCTGAGCGATAGAAAGTAATAAAAAAACAAAAAGCAAAAGAAAACGGTCGAGGACCGATGAACAGGGCGTCTGTTCTGTGTTTTTTCTTTTTTTCCTGGCGTGAAAAAAAAAAAACAACGTCGTCGGCCGATTGAGCAGAGTGTAAGCTCTGATTCATGTGGTGGCGTGAAATGAAAAATAAGGGAAAAATAAAATAAAAAAGATGCCTTGTGCCGTGGGAATAGAAGGCGTTAGATCCATTTCAATCAGGCCTCGTGGAGGAGAGGAGGTTATTTCGCTAGGTCACTTGGTGGCCGTGTGCTTTATTCTACGTGTTGTGAGAACTTATGCGAAGGTTCGTTGTAATTTTATGTTATGAATTTGGAATTGCATCAGGGTGTGAAATAATAAATTTAAAGGAATAGGATATGTGATTTCGAAGGATACAGGTAAAGTAGGGACTGGTTTAAGGATATCAAGGAGTTATATGGCGTTTTCTCCTTTTGTTAGGTCCCGAACACAACGGTCAGTTCACTCAAGAAGGAGTTGGATGAGTGGAAGAAGAAAATCGATTCATCGGCAATCGAGTGCGCGCTGTCTACTCTCCAAATGGTGATCTCGCGCCCAGCCGCTCTGTTTGATCCATATGCGGCGATCGCCGCCCTGGATGAAGTGGTTAATGTCACAAAGGAAAGAAAGGATGAAAGAGCTTTACGATTTGAAACAGTGCTGAGGCAGTGCCGTCCTTTATTAGGCAACCCGTGCCTTCAACAGGTGTTAATAAAGTTGGTGGCGTCTAAGGATGAGGCCGAGGTGGCAAAGGTTATTTCCAAGGCAACTAAGCAGCACGCGGCAGTAAGTCAACCTTCGTTCACTGGACGGACGCGTAGGCCTCCAGCTCCATACCAAAGGCGTGGCTTTAATTACAGCCCCAGGCCGCCTTCGGCGAGAACGTGCTGGGTGTCAAAAAAAAATCAAAAATGTCAAATGTTTGTTTATAGTGGACATGCACTTAGCTACACAAGCTAGTTTACAGGCATGCCACACAAACAGCTGAAACAAATAATTCAAATCAAACATAACATTGTTAAGAATCCTAACTGGCCGGAGGCAGACCAGTTGGCTATTTACAAGAGTGACCGAGGATTTGAACTCGGGCGTTCCGTGAAACAAATCCAGCTAGTGGCCAGAGCGGGACTCGAACCCGGAAAGGCGGGTCATATTTCGCGCTCTTGCCCAGATAAACGTTAAGATTGTGAAATCATTGAAAGTTTTCCTGTTCTGGAATGGGAATCTGGATTGTCTTGATATTTGTATTGACAATAATAAAGTGTAAAGACACTATTAAATATGTGTTGTTTTATTTTAGTCGGTGGTCTCGAGGTCGGGAGAATGACCCCACAAGCGTTTTGCGTTTAGGCATGCCCTTGAGCCCGATTACTCGGGCTACGGTGGTCATTTTCTCCGAACTCGGATTTGCAGTCTCCATTTAAGTACGTCTTTTTGATTCTCTTTTTTTTTTTGTTTTTTTTTTTTTTTGGTGTTTTGGTTTTAGCCTAAGTCAAAACGTCTCAAGGGGGATACGATGACCTTTATGCCGTTAGAGGCGGAGGAAAGAAGCAAGCATGGCAAAATCCGATGGTTATCCTGGGAGGGTAATCCGAGTTCGGAGAAAATGACTTCAGAAGACGCTTGTTTAACCCTTGTTCAAGGCATTGTTGCGGGGGAAACTCCCAACTTACGGGATCTGTCGCTTCGGGATCCGGACTCCTTTCGTTCGGGTCAACTTCGTACTCGAATTGAACTCTGGGAAAAAATTTTGGCCGGGTACGAACCTGCAAAGGATGTCCTGGAATGGTTGGAGCATGGGGTGGAGGTCAAGAAGTTCATGAAGCCCTTTAAGGGATCTTTTATGGGCATAAAGTATGAGAGTGCGGAACCCCCTACTATGGTTTTCAAGAATCACTACTCCTGCAAACAGTTTTCGAAGTCTGTTACGGAAACAATTTTACAGCGTATTGAAACAGGGGCGATCCGTGTTTGGGGTAAAGTGGGTGAAGTGCCGCCGCCCCATCTCGTCCTTCCTATGACGATTGAACCGCAAAAGCCGAGGTTATGCATTGATGCCCGGTTTTTAAATTTGTGGATGGCAGACACTCCCTTTTCACTGGAAACGCTGGTTGGGGTGCCTCGCTCCGTGTATCCCAACTCCTACATGAGTAAGATTGATGACAAGTCTGGTTATGACCATATTTTGCTTTCTACTAGCTCTCAGCAGTTTTTTGGTATTGAGTGGCTGGGGTGGTGGCTCGTTGGAGTTACGCTTCCTTTTGGTTGGAAAAATTCTCCGTTTGTTTACCAGACTGTGGGTTTGGGTCCGACAAATTTTTTCAGGAGTTTGGGGGTCGCATGTTCTCTGTATATTGATGACCGTTTGAATGGGGAACTGTTTGCTGTGAAGGGGTTTTGGTCACGCCCATTGTCGGAGAGGACGTCGGAATACAGCTATCAATCTGCGGTGGCGGCTTTGTATATAGTCTGTTCCAGCTTTTTTGGGCCTCTCCAAATGTGCTCTTGTGCCTGTAACTAGGATTTGTTATTTAGGCATGATAGTGGATTCTGTAGCCCAGGCCTTTTGCATCCCTGAAGATAAGAGGATGAAGTTTGCTCAGCTACGCGAGCAGATACTTTTGCGTGAATCTACTATCCACTTGAAGTCTTTACAGAGGTAATGGGGAAGTGCAATTCATTCTCCTTGGCTTTCTTAGCGACTAAATTTTACATCAGAGAAATGGCGGCGTCAATCTCGAAGGCCTCCGGAGGTGGTGAGGTGAATTTCTCTCCGAATCTGAGAGAGGAAATTATGTTTTGGAGGTTCTTTGATAGTTGGAAAAAGGCGATTCGGTGGAGGAGTGAACGGCACGTAGCTATCTCTTTGACGTCAGATTCTTCGTCCTTCCGTTGGGGAGTTGGAATTCACCTTCCTTCCGGGACAGTTTTTGTTGGTGACTACTGGGAAGAAACTGTTCGAAATGAGCATATTAATGTGAAGGAGATGTGGGCCGTCCTCAAGGGATTACAGTCACTTCCTGAAAGCGTTTCTGATTGCAGGATTGATGCTCAGGTAGACAGCATGGTTGTTCTCCACGCTTGGTCCGGCCGTGGGCCACGCTCTAGGAAGTTAACTCAGATCTCGCAATTGATTTTCCAGTTCTTGGTGGATAGGAACATGTCCCTGGAAATGTCTTTTGTTCCTTCTCATTTGAACGAGGCAGATTGGTTTTCCAGAAGATTGTCTCGCTCCGATGCCATGCTTTCTCCGAGGTCTTGGGAAATCGTCCAGCGTAGTTTTGGTGGAATTAATGGCCATGATCTTGATTTGATGTCGTTGGATTCCAACGTTCAACGTGACTGGAGTGGAAACCCGTTAAAGCACTTTACGCCCTACCCTACGCCAGGATCATCGGGTGTTAATGTTTTTAACCAAGACCTCTCTGTGTGTGATGGTGACCGCGTCAACGCCTACGTTTTCCCGCCATTTGCATTGATTGGTCCTCTTTTGCGTTTCCTCATATCAGTAGATGCGGTTGTTACGGTGGTGGTACCATTGATGTCCCCATTACCCGGGTGGTGGCCGTTGTTAAATGCGGTGTCCAGCAACAATGTTTTGGTGGCCGAGAAGGGATCACTGGATGCGCTTCTTTTTCCGTCGAAGGATGGATTTAGACCTGGCTCCTCTCCATATAGCCTCTTGGCATTTAGGATGGGAAAGAGCATGTCGTAACAACTTAACAGGAGGAACCATTTTCTTTTTTTTTTCTCTTTCAGTCTTTGCCGTTGGTGCCCAGACTTTTTCAGCCATCGGTGTCATGTCCGGCTTGTTCCAAGCCCAACGACTTTGATTTCCGTTATTGTCAGAGATGTGGTTACCAGCGTCAGACGAGATCATATAAAACTTTGAAGAGCCTCAAGGCCCCTGTCGATTTGTGTTCCATAAGGGAGCGGAAGAAAGTTTTGGTTGCTAAGCAGCAGGCTACTCCTTATCAAAAACAGAGAAGTGCTTTAGAGATGGAGTTTTTACAGTTCCTGGAAACCACCTCTAAGAGGGACATTTGTTCGGCTATACCAGACGACGTAGTAGACTTTTTGATCTGGAAAGACAATTTTGGCAAAATAGTGGTACACATGGATACTTGCCCGTTCTTGGGCGAGAACAGGGTTTCTTCTTGTGTTTGCCCTAAGCGTTTAGCATATGGCTCCGTTGACTCGATTATTGGAAAACTGAGGGCTATGTTTAATAAGTATGGGAGATCAGCAACAGATAGTCTTTTTCCGGGGATTGCCAACCCTGCAGCTTCACCATTGGTTAAGTCCTATTTATCAGCTGTCAGGGAGGAACAGCTCGGTGCAAGACTCGTGCAGAAACAGGCTGAACCTTTTTTTTTGCAGGATTTGGTGCTTTTATCGTCAGAAATAACCAAGCGCTTGAACATACATGTTCGCTCTTCGGTGCAGTTATTTGTTTTGGCAAGGGATCAGGCCTTTTTTAAGGTACAATTTTTCAGTGGTGACAGAGCTGGAGATCTTGGTCGAGTGAAAACAAAGGAGATTCTTTATTTCCCGGAAAAGAAGGCTCTACTCTTTAACCATACATTAACTAAGTCCCTCCGAGACGGAACCTCGAACGTTTTTGCCCTCAAGCGTCATCCAGACTCTACTATTTGCCCAGTTACTGCAGTGGAAGTTTACATTGCTGTATGCGACCTGTTAAAAATTTCTGTCCGACAAGGATATTTGTTTAGACCCCTCAACCCATCTGGTGAAATTTTGCCGGCACCTTTTGAGTCGGCTACCGCTCAGGCACGGCTCTCGACGTATGTTCGCCGGATTCCAGCTTTTGTTAATCGGAATGTTACCTTACATGGTCTAAGGAGTGGTTGTGCAATTTCGTTGGCTATTTCCGGGGCGAAGCTTGATACGATCATGGATCACGTGGGATGGAAGTCCTCGTCGACAGCACGTCATTACATTAAGTTGAATCAGGTTCTTGGCCTTGGTGGAGCAGCGGATACCATGTCTTCGTTGGAGGTGGATTTAACAAAAGTTTACAAGCAGTATAATGACCTGCAAGGTTTTACCTTTGCTTTCTAAACATTAGGCTTAGTTTCTTTCTGATATTGTGTGAATATATACACTGAATGCACGTTTCAAGGTGTAAAGCTTGACTATGTCTGATTTTCTCAAACTTGAGCGTTGTTACAGTTTGGTTTTCTTGTTTTTGTTAGAGATAACTTTAGTAAATATTTACTGGAATGTTTTCCTCAGCTTGAATGTGTTATTTCAGTTTTCACTAATTCGTGTGTGGGTGTCCTGTCCAGTTAGCTCTGTAGAAATAATTTTAAATGTGTTGGCATCTTTTATAGTCGTGTTCACATATTAGTGAGGGTTGGAAATTAGGGTGATTTTCGTTAAGGATGGGTAAGGTTGGGGATTTATTTTGGTTATGGGGATAAGCCAGCGAATTCCTCGGCGATAGTGAGGCGCAGTCTGGGGTGACTTTCCCATAACTAAATGCTAACGAGTATGCAGGAGGGATAATGAACTATTCATACTTCATTAATATTCATTAGCCCTCGTGCGTATTATATGAGCATGAGTTAATTATTCATAGTTGTCAGTTTTGCCTAACTTTGGTTGGAATCGACCCACCCACCCACCCCTGGCCCTCTGCCTACTCTATTAGCACTCTTCATGTTTTCCCCAGCGAGCTTGCTCGTCTGGGGTGACTTTCCCATAACTAAATGCTAACGAGTATGCAGGAGGGATAATGAACTATGGATTTTCTTAATTCCAAACGCTAATTATCATTTCACGGATAAACAAAAACTAATCTAATTATCAAATAATCATGTCTGACATGACGAGTCACCGAATAGCGCGTTCCTATTCTGTTGCCACCTTTGCCGTTAACAATAAAATCACTTCAAATTAATACACAATGATATCAATGAATGCAACTGAGAGGCGTTTCAACGACAACCTACGTTTTAAGCTTTTTTCAACGGCTGACTCTGGAAAGCTGTTACTCTAACTTGGAACAAACGCCTCTTAACAGATGTCAACAACTACCGGCATCTTGTGAATGACTTTATCCGCAACGTAAACGAAACCGAAAAACGGACCTCTAACAGACCAACTTTATTTGACTACCAATAGACGGATCGAAACCGACCAATAGGGACCTTAAGCAAGCCACGAAGGCAACGGCAACGAGAACACCACAAAACAAAAAGTTTGATGAGCTGAACAATAGCTGTGTATGTATGGCTACCAAATTGTTTACGCAAACGGTCTTGAACTGGTTCAGCGAAGTGAATGCGTGCCAAATCTCTCCTACTACAGAGGAGACCTGATGCAAGCTCCCACGACACAGCAATAATATGGAAATTCAACTACACCAACTTATTGAAATATTTGAAATAGCTGTTATTTCATTACAGTGTCCCAATTGGCACAACAGTGCTAAATACATTTGACCGACTTAAATGAAGTTATCGAGTTGATTTAATTGATGGGTGATTATATTTATTCGAGCAAGTGAAATAGCCAAGGCATCTCCATTCACGATTTTATCAGTAAGCTACTCATTTAATAAAATCTCAAAAAATTGTCTTAAGTAAGTGCTCCTCTCTCCTCGAGGTCAATATATAGCACATCCCCTCCCCCCTTAAAAAAATAAAAATAATACACCTACGATTCATTTCTAAGACGATAACTTAGCCGTAAATAATCGATATATTAGCTGCAAATAATCCTTTTTTCGAAACAAATAGAAGTGAAAACTTCATCCTTTTGATCATGTTGTAGGACATGTTAAAATTTTATTGTAACTGGAATATTGTACTTTATAAAATAACCGACATACTACTCTCGCTCTGATTGGTCAATAGAGTTACAGACCCTATGTTCTATTGTGCCGGTAAACACATAGAAAAGTGGTTACGTCACTGTTCCCGTAATGGCCGAAGAGAGTCATGAAAATTTCTCCAATTTCGTCCCGGCTTTTGGTCTGGAAAGGTCAGAAGGCGGAAATCAAAATAAACCAAAATCTAAGGGGTTCGAACCAACCCCCCTTGAGGCCCAAGATTGTTTTTTTTTTCTGCTGTTGCCGACCTAACCGAGCGCCAACTCTTGGATTGTCAGGATTGAGCTTGCGCTAGCCTATTCAAAATAAAGTATTTGTTGTTTTCACTGTTATGTTTTCGGTTTTGGGAGCCATCGTGGTCAAAACGCTGCCACATAGGACGCTTTGTGACCGCTGTCTAACTATGTAACAAACTTGAAAGTGCAGAAACCCGCGGAAAAAAAAAAACACGAAAAACACAGCGAGGTCCGTATCGGCCCTGGCAAATTAAGACAAATTCACCTCCGAAACTTGTGCCCGAGCCAGACAAAAGGTTTAGTTTCCCATGTGAAACTTAAAGTTTTAAACATCACGCTAAATCAATAAAAAAACCACGAGAAATCCGCTGAATGTGTTAAAAAATATTTAATCTCATCTAAATTAGGAAACTTTGAAGTCAAAACTCAGGAAATCGACAGGAAATTTTAATTTTACCGTTGAACATTATCCCGTGCTTTGCAAAGTTTCCAGCATAAACTAAAAGCTTTGAACCGATACGATGAAGTGCTAGAGCGATCCAAACTGACGTTTGATTGAAGGTGCTTTTTCTTTTAGAGTTAATGATGGATACGGAATAATGATATAAAAATCAGGAAATGGCATTTTCTCTGTGAACTCTACACTTTCACTAAATAAAACTAAATAAAACTGATTTCGTGCGCATTAGCTTAATGAGCACGAAATACACCTGTATTAGGGCACCAGCAAGAAAGATCCAAACAAACAAATAAGAAACCTAGCAAACAAATAATATAACTAAACAAAAATACTACTACTTCGTTCTCCTCGGTTCCTCGCTGGGTCCTCCTGCCCAGTAGGGTCACGTGATGCGCGCGGGTATAAATTGTTTCCTTTGATTTGTTGTCCAAATTATCAATCGAAGCGAGAGAAAATGAGGGGACAGCTGTCCCTCATTTTCCTTTTTTTCGCCGAGGCTAAATCAAGCTATACGCGAACGATTAAATTCGAGTTTAATTAATTTAATTGGTTGGTGATGTTGCTAGAGCAAAACATGCCAAATTTGTATTAGTTTTTTTCCTTACCGTGAGGCCAGTATGTGTACAGCATTTCGTAACTGAAAGAGACCCGTTCTGCGATAGAGTTAAGTTCTACTTAGGGGTGGGAGATGAGCAACGTCTTTGTAAAGTGACCATCACAGAGGTGTCTTCTTGATCCATGACAGTCTAGTCTCAGGCCTTAATGTATTCGTTCATAACCGGTTGGTAGTGACATGAGGCATTACCTAAAGCAGGTCACTAATAGAGTGCTAGCAGACTAGTGCTGGCAAAAGCATTTCATTTAGAATATCGAGACCATTAACACTATGCCATACAATAGCGCTTTGCACTATTACTAAAAATAGATTTCGCCACATGAGATTCCATGAGACCCCCCGCATAGACTCAGACAAACATTGCGATCGGCTACAAAGAAATGTATGAGCGCGGAGTGCGGTCCTGAAGGAAAAAAAGCGAAAAACTTAATCAAGTTGTAGAGTTAGCTTCTAGAAAGACAAGAAATGGTTGGTACCAAACACTGCTGTTTGGGTGAGTGTAATACCGACTCGAGATATCTCGACAGATGGCCGAAATCTCTCAAAGAGTTGAACGAATCGGAACAGAAAGTATTCCTACCGTTTCCTAAACCATCCGGCAAGAACATCGAAGACTGTAGGCGTTAGATAGTGGCTTGTTCAAGAGAATATTTCGCCGAGAAAAAAAATTACAAGAAATACATATATCTGTGCGCTTCACTAGCCTGGAGGAAAAGGAATAAAGTGTTGCTCAACAAACACAAACACAAGCGAGTTTTTATACTTATCTGGATGAACTTGTATTCGCATTCAGTTTTGTCTCTTCAAATAAAACTGACGTAGAAACTACAGAGCAGTTTATCCTACTGCACACAAGGTATGTTTGTGATTTTTCTGGTTCAACCAACTTCTCCCAGAAACTCTGAAACTCGAAGAAAACATTTAAGCTTATATCGTACTTTGTTTACTTCTTCGGTTTTCTTTCTTTTGACCCACGATTAATTCTTTGATGCCTTTGAAGGAAAGAAGTTTCGCCGACTGTTTGCTTATTGGAAAGGTTAATTATTGGACAGTTTATCCGGAAAAGTTGTTTCCTTGACCGCCTACTTGCTTGTTGGTTTCTGAGAGAGGTGTGAGCTTCTTCATTTGCGAGGAGTGTTAAATTTCTTTCTTTGCTTTCGGAGTGAGTTGGCGACTGAAGAAGTAGTTCTGCATGAGACAATTCGCCTGGATAGTAAAATTCGCTCTAAGAATGTTCACTTTCATGACTCATTGTGGAGAGAACAAACTTTGACAGCAACAAAATATTGTTTTTGCCATTAACACGCATCGATTTTGCCGCACTCGTTTCTAGTAGGGCCGTACGCATTTCTAGTAGGGACGTACGTGTTTTTCCGGCCCTATCACTTAGACCCGTACGGCCCTCATACGGGACCTTTTCTCTTATGGTTTTGCAAGGAAATTGCGCGCGGGGCCGTACGGGTCATATGATAAAAAGCCCGGCGAAACTTCTTTCCTTCAAAGGCATCAAAGAATTAATCGTGGGTCAAAAGGAAGAAAACCGAAGAAGTAAAAAAAGTACGATATAAGCTTAAATGTTTTCTTCGAGTTTCAGAGTTTCTGGGAGAAGTTGGTTGAACCAGAAAAATCACAAACATACCTTGTGTGCAGTAGGATAAACTGCTCTGTAGTTTCTACGTCAGTTTTATTTGAAAAAACAAAACTGAATGCGAATACAAGTTCATCCAGATAAGTATAAAAACTCGCTTGTGTTTAACCGTGTAATTTTCACTACACCAGCAGGCACTGTTTGCAGGAGCCAACATGTGGCATAAATATTCAGTTGCTCGGTTGTCCCTTGTTTTAGAGAATCCAAGAGGTCGACAAATAGCTTGAAACGACGCCGACATTTTCGCGAGTCTTCAGATGAAGATTTGTAAACAATTTCAGTGAAGCGTGAAGCGACCTTTTGTCACTCGCTAAGTTTTTGATGGCTTGACATATTTTTGACAGCTTTATGTCAACTTTCTGTTGGCTTTTTAGCATGAACAAAAATGAGAACGTGAATTGTGCTTTCGATGAATTGTGAGATTCTTGTTTGACGCGAAGAAACTGATAATGACAAACTTTTGTTGTAGAAACTTTCATGTAATTGTTCCGCGCGCGCAGCCGTCAGATCTTATGTAATCGCGTCCTATTTAGGCTCGAACAGAATTTTCAAAATTTTCAACATTAAGTGGTCATATGATAAAATGCTTATTGACTGAGTAAGGTCGGGCCGGACGGGAAAATATTTGGCTCTCGGTCAGGACGTAAGGACTCCTCGCTGCGCTCGGTCCGTACACCCTGACCTCGAGCCAAATATTTCCCCGTGCGGCCCTCCCACTCAGTCAATAAGTACATATTATGGCCTCTATTATGTTCAAAGATGAAAATTAAAAAAAAAGGTCCACAACGAGAAAAATTTCGTCGCCTGTGCAATGTAGTTTGCACGTTTTGACTGATGGTATCCATCTTCGTATCAATTAACAGTCAGGCGAATCACAAACCAAACAAGCTTCGAATACGAAGTCAACCTTCCTTATGTTATTTTAGGAATATGGCAACGAGTTATTGTTCTCAACTGAGAGGACAAATCATACAAGATTAGCTGCTTACCAGTGATTAGAGCTTCCTTTGAAAACTGAAAACTACGAAGCATTCCGGTAACAAACGTATTTATTACTTTTGTGCAAGCGGAACTAATCTCTAAAGGAATATATTATCAAATCAAGAAACATTAAATACACCTAAACAGGCCAGACAAATAAAACTGACTGTTCACATTTTATTGCACATTGTTCTAAGCTTGCCCCCCCCCCCCCCCCCCCCTGCAGCAGGGTATCGGGTGTAATTTGTTTGATGCGCCACCCGAGGTACATTTTGTATCAAACGTAAAAAGCTATATGCGAACGATTGAATTCGAGTTTGATCGGTAAGGACTTTTGCTTGTACAAAAAATACCAAATAATTTTTTTTTTTATCGGTACATTAAGCCTGGTACGTGTAAAGCATTTGTTTCTAGCGGTAGAAGAACTCACTGGATGGCTCTTCTTGAACCGGGCTAGGGAAAGGACAGCTTTGGTTTTTCGTCAACTATAAAGGTGTGTTCTTGATTCTTTACAATCTTTCAGCTCAAGCAGGAGCCATAATCGGGGACGGAGACCGTAAGCGCGCGCCATTTCTAGTATTGGGGTTGGCCCCATGATATGGGACAATTTTTCTATTTTTAGAACAAATTGCGCCATCACCTTCGACACACGCGCGTACATACTGCGAGGATTTTTGTAGATGACGCGCAGGAGAAATGGCGTCCACAATTCCCGAAATCTATTATGCTTTTGGCCCACAACTCAACGCGTTTATGTCTGTTGGAATTTTGCTGAAGTATATTCGTCGTAAGTTTCTCCAGTTTGAATGAAGGAAGACAGTGTCGAATTTAGGTATGTCCCGCGTTATCACAGACCAAGTAGTGTTCCGCTGTTTCTTTTACAAGAACTTCACATTACTCCACTCTAAATTTTAAATATGTAAAAGATTAACAACTTTTCTATAACTCAGCTAAAAGCTATAGTTCGATATATTTGGATATAGCAGCGTTTCAGAACTTCAAAGTTTTCCTTCTCTTGCCACACGCTTGCGAGGATTTCGGCAGAGTCTTCGCGACCGAAAAGTAAAAAAAAATTTTTGCAAGTTTGAGTTTCGCCTAAATTGTAAGCAACGCTTGACGTTTCTTCCAGGCCCAATAAGTGACAATAGGGTTATGTCTGTAGATGCTGCTTAGTTTTGTTTGTGTAAAAATCCAATGAATTGTCTGTTGTCGATGAATAAGAGCGCCCGCCGATGCGTGTTTTGTACAGTCAGTAAAACATGACAAACTGGACTTCCGCGCTTTGGTGTGAAAACGTACATCGAACTCATATAATATCTCTAGTTTTTGAACATGTTCAGTTAAGGTTGATATATGTTTGAGAACATATTACAAGCTAAGCTGAAAATATGTGAATACGGCAAAAATAATAAGTAAGGTTACGATTACGCTTTCTTTATTAATTTAAATCAACTGGAATAAAGATTTCGATTTTGTTGGTTGAGTTATCAAAACTCTGGCCTTGTGTATTTTATTTTGGCAGTGTAAAGTTTCACTATGTGAAAGAAACACATGAAATTAATAGCCTTTTGACGTTGGTGAAAATTGTTCTAGCATCCCAGGACAAAAAACAACCAAACAAATCTTTGTCAAGATTTGTTGACAATTGAAAACACCGACTCGGACTTGAAAGTGCACGCGCTGCACTATGCAAATGAGCTACTCGTACTTGCCTTTCAAAAACTTTTCCAAACTCGCCAAACAAGCAGAAACAATAAGAAACTCTGCAAAAAAGGTCTTTGGTTATGATTATTCTTTAGGAAACTCAGAAATTAACTCGATACCAGAGTGAAGAGTTTCCTTGCTTAACAAACCCAAAAGTTTACGCTTCCAACCTACGCGAGCAGATATTATTCATTCAAATCGCTAAAATAAAGACATTTTTACCCTGAAAAACTCACCTTTTCCATTAACTCAGAGCATAAAAGTGCATAGAAGAGCCCTGGTACTTCTTCCCTGCCTTATTCCCTGCCATCGCTATGAAAACCTTGAAACTCTCGCCGTTTTTGATCATGCAACGTGACAACATCCACGCGAGAATCCACGACACGTGCGTGGATTAACGCCAATATATAACGTCAGGATGGCGCAATTTGTTCTAAAAATAGAAAAATTGTCCCATATCATGGGTCCGCGCGCATCCCAAGACTTACGGTCTCCGTCCCCGATTATGGCTCCTGGCTCAAGTATGAATGTGGGAAAATCGAATCACTTGGCAAGTCGCGGGGGGGGGGGGGGGGGGAGGGGGGAATTGGGACGTGTAGGTAAGGGGTCACTGATATACTCCTTGGAGATTACTACCCGCAGAGTTTGGATACGGGAACTCCGTTCTTTAACCGATTCAGGCGCCATAACATTAACTGGGAAGTTCTCGCGATATCCCGAATAAACAAGACGGATATGGTAACAGTTTATTAGCAGAAGCCGAAAACAACGACTGACTTACCGTTGCGCCGTAGCTTGTGTACAGCTGTCCGTTTTCCTCAAAAATAGAAGAAAAGAAAACGGTAGAAGGGTGTTTGTGTTTTACTGATAATAATTGTTGCTCCCACAAATTATTCATTCGTAAAACTATTTCAGTTTCACAGCATCTGACGTCATAAACGGAAACAACAAAATAAATTGCTGTCCGCACGTGATTTATGAGATTTTCTATGTTCAGAGATAATTTCGTCGTGACCAATGTTGTGTGATGCTTTAGTTAATCAAGCTTTCAAATGTCAAAGTATTAAATGACAATCTTACATACATGGACACTTTGAATTTACTATTTGTGTCAGTCGATCGATGATGTCGTCCTCATTCCCGTTGTAACAGGCCGTGAAGTCACAGAACCAAAAAGCTTCGAGTTTGCTATAAGCCTCCGTGGCGGTAATTGTTAATTGGTTAAGAAAAAGACCACAAAATAAACGATAGGTTTTACTTACTACAGGGAATTTCACATTAGAAAGGGCCAAAAGTGACTTCTAAGAAACGGATGACATTTTATGCAGGGGGATTGGCGGAATGCGCGATGAGTTTGAACAAGAAGCGGGATACGAGATATGACACTTCTCCGCAGAAGCATAATACGCACACTTTAAAAATTAATGGCGGGGTACGCATTGACAAACAGCAAATTTCGAATCGTTTCTAACATGCCCAGCGAGGAGTGGATATTGTCTCAGGAGGAACAAAATACGCCTTGAGAGGCCGTCTAAAAAACATTACCCTGTCAATTTTTATTCGTTATACTCAGTATTTTCCTCCCTCCAGAAGCTTGACAACAAGTCACACACTTCACGACAAAATCGAACGAAGTTTTAATGGAGCTAAATCAAACTATATAAGAAGGAATTAAGTCTCACTTCATACATCGCAGCCAACTCTTGAGACATTTGTCAGCAAGACCTATAAAAACCAAAGCCTTTAGTTCTGAACAGTTTCCAAACATACCATTCATCCGAAAACGGTCTTTCGATCAAACAGTCGCAACTAAGGTGTTTAGTTTCACGATCCTGATATCAGCTTCAATCAAGTCTTTTGTAATTCTTAAATTGCATTATCAAGACACGAGAGAATGTGAATATACAGGAGTCCATCACTAGGAGCGTGCAACTACCTCATATTCCTGTCACGGCGAATTCAGACCTCACCAGGAACCTCGGTGACCAATCACAAGCACGGACTTAATTTTTTCAACTGACGTAATCATTTCACCGGATGAAATAATGGGCTTCTGGTGTCAGGTAAGTCATTTTTCCTTACCGATGCGCACTCATAAAGGTCGCAACTGGCGCCTATTTCGCGGGAAAAGAAACCTAACAATAGACCGGCCTGTTAAAATACCGTGACATAGGCTTAGTATGGGAGTTGCACGCTTCAAGTGATGGGCTTCTCGAATTTACCATTTATGTCCGACAGTGCATAATGAATGCGCTCTACATGATTTTCATTCTTCCTCGTTTCCATTGTAACAGACCGTGACATCACAAACAAACAGCTTCGAATTTACTTTCCATTAATCTTCGGTTTCGGTTTTATAAATGTCATAGTTATACATTATTTTCAACTGAGAGGGTGAGTAACACAAGATTAGTTACTTTTATATTTAGATTAGTTACTAACCACAGTAGAGCTCCTTTTAAAAAGTGAAGACTACGAATTGAACATCCAGGTGTTTCCCGAAATTCCAAGAAAACAGATGATCATAATGTACCCTTTAAGAGATTTGTTTAGTAAGACTGTGGTGTTCGCAGAGGAAGCGCGATTTTCTGTTTTCCACCTCCGTATCCCGCCATTGACTTTGAAAGCGTCCCCCATCCCGTTTCTGAGGATGCGTAAGGTATTTTCATCTCTTTTAAGAAATAAAAATAGATAACAAACCGGTCTATTTCAAAAATTATCGCGAAGCAGGAATTACGTACACGCATGATCTTCTTTTTGACCGGGATATAAATGTTGCCTTCACTCATCTCTCGAACAAGATAAACAAAACCAATTTTCTTCAGTTGGCGGGTCTTCGACACTCTATACCCTCAAAGCTAAGGTACGCGAATGTACCATTATCAACCCTATCTCCCTCTTTTACATTTAAAAATAACACTTTCGATATTAGACAGAAAAGATCAAAAGATTACTATTCTCTGCTTGTTTCCAGAAAGGCTCAACATCCCAATATCACCGTCAAATTGCAGAGGGATTTTGATTTTACAATCGATCAAATCAATCGAATTTTCGAATTACCACATTCTGTTGCACTTGAATCCTATGTAAAAGCTTTCCAATATAAAGTTATAAACTCTATTCTCTATACAAATACCAAATTATGTAAAATTGGTTACAAAAGCAACGATTTGTGTACGTTTTGTAAAACTGATTCGGAAACCTCAGATCATTTCTTTTATAGCTGTTCACACACTAGACAATTCTGGACAGATTTTGCATTATATTGGCTCCTACTATCAGAACATCAAATCCATCTCTCCCTAAAAGATGTTTTATTTGGGATATTTTCAGAAAAAAATGCCCTTTACTTGATCTTTTAAATTACTTCGTAATTATTGGAAAATTGTTCTTGTGGGACTGCAGAAGAAGTCAAACCCTTCCTAAAATCGAGGGGTTTAAAGCCAAAATTAAAATTAAATATGACATAGAAAGTAAAATTACAAAACAAGAATATTTTAATAAAAAATGGATAATTAAACCTATGTAATATATATGTATTATTATTACTATTATTATAATATCAATGTTACTATTTCTAATGTTGTCTTTGTGCGTGTGTAATTGACTTTATAATACAAGATTGTAATTTGGAAAGTAATTATTAAGAGAATGTAATTATTAACATGGTATTAAGATTTATATTTATTACTAATTAATTTAATCAGGAGCCATGATGGGCTCCTGATTTAATCTATCTATTTATTTTTTCAAAGACATGTATTTTTTTTTTCTTTAGATCTAAAATGTATGTAACTCTAGATTTAATGTGCGTATATTAATGTTCTATTTTGTAACTGCAATAAAATTAATTAATTAATTAAAAAAAAAAAAAAAAAAAAAAAAAAGGTATTTTCATCTCGCATCCCGTATCCTGCTATATTTTATACCGACACGAATATCACCAAAAGCACGCGGGATAGCTTAAAGATTTCATTCGTCGTTATCCTCAGTGTCTCCCCTCCCCAGTAAGTAATGTGATGTGCGCGGGCGTAAATTATTTGATGCGCCTTGGACACCCGAGATACCAATCGAAGAAAGTCGAACGAAATTTCAATGGAGCTAAATCAAGCTCTATTCAAACGACTGAATTCTAGTTTAATTGGATCGTATTGCTGCTTTGAAAAACTTCCTAAAACTAGTATTTTTTCTTTTTGTTGCTGTAAGGCTAGTATGCAGACAAACATTATTTGTAGGGGGACGTGCTCCTATTAAAGTATGTTGTAAAGTTCTACTTGGAGTTGGAGGTAACAGTTTCTTTGTCAACCATCTATAAGGGTGTGTTCTTGATTTATTTTATTTATTCATTGATTTATTTTATTAATTTTTGCTACTTCTTTAGCATTTCTGGATATCAAAGTTTCTATCGAAGGCAATGGTTTATGCACCAGTGTGCACTACAAACCCAAAGATTCTCGTAGTTATTTGTTGTAATCATCCTCACACCCATCGCATGTCAAGAATTCCATTCCTTATTCTCAGCTTCTCAGTCTTTGTTGTGATGACTCTGATTTTTCTTTTAAATCAGAGGAAATGTGGGATGTCTTCGACAAACGTGGCTATCCTGCTTCTGTTGTCCAAGCCGGCCACCATCTCGTCAGGTCAGCACTTCAAACGTCACAGAAGGATAATAATGATAGAATTCCATTCACCCCCACAACCACGCAGTAAAATCCATCATTCTGAAAAACTTTAAATTACTTCAAATGATTCCGATACTGGTATGTAGAATCTTTTCGCAACCTCCATTAATTTCATTCAAACGCGGCAAAAACATAAGTAACTTTTTAGTCAGAAGTGTATTTCAAACAAGTGATCAAGCCGGAACTTTTAAATGCGCACGCGCACGATGCAAAACGTTCTTTCATTCGTAACGTTGACAAAATTGGGTCCCAAGCGATCTATCAAGATCAGTGATCATTTTACCTGTACCTCAGCTAATGTCATCTACCGCATAACTTACACTCTTTGCAAAAAGTTATACATCGGCGAACAGGGCGACGACTAGGCAAAGCGACTCCGAGAACAGCTTCGTGACGTAGAGAATGACGACAAAAACGCATCTAAACCGATCGCGAGAAGCTTTAATCTGCCCAATCATTCTAAAAAACATATGGTAGTCTGCGGCCTTTCCCTACATCAAGGAAGCACGGAAAGCCGTAAAACTCTAGAACAAAAATTTATTTTTCGAATCAGCACTCTCAACTCTCAATGTATCAACGAACGCTTTTCATTCATCTAGGTTATTCTGTTATTTTTCACGTTACCATGCACAAACCAATAGCGTAGCTGCACCTTTCTGTATTTATAAAATAACTGACATACTACGCGCGCTCTGATTGGTCAATAGAGTTGCAAAACCTATGTTCTATTGTACCGGTAAACACATAGAAAAGTGGTTACGTCACTGTTCCCGTAATGGCCGAAGAGATTCATTAAAACTTCTCCAACTTAGAGCCGGCTTTTGGTCTGGAAAGGACAGAAGGCAATAATCAAAATAAATCAAAATCTAAACCAACGAATGAAAACAATAGTGCGGTGGAAAGACGGGTCCAGGAAGAAGAGACGATTTGCCGTGGTCGAAAGCAAAGATCGATCTCTGACAGCTCTACGGTGAACGCAGAACACTAGCGACAAAAAATGGATTTCGCTGGCTGAGATGTCACTAACATGAATATCTTTCTTTCCACATATACATGGAAATTTACAGGGAAAAACAGGACCAGAAGTTGTTTCCGATATATAAGTTTAGATGCTTAAACGTTTTTGTCCATTGCAAACATTTTACGCCGATTCCGTGTATGCTAAAGTTTAGAAGGCGGGCTCAACTGATCAGTTTAGGTTGTTAAAAAGCAGGGAGAATATTTCTTACGAGTTGAAATTTAAGCCTAGGAGAAATTTGAATTTAAACTCAACGCATGCATGCATAACACGATAAATGAATTTGGTTTCCGTGAGCTTAGCTTTCAAGCGATAGCTTTTATTTAACTAAATACAGAGAGACACGCACTTCATAGCCTTCAACATAAATAAATAAATTCTCAACAATTTTCGAAAGCAGCGTTTCTGTAACTAACCTTTATTCCATTCGGCAATAATGCTACATATAAAATCCCATGAACTCAACTGGAACATAAGAGAGCCCCTGGCTTCAGGAAGTTTAACCAGTTCGTTACTCCTTCAAGATGAAATTTATGTTTCTAATCTACGTGCAGAAATACCTAATTTTAAACAAAAATATGTTGACGTTGAAGACTTAAGGCTCAAATGGGATTTAATTGAAATGGAGATAAGACGTTTTACAATTAAATATTCCAAAAATAAAGCAAAAGAAAGAAAATCTGCAGAAATCAATCTTCAGAATCAAATCAATGAGCTTTACAAAAAAGCTGAAACACTACCCATTAACAAGCAAATTATCAATGAAATCTATGATGCCAGATTACCACTAAAATAACATTATGCAGTATAAGACTAATGGTACGATTCTTAGAACTAATGTCAGATGACACGAGCATTGGGAACGAAACACCAGATACTTTTATGGCCTAGAAAAAAGAAACTATGAAAATAAAATAACCACTAAATTAACTTTCAAACGACGATTTTACGAATGACCAATCTGAAATTCTTCGAGAACAAATGCACTTCTACAAAACACTTTACAGTTCAGATAAAAACAGATCTCCAGATCGAAACGATTCAGCTTTTTCTGCCTTCTCGGAAAATATCATTTCTTTAGAAAATGATGATAAGCTCTCGTGTGAAGGGAAAGTCACACTGGTGGGATGTCTTAAAGCGTTAAAAGAGTTTAAAAACGAGAATCACCCGGAACAGAGTGGATTACAAGCAGAATTTTATAAGCACTTTTGGAAGGAAATACATGTTGATATGAAACACAGTTTTAATTTTGTCTTTGATAGCGGGTCATTATCGATCTTTCAAAGTTATAACGCTTATTTCAAAACCGAATAATGATACCACCCTACTCGACAACCTCAGACCAATATCTCTTGTTAACGTCATTGATTACAAGATTTTAACTAAAATCATTGCAAAACGGCTAGAAAAAGTTCTACCGAAAATAATTAACCCGGACCAAACTGGATACGTCAAAAACCAGTACATTGGTGAAAATATCCGTTTACTTTCCGACATCTTGTCATACACTGAAGAAACCAGCATACCTGGAATCGCCCTTTTCTTAGATTTTATGAAAGCTTTTGATACTATTCAATGGGATTTCATTAATAACTGCCTAAAAAAAATTAACTTCGGCCGGGACATTTAAAATTGGTTCAAAGTTTTATACTATAATGTTAACAGCTGCGTTATAAACAATGGTTATGCGTCTCTTTAGAACGAGGTGTTAGACAAGGTTGTCCCTTGTCCGGTCTGTTATTGGTGATCGGTGTAGAAATACTAGCGAGAACTATTAAGAACGATGTCGGCATTAAAGGCATTAAAGTAGGTGAAACTGAAGAAATTAAAGTTTCCTTCAATGCAGATGACACCACTGTTTTTGTTCGTGACGTTGTTTCTATTGTCAATCTGCTATCTCTGCTTGATAAGTTCAAAAATCTCTAAAAAGACTGAAGGAATGTGGCTCGATTGCTGGAAAAATAACACCGAAACGCCGTTTGGGTTCCGCTGGCCACGGGACCCAATAAAAGCTCTTGGCATCTTCTTTTCCTACGACTTAAACAAAACAAACGAGTTGAAGTTTGTAGAAAAATCAAAAATTAAAAATTTAACCTCTATCCCTACCCAATGGAAGTAGTAAAACAAAAATGTCTTTGCAAACTTCAAACGAAAAAAAACAAAAAAAAAAACAAAAATAGCGCAAACACAATCTCCACCAAAACTGTATACCAGAGTATTTGTTAAAAATGTCTTGTTACCTCCTACCGCGGTTTTACCCAGGAAAACGTTCATAGAGTTTATGAACTGCCGTTCAAAATAAAGAATGACATAAAGATAGCAATGTTTCAATACAAGATTATTTACAATATTCTTGCAACTGTTACTCTCTTTCGAGCCAAAATACGTGATTATGAGATATTCCCTCAATGTTTGACTGACAGGCACACTATAAATCACATGTTTTTACATTGCTCTCTAATTTCGTCCTTTTGGAGCTTATTTTAAAACTGTTGGATTAGTAAAACTAAGGAAACCGTCACTTTGTCAAACAGCATGATCTTACACGAACTTTTGAGAATATGGAATACATATATTCTCTGAATTACACCCTTCTTATCGCAAAGTACTCTATACATAACAGCTGCTTGCACGAAAAAAAGCTTTATTTTGACAGCTCTCTAGCACTATTAAAGGAAAAGATTAATATACAGCGAGAAATTGCCATAGTAAACAACAAAATTGCAATATTTAATAAAACATATGGAACGATTTTGTATTTTTCTCTGCTTTTCTTCAACTTTCTTTAGTTCTTTTTTATTTTTGTTTTTGTTGACTTACATTTTGTGTGTACAGTCTTTTACTAATCCGTTTCTTTATCCCCCTTTTTTTACTGAAATTAAGTCAATTTAATCATATTGGTAGTACAATTATTATAATCTATGTAGCTGCAAATTACAAATTAAGAAAATAATATGCCTTTTACTTACGTACTTCAAAATGTAAATGTAAATTTGAGTCACAAACAAAATTTAAAAGAAGGATAAAAACCTGTATTAGTATTGTAAGTGGTGACAGTACCTTTGTTGTAACGTAAGTAGCTTTATCGTATTGTAGTTGTGTAATAATAAAATAAAAATTAAAAAATTTAACCTTTATTCCATTCGCAAACCTTTGGAAAGTTATCGTTGAATCACTTCACCAAGAGTATGAAGTTTGTTCTATTGCAAACTGTCCGTAGAGTCTTTTACTTTCGCGATGACCGATTCCGCCTACACATGTCAAAATACTTTTGAATTAATTAATATGCTTTCTACCTTTCGCCAATAACCTTTTCCTTTCCTTTCTTAAACTTACGTTTTTTAGCGTGAAATGTTTTCGTCTCTTTGCTCTGCAGATTTTGTGTCCGGCGCCGAGTCTGTGCTTTCATTCCGTCAGTCGCTGTGATTGGTTTGTCGCGTCAATCTCATGATTTTCATGAGAATAAGCAACTTGATCACGCAAGTAAAATACATTTTCCTGTCTTTGACAAACGTCTTCCATAGTTATTTCATAAAAGTAATAGATCACCCTTTCCATTGGCTTACTGGCGCAATAAACAACTTAGGATGTTGGGAGAACACTCGAAAAGCTTGTAAATACAAGCTTTTCTCGTGTTCTCCCAGCATCCCGCATAGTTTATTGCACCGGTAAACCCATAGAAAGAGTGGTCTATTGCTTTAGTAAACCACAGACAACCCACAATTCCTCGATTAACTCCGACGAAGGGCGAATGCACCTATCAATGTTAAACCCCAGGGTAGGGGGGGGGGGGGGGTGGGCTACCCGCGGGAATTTGGATCAGAGAGCCTTCTGCTGAGTAGGAAATCTCACATGAGCGGAAGAAAGGTAAGTGAATCTGTTTTTATTTTCCCATAAATATAGGCCATCATTTCTTTTAGTCCTCGCTTGTGTGTTTACAAACAGAAGGGTCTTCATTTGTTTTGTTTTTCGTGAATTGCTTTTTGTATATTTATGGAGTTTTTACTCGAATTGTGTATACTTGATTGACTACAAAAGCTGATTAATATTAATGCTTTTTTTTTGCTCTATTTTAAGGATCTTGTTCAATACGGTGAGCGACGAAAAGTCCTCGTCCTCGGTGACACATTCCCATCAGTTGTCAAAAAGGAATTTGATATTGATAGCGAAGAAACAATAGTGTTGCAAAGCTTTAATGAGGAGTGGGGCGATTACCTTGACATGGAGGAGGTCGACTTATTATCTATCCTTTATATTGCCAAGACCTGACTCTCATGGAATAAGTTAACCTAAGGGCGAGAATTTGACATTCAGCAGGAACCTGGGGTGGGAAATTTGACTCTGGCTTCCATGAAAATGTCAAATTCCCCTGGGTCTGCCCGCCCCCGTCCTGGGGCTTAACATTCACATATGCATAACGCTCGAGACGTCAGCTTTCGAATCTCTTTACGGTGGCCAATTCACATTATCAACTCAGTTGATAAAACCAAATCATTTGGTATGTGCTTTTGTTACTATTTTACTTATTCGTTATCTCGAGAGTAGAGGAGACAAGAGGAATAGAGACGTAATGACCGCACACTACTCATTAACAATTATCGGACAAAGTTGAGCAAAATGAATTGTTTGCCGAAACCGAATGCCGAGGCAAATAATTGAACTGCGAGACACTGACAAATCACCATAGTTTGAGACAAATGTCTGAAAATTGTTTTAACATTCGATCGCCAAGGCAGTTAGGCAGTTATTTGCAGGTCATGTGGCGGGCTGTAAGCCATTGAAGGAAGAAAATATGCATCGAATGATAAAGGTCATAATATTTTGATGCATTTTTTTTCTTTTTAATGCCGAGAGCACACCATGTGACCTGCAAACAACTGCTTTCAAATAATGGTCTTGTAACGGTCATTCAGTTGTGCTTGAGACATTTCTAAATACACTTCTTACAAAGAATTATATAACTATACTAAACACAAAGTAAACTACTTAGCACAAACAAAACTACTTAACACAACTTTAGTGATGGATTATTTCTTGGACATTCTGGTACATGAGAAACGTCTACACAATAATGTGAACACAAAGTGAAATGACGAGTCAATAGTTACTTACTGTAGTAACGCTTGTCCCAATACAATGACGTTTGTTTAGAAAACTAGCGTTACAAAAATAATTACAAATAAGCCAAACGAGGCTGATATGCTGACAAAGCTTACTACCGAAATTCCAGAAATCTGGAAACTTTCAGCTCCATTTCAAAAAACAACAAGTTTCAGAACTATTAACAAACATTGCGCAAATGAAGAGCGCCCACCAGTTTAGTACTGAATAAAGAGTCAATATCTAAATGCGAGCTTAATATATTACCCACACAGCTCCACACAAAAAGCTTATTTCATTAGGTCAAAAACTTGGAATTGCTGGTTATCAGGACAATGGACATGGCTTCTGTTTGGCTAATTACGAATTTGGCTAGAGTAAGAATCAGTACCAACTGAGAAATATTTGGCAATTACGTGCAAAATCTTCATTTGAATAGTGTTTCCATGTATGTTCTGTAATTAAATAAATCATTTCTGTACCTTGAATGTTTGAACAATGGAACTAAACTTCTGCAAGACAGTTTCTTTGTATGATTGACTTAACGACAACACTTCTGTTTTTGGATTGGATTACATATATAATAATAATGAGAAGTAATACATAAATATTAATTGGGTGCCATCATGTCTAGCCATCTCGTAGTGGCTAGATAAAAAGTTACAAGTATTATCTGGATATTATATTTAAAAACTTAAAAAAAAAACTAATCGACACCCTTTCAGCAGTGAGTTCAATATTAACACTAAACATGACTAGTAGAAAAATAAGAGGGATATCTACACCTTAGACTGATGTTTATGTATAAGCGTCACTTCGATCTCATATGTTCGTCGTAATGCTTGATGACACATGCCTCGCTACTAAATTCCTTAAGACTAATCCAACAGGTCAGGCTTTCAACTTGGCTTGAATTTTCTTCAGTTATAGAAGACAGCATACAAGACTTCTTGCCACCGAGAGTTGCAGTTTGCTCCTGAAGGTCTCTTCTTGGTTTTAAGCAATGATCATGTTCCTTTTGTTTTCAAGAGCTGGCTCTTGTGTGCCTCTTTTCGTGTTTCTTGTAGCTTGGTGACTGACTAAAGCACTTTTTACAATGCTTGCATGTATATGGCTTCTCTCCTGTGTGAGTTCGTTTATGTTGCTTGCAATGTGATGACTGGCTAAAGCACTTTTTACAATGCTTGCATGTATATGGCGTCTCTCCTGTGTGAGTTCGTTCATGTTGCTTACAGTTTGATAAGTAACTAAAGCACCTTGTACAATGCTTGCATGTATATGGCTTCTCTCCTAAGTGAGTTTGTTCATGTCGCTTGTTTGTTTGATGAGCTTGTAGTTTGCTAAAGCACTTTTCACAATACTTGCATGTATATGACTTCATTCCTGTGTGACTTTGCTCATGCTCTTTGGAAGCTGATAACTGGTTAAAAATTTGACCAAAGTGCTTGCATTTGCCTACAAAAAAGAAAAAAATACATTTTACATTGAAACCAGGGTAGACAGCTGTTGATTTTTGAGATGAAGTTACATCATGACACACTTAATTAATAAAACCCCATTCTTGTAAGGATATGTTAGCCATATGTGTGAATGTTTTGCAAACAATAGATTTCTGAACCCATCAAATTTCTTCTAAGTGTACTTGTTCTTACAAGTTCTTATCCTCAGCTAGTATGGAGTAACGTTAAAGAAAAGATTAACTGGAAATGCAATGACCATTTAAAAAATAAGTTTTCAAACAACAAAAATGATCCTACTGTAGCAAATAACCAAGCTGCCCATGAGCCTACTGTATCTCAGTGGTTTGACATCTAAGCATTGTTAGGAAGGTAATGGGTTTGACTCCGTTCTGGGACTCAAAATTTTACCCTTTTAAGCGATGACGTAATGGCGTCATCACTTAATGCCATCTTCTTATGTGGGAGGATGTCCAGCACGATTTATTCCTTTGAACCGAAGAACTCAGGGAATTATTCACATGAAAATAAGGTCATTTTGCGATCTGCCGCCTTTGTTTTGCAAGTATCGGATTCTTGGGAAGGTATGTTTGAATCATAGCCGGTTTTTTAATACAGACGGAAGGTTGGAGTCTGGAGTAGTTATACTTTGTCCGATAAATCCGAGCTTGCTAACAAGCCTATGCAATCTACAAAGCAGAACATTAACAGGCAAATCTACTTAAGTTCAAGGAGTAGATGTTGCTGAGAAGCACAGTGCCGCAGCTGTTGAGACCGTATCAGATCAAAAGGAAAGCAGCAGTGAGAAATCGATGTATTGCAGTGACCTCATGGTTTAGCAAAACTAAAGGCTTCTTTTGTTTTTCATTCAACAAAAGGTACCCAGAGGATGCCCTTAGAAAAATGTGTTTTTTCGCATACGTAATATTTCGAAAACGAAGCAAACTTCAGCAAGAAAACATACAGAACATTGTTTGACACACGTAAACAAAACTGCAAGCGAAATTTGGAGCGTTTCTGACAAAGTTCAGTTTTGAGTAAAATACCTAACGCCCATTGAGTGGGTAGGGGAAGGGAGGTGATGACAACTCAACATATGTTTGAGCAACACACTATACAGTGTAACACTATAATGAAGGTCTACTTAAACATTTGGAATATCATCCCATTTTGTCCAGAAATCCTCACAAGTATTTCAAACCTCCAGAACTTTTAACTATGATCATTGTCTCATCATGTTTCCCTGAGAATTCCGGACTCTTTCAACTCCTTGAAAAATCCCCAGATCGCCAATTTTTTTTTGTTTTCCTCCCATAACAGGCCTTCTTAGAGTTGTCACTTCCTGTTCCATTTGAACATTGTGTATAGCAAGACAAAATTTTCATTACCAGCTGCCCTTGAGGTCTGTCCTCTTACTGTGATCTCCTGTCTGCACATTTCTTATAAGCAACTTTCTGTGGTCACAGTACTGGTTTCAACCTCATTGCATTGTTTCCTGGAATGGCAATAATACAAAGCCAAGGCAAGGATAATGAAAAAAATATTATGGTTGGCAACTACATGCGGTCTGTTTCGAAGAAGTATTGGCCGAGATTTCATACAGTTAACATGTCAGAGTGCAATACCTGAAATACCTTTTAGAGGTTGTTGTTTAAAAAAATGGCAGTAATTTTGTCAACCTTTTCACTTGCCTTGAATTGAAATGAATTACTTGCCCACTTGGAGGAAATGGAGACAGTCGTTTAAGTGCAAATGTCAAACAGAAAAGTCCACTCCACTTAAGCTATTGAACCACACTTATCTTTGAACTGTTTAATATTACCAAATATCAGGAGGTGTACAACCTACAGTTAACTACCTGCTCTTCGTTGTTCTCTTTCCAATCTTTAGGTCATTCTGATACTTCCGCCTGTTATGTAAAGCTTGCCCAAGGGCCATTCTGACCTCTGATTGGTAAACAACTAACTGCGGAGCAGCTGTGTTAATCTGTTTATTAAACCATACATGTACATGCTTTTTGTTAGAGATGCATTTAATAGGTAAATAACTTTCAAATAACATTCAGCTACAGACGATCTTCTGTAGATAAAGTGTAATTTCCTCGCACTGTGTGATTTTTGATAAATTTAGTAGGTTATCAGATGCAGAACAGGTTTAAGCATTGTTTAAGCATCGTTTCCTGAGCACATTTTGTTCTTCTCTATATTTCTTCATCACCACTTACGCGATCTTGAGAATGCTGAATTCGATAGTGATCGCTCAACCACTCGGAGGTGAACGAAAGACGCTTAGGAAAACAGTTCTCATGAAAGAGAAAGTGCTTTGTATTTTTATGGGTGAATTTATTTCTTTTGTAAGTTTATTATTAACATTTGGTATTTGCTTTTATAACTATTTGCTATGAAGAGCAAAGGTGCCATAGAAGGAATAATGACCTGCATTAACCATTTATTTACAGCTCAAAGGCTTGCAAAATATGGTGATTTGTAAGTGGCCAGCAAATGAATTGTTTGTCAAAGCCCAAGGCTGAGGCAACCAATTGACCTGCGAGACATTGACTAATCACCATAGCTTGCAATAACCGGGTACAACAGTTGTTTTATCATTCCATCACAGAGTTTGTTTTCATCAACTTAAGATGTCAAATAACACTCTTGCAGCTCAGGGAAGGATTCTGCTATTTTCGCAAAAAAAGTGGTTTCAAATTTGTATGGGCAGAATATTATTTGCAGCAAACCACATTTAGACGATATTACACATGAGCAGACCATTATTTGTAAACAGTTATTTGAAGGTCTCTTGGTCACTGAAAAGTAGGGAAAAATTGTTGAATGAAAATGGTCATTATCATTTGATAATTTTTTCTTTAGTTTCATTGGCTGAAACCCACCACCTGACTTGCAAATAACTGCTTACAAATAACAGTCTTGTAACAGGTCAAACAGTTGCTCTTGAAAGATTTCTTCCTACACTTCTTACTTTACTCAACACAAAGTAAAAACCAACCAAACTACTTAACTTTATGACAAAGTTTTCGTAGGACATTTGGGTACATGAGAATCCTCTTAACAATAACTCAATGAGGACAATATGACATGACAAGTCAATACTCACTAACTATAGCAATGGTTGTCCTTATACAATGATGTTTGTTTACAAAACTAACATTCCAAAACTAATTAAAAATAAACCACATGGAAATTTAAAAAACTAATCAACGCAATTTCAGGAATGAATGAAAGAATCAATTACACAAAACTTGTTCCGATGAGTTCAACATTTACACTAAAGATGACTAGTAGAAAAATAAGAGGGGTATTTAAACCTTAGACTGATGTTTATGTATAAGCATCACTTTTGTCTCGTATGTTCGTCGTAATGTTGGATGACACATGCCTCGCTACTAAATTCCTTAAGACAAATCCAACAGGTAAGGCTTTCAACTTGGCTTGAATTTTCTTCTGTCAAAGAAGACAGCATACAAGATTTCTTGCCACCAAGAGTTGCAGTTGGCTCCTGAAGGTCCCTTCTTGGTTTGAAGCACTGATCATGTTGCTTCTGTTTGAAAGAGCTGGCATGCTGGCGTCCTGGAGCTCGCTTGAAGCTTGATAAGTCAGTAAAGAACTTTTTACAATGCTTGCATGGATACAGCCTCTCTCCTGTGTGAGTTCGTTCAAATTCCTTGTTGTTTGATGAATACCTAAAGCACTTTTTACAATGCTTGCATGTATATGGCTTCTCTCCTGTGTGAGTTCGTTCATGTCGCTTGCAGTTTGATGACCAGCTAAAGCACTTTTTACAATGCTTGCATGTATATGGCTTCTCTCCTGTGTGAGTTCGTTCATGACGCTTGCAGATTGATGACTGGCTAAAGCACTTTTTACAATGCTTGCATGTATATGGCTTCTCTCCTGTGTGAGTTCGTTCATGACGCTTGCAGATTGATGACTGGCTAAAGCACTTTTTACAATGCTTGCATGTATATGGCTTCTCTCCTGTGTGAGTTCGTTCATGACGCTTGCAGATTGATGACTGGCTAAAGCACTTTTTACAATGCTTGCATGTATATGGCTTCTCTCCTGTGTGAGTTCGTTCATGACGCTTGCAGATTGATGACTGGCTAAAGCACTTTTTACAATGCTTGCATGTATATGGCTTCTCTCCTGTGTGAGTTCGTTCATGTTCCTTGCAATGTGATGACTGGCTAAAGCACTTTTTACAATGCTTGCATGTATATGGCTTCTCTCCTGTGTGAGTTCGTTCATGTTCCTTGCAGTTTGATGACTGGCTAAAGCACTTTTTACAATGCTTGCATGTATATGGCTTCTCGCCTGTGTGAGTTCGTTCATGTTTCCTGCAGTTTGATGAATACCAAAAGCACTTTTTACAATGCTTGCATGTATATGGCTTCTCGCCTGTGTGAGTTCGTTCATGTTTCCTGCAGTTTGATGAATACCGAAAGCACTTTTTACAATGCTTGCATGTATATGGCTTCTCTCCTGTGTGAGTTCGTCCATGTCGCTTCCAACTTGAAATGGCGCTGAAACTCTTTTCACAATGCTTGCATGAAAATGACTTCATTCCTGTACGAGTTTGTTCATGCTCCATGCAATCTGATAACGGGTTAAAGAGTTGGACGCAATGCTTGCATTTGTCTGTCAAAAGAAAAGGACAAGTACTTTAAGTTATTAAAATCTCTTACTATGTATAAAAAACTGAGATTAAGAAGCTTAAACTATATAGAGGTCTAGTCTTACCAAAATAACAACAAATAGGGGGGTCACTGTACTTGCTTTCAAGATAGGACGCATTGAAGACCATGCCTTTGTAGAAGCTTTCACTATTTTTAAAAAGGTGATTTTAGTTTACAAATATCAGCAATTCGCCACTTGCACATAACCCATAATCCCTTGCGTTTTGGGGGGTAACCAGTAGAAGAAATGTATGGTATCATGACAAAAATTAGTTCGGTGAGCTCGCAAAACCAGCTACTAATACTTAAAAATGCACCAGAATTTACCAAAATCATGATAGGAGAAATTTGTACTAGTTTATAACTAAATGTAGAGAATTTTTTTTTTTTGTCCATACATCGTCTTGTAATTTTACAGACGATGTATGGTCAAAAAAAAAATTTCTCTACATTTAGTTATAAACTAGTACAAATTTCTCCTATCATGATTTTGGTAAATTCTGGTGCATTTTTAAGCATTAGTAGCTGGTTTTGCGAGCTCACCGAACTAATTTTTGTCATGATACCATACATTTCTTCTACTGGTTACCCCCCAAAACGCAAGGGATTATGGGTCATGTGCAAGTAGCGAATAGTTATCAGTACTAAGCCCTATGCTAGCTTATATTTCTTTCTTAGCGTGCATGCTTGATGTATGAGGAGGGGTGATGTTGTAACATAAATTTTGAGCGCAGTTAAGATGCATAGAAGCAATGGGTGCGAATGTCCTTAATGTTGGAGGTATGGGATGTCACTGCATCCTAACACACTTAAAACACAAATTTATACAGAAGATACAAAGGATCTAACATTTTTGTTCCTTGAGGCCATGACTATGACCAAAACGTTTAGTGATGTTTCACAATTTGACACTTTTGCATATTTCTATGCCATCAGTAATTTTTATTTTCTTTTGAATATAAGTGTCACGCATCGCCCAAGGATTACAAATACTTTCGTACTTGTTCATCCTGTACATTTATAGATTTGTGAACCCATCAAATAACCAATCCACTTGGTCACGTTTTCTTACCCTGCTAAACTGACGTTACAAAATTAAAAAAACAAATGGTAAACTTACATAAAAACAAGTCTTCAAATAAGAATAATGAACCTAGGAAAGCCATGGGCTTACTGTATCTCAGCAGTTTGCGCACGGAACCTGTGCAAGGAAGGTCACTTAAAAATGTACTATTTAACAATTAGATTATGAGCTCTCAAGATTTCTATGAGGTGATAGTTGATGAGGCCAAAGGCCTCATAGAAATCTCAAGCTCATAATTTAATTGTTTTAGAAATTTCTCTTAATTAACGATTCCAATTATTTCTGGTCTTAGTAGTAAACTTCACGCGTTAGAGAGTTAACTCACATGGACGGGCACTATGGGCTGATAAAGTCTCTCCGCGGATGAACACTATCGCATCACGTGATCAATTTAAACCAATAAGAATCGGAGAAAATTTAGTAACGTATAATGGCTGATAGTGTGCAATGTCTCAGCCAATTTGATTACAGCATTTGCATTAGTATACTAGTAGAATTCTACTGATTATTAATAGATTGACACCTTTTATTTATTACTTCTCTATGTATATGTAGCATAAGCATGCAAAATAAATCATAGTGACCTAACTTTGTTTGGTGGGTTGCCCTATGTAAGCAAGGAAATGGAATCAAATATTTTTGTTGTATTTGGAAATGAAAGACATGGCTCCTCAGCTGGGTAACCTGGCTTTTATGGAGACTCTTTAAAATGGGCAAAATTATATCACCTCCTAGTAAATCAATTCAAGTTTACATTGAAGCCCAAATTTTTCTCTAAATATTATATCTGTGTCCTCATTAGTTATGAAATTGAAATGGGAAGTCATTCAGAGTTTTTTCAAGATAAATAACCTAGATCAATCACTGACTTTGTTGGAGTTATGGAAGCTATTTTCTGATGTTTGCATACCCACATGTTCAGTTCTTTTCACTAATTTTAATCACAAGAATCTAGTCTCTTTTACTCCCATCACCGAGGTACAATTATGTGACCAAGTAATTACAATGAAATGACATCAACCAAGGCCTCCTGAAAGTTTTCAACCAAGTTTGTTTGTGTTCTCATCCAATCATGTTCAAGCAGTAACAGCCGTTAGCTGTTTGAGCAGACAGTTTCGATTACCTTCTAAACACTTTTTTTGCCGACTTCAATAACAAATTTTCTTACAACTCAAATCCAAGCCAATGTATCAGAAACAAATTAATGGAACCACAGTGACACAAAAAGCATACCAAAAACTTGTGGGTTGAATTTTTGCTTCTGTAGTTTGGATTGTCTATCTTTGTAGTGAAAGTGACACCTCAACTACAATACACAGAGTACCTGTATTATTTAACCACAAAATTCAAGTTGGCAGCTATTTCACATTTCACGTCATTGAGTTTCAATAGAGTTTGTGCCAATTTTGTGAAATAACACACCAGAAGTCTTAATGGTTATACTGATTTTCAGTCTAACTTTATTTTAATCTCTTGCAACACAAAAGTTGCCAATTTGGGGACTGAATTTCAAATATTAGCTGTCAGAATGGAAAATCTATGTTCATTAGCACATGTATTTAGGAGCCCTGGAATTAGTGTTATTTGTAATCTTTATTCAAACCAAAGTTGTAAGAACACTCCGATTTTTGCTGACACCATTATGATGATTTCAATTAAGACTTTAGTGCCAGTTTGGTGGCCCAGATGTTGAATGATTAATATGTTACATAATGCTGTTGGCGATTTTCGTTACAATTTTAGCCGTTTATAAGACAATGTAAGAGAATGCTTCGAAAATTGCTCTAAGTGCTATGAATAGAAAATAATTTAATAAAAGTGGCTTACCTTATGTTTGCATTGCTTTTTTTTATGTTTCTGAGTTCCTGGAGGCTGTTTAGAGCCATTTCGGCAAGTTTTACTTTTTGGCAGTTTGCTTCCCCTAAAGAAAAACCAAAGGCTGGCAACTCGCTGGCGATCACTCGCCAAACAGCCGAAACTCAAAGCTCGGTAAATTCCACAAAAATGGTCTAATCTTGCCAAAATTGCCTCATGGTAGCCGTTGATAACTCAGTCTTCTTTCTATTCGCTTTCTCTTGAGGTTCCAAGGTTTATCTTAAATACCCGAGAATCGCTGGTTTCCCAACTCTAGCTTTCAATTTCTGCCCTGTCTCGAAGCGTAACCAGTTATCTTGGGCACAGGATTTGAATTCTAGCTTAGCAACCACACCATTATATCATTTTCTAATTATCATTAAATTATTTTCTATTCGTAGCACTTTGAGCAATTTTCGAAGCATTCTCATCATTGTCTTATAAACGGCTAAAATTGTAACGTAATCGCCAACAGCATTATGTCACATATTAATCATATTCAACGTCTGGGCCGCCTGTGGTTTTGACAGATTTTTACCTAAAAATGTTTTGTATGTTTTTACTCAGTGAAACGTCTTCAAGGTCTGATAAGGTTCTCAAGATAATTAATAATAACAATAATAAGAAATGGTAATAGGACTGAGTGGAGTCCAGTTTGGTCTGTAATCATACAAGTGATAACAAAATCAGACGACCATGCAGCTGGAGTCTGAACTGGAAGACACAAAGTCTTGTTACCAATTAACCATAAAAATTACAATTTCCAATAAAAAGAATAATAGCCAAGTTATAAAAGAAAGGGAAAATTTGCATCAAAAGACTGACAAATTGTCACTCTCAAATTTTTAGAGATTGGTTGATTTACACTACAACTTTGAATGTGATTGGTTTACTGAACTGTTGATAACAAACTGTCCAATAACAAACTGTCTGATACAACTTGGCATGTGAACTACTGGAATAGAGGAGTTTTTAAACCAATCACAATTGCGCAAATTGTAGTTTTTAGGATGATGATAATAAGAATAGTAATAATAATAATAATAATAATAATAATAATAATAATACAGTGAACACTATCAATGGACACTCTCGTAGGCGGACAGCTCTACTAACAACTGGCTTCACAAAATGCCATTACTTTCTTCTCACTTTAGTGACAATAATAATAATTACAATAAATAAAAATAATAATAAAAATACAGTGGATGCCATCAATGGACACTCGTGGGTGGACAGCTCAACAAACAACCGCCTTCACAAAATGCCATTTACTTGCTTGCCAGTTTGGTATTAACGGGAAAGCTCTGAACTTGTTTCAGTCCTATCTTGAGAGTCGTAAGCAAGCACTCAATGTAAAGGGAACCACATCATGTAGCAAGAGCCTTCAATGTGGCATTCCCCAAGGATCTGTGCTGGGGCCTATATTATATTTGCTATACACATCCCCACTTGTACTTGGCAAAGAAGTCGAATGTAATTCAAGTTGGCCCCAAAACAAAATATAGTTATATCTACAGTAATACATGTATGGTTATTCTTCAGCCAGTTATCAAAAAGAGATTCCACAAGGTGAACATTGGCTACTAGTGAATGCAATTTTGGTTTTTATTGCATTCAGCTACAGTAGGAGTCTCCTTTCTAGCATCGATATTCAGGGAAATCTCACTTTGCCATTTCTCATGTTCTCGTTGTTTTCTTCCAAATTCTATTTGTTTCGAATTTCTTTGCTCTGAACATAGAACAGTGTCAGGATCACTCAGCATTGTCATTGTTCAATTTGCATTTTGTTTGCACAATCATAATGGTTATAAATCCATACAATTTTCAATATCCTACCAAAATCCGTCTGTGTTCGCAGGCTAACCAAAATCACCTCTTACGAGATTTGTTTTCGTTCTCGGCATTCTCATATAAATGGAAACAGATAGCTCGATGATCGCAGGAGTCAGATTTACAATTTTAGTTAGAGGTGAATTCTTAATGTTCACTCAACTGACTGGCGAACGGACGAAGAGAATATATTCATTGTTTTTGTTCTTCCAAAGGCACTTTCTCAAAGTAAATCTGTTTTTCACTGTATTTTATGTGAATGACTCCGTTGTTTTGACAAAAAAAAACTCGCTATTTCTCCACGATTTCTACAGTTGTGTGAACGTTATTTCGGCTTTTTTATCACAAAAAAAAAAAGCCAACAAAGTGCTTCAAAGGTGGCCATTCTATGTTTCTCTTCATTTCGTGAGACCAAGAGAGCTGACTCCGTATCATTAAGATTAGCTTGACATGAAGAATAGCATTCTTAAACTATCTTTCTTACCTTTAGAAATGCTGTTCAGATGGAAGCCGCCATTACAGAGATTACACTTGAACCCAGTCTCTAAAGTTTGACTGTAAGCGCGGATGCTGTGCAGCCTCTCTCTCTCTCCTTTTTGAGAGAAAGACCCTGGTTGCGACTGGTCACGTGACCACCCAGAATCTGGGTGGCCAAAAAATTTGTTGGTTGGAAGGGGGTGTCTTCAACAAGACCTATGACATAAAATAAAAAAAAAGAAGACTTGTTAATCAAACCAGAGACAGTCAAACCGGGTCAAAGCTTTTCCTAAGACGCCAACTGACGCGAAATAGACAGGGTCTTCATTTTGTAGGAAGACATAGGGATTATTACTAATCAAAACTTATCATGGAACCCACATATAGATTACGTTGTATTCAAGGCTAACAGAATACTTGGCTTAATTAAAAGAACTTGTAAAGGTCTGGATGACCTTATGACCTTGCGAACTCTTTATTGCTCATTGGTTCGCTCAAACCTGGACTACTGTTTGGTGGTGTGGTCCCCATATACAAAAAGAAATATTGATAAACTGGAAAGGGTACAGAGAAGAGTAACTAAACTTATCTCAAAGAGCAATCATCCCTATGACATTCGTTTGAAGAAGTTAAACCTCGTGTCATTAGAGAAGAGAAGATTACTGACTGATGTGACTTTCTTACATGAAGTACTTAATGGCAACATTGATATTGAGGTGGGTAAAATTACAGATTTCCACTCAGACGCTGACCGCTTTTCACTTTAACAGTTATGCCAGAACTAATGTCTTTTTCCGAAATAAAAGAGAAACTTTTCCGAGCAGTGTATTTACGAAGTAATAGCGGAGCTCCGGCGGCCCGAAGGGCCGCCAAGCGGAGCCCCATAACCATATAGGAAAAAGAAACCCATGTATGGATTTTCTCATGGTTAATCATGGACAGCGGTATTGCTCGTGGGCGCGTACGCACGACGGCGACGACGACGGTGGAGTCGCGCAAGATGGCGGCCATAAGGGGATCATAAGGGGACGTCTAAACCAAAAGGAGGCTTAATTTTTCGCGGGCTTTCTGGAGCTCAAGGCGGCTACACAATATGCTAGGTCAGCTAAAGGAGTAACGTTTGTCGTGTTTACGTGGAAACAGTGGAACAGTGGAAGCAGTTTTTTTGTGTGTATCAGGTTTTGTGATTATTAACTCATTTCCGACATCGCGGTGGAATTTTTCGCGGGAAAAATATACAGCAAATATCGAAAAAAACAAAATCATCTCAAAACATAACAAATTTACATTCGTTTGACCTTTTCAGGGCTATTTTTGCCGTCAAAATAAACATATGACCCGATTACGAAAAAACCCGGAAATTTCGCTATGCAAAGAATTTTGTCCAAAAATACGACTTCAAAGCGATATAACTCGTTCGCGTTAACAGCTAGCACACATCGATAAAGACAAAATTTGTTCCTTAACAATTCAGCTACATCATGTTAAAATTTCCGCGAAATCGAACGAAACCAAACTTTTAAATTAGATTTATCTTTTGGCACATCGCCCACCGCTTGCGTAGCCAAAGGAAGAGATAGTTGCCCGTAGCAACGGCAAAACATGACTGTAAGAGCAAGCAGCGTTTTGGTAAAAAAAACGCTGAATTATTGTCCGAGAGCTGAAAGTTGGATGGGCAAGTCTTTTTCGAACTAATCTCAAGTGATTTAGACGAAAAAATGACCTCCGCGGGCTACAAACGATCAAAAAAACACTTTGTAATTCAAGCCGTAATTTATTCAAAAACATGGCGTGTTGGATTTGCACACGCAAAACTAAAATACAGCTGAATACAGCTTACCCTTGCCTGAAAAGCCAGCAACTGGTCCCAAATTACTTTCTTTATCCTTAGGAATGTCCTGACTTCCATCTCCGAAAGATTTAGACCGAATTTTTGGGCAAAAAAACATTTCGCCGACGACAACCGACATCGCCGTGGTTTGCATACTAATGAGCGCACTTGACAAAACTCTCCCGAGGGGGGGATATGTATCAGGTTTTGTGATTATTAAACACAACACAGAAAACCTTGCAGCAAAGTTACAAAACTGAACTCAAAATTCAACCTTATCCTGGATAAGCCTAATCGGGCTACAGGAGCTCCGCTTTTAGGTTGACCTAAATCTATATATTATCATTCAAAGAAAAACACGTATCCCTGAGGACAAGAATGGCCCGGGGTGACTCCGATATAAAAAGGACGGGGGTCTCGTGGAAAATTTTGCAAAGAATCCCTAAGAGATACCAAGAACTTGTTTTCTGGGCGTGGCTTGAATTTCTTTTCTTCCGTAAGAGGTACCAATTCTGACATGACATTCTCCTCAGTGATATTTTTTGGCTCAACATCCTAAAAAGTATCGCAAAAGCTTCTGTTGTGCACATTTTGAGTCTAAACACCCTAAGAAATACCAAAACCGCCTTTTTAATCCATAAAAGGTACGACGAGCACCCCCGTCAATTTTATATGGGAGGTCCCCCCGGGAAAGATGGGTCACAGCAAGAGACTATGATTTAGATCATAGTCTCTGTCAGAGATTTTCCCATGTGTCCTTGGGGGCGCGAGACCCCCGCGAGAGAGAGAGAGAAGCGTGTTTATGGCGACTAGCTGTAGATTTTCGTTGAGTTCTTGCGTCGTTGTGTTCGAATATTGTACGTCGTTTTCGCGTGTAACCCTTAGGCTGTAAAGAGTTCCGGATTAAAGTTTTACATGGTCCTTCGGAGCCGGACGACAAGCGAAACTTCGTAAGAGGAGCGATCGAAGACTTCCAGTGAAGAACATTTAGGATTTTGGTGAGTCATCACATTCTGGCATTCTTACTGAGTTACAGCATTCTGTTTCGTGAATACTGGATTTGTGTGTGAAGAAAATCATCGAAAAGAGTCGTCATTATGTCGCTGAGCCTTGTGAAGTCAAAGAGAATTCGTAGTGGACACAAGGCACATGTACGACGAGTAATAAATGAAGCAAACGAATTGGCGGGAAACTACGACCGCGAAAACCCCGAACACAGAAGTCGAATCAAACATTACAAGTCTACTCTTGCAAAGAAGATGGAAGTAATCGCCGGTTTCAATGAGCAAATTTTGACCCAAGTCGAGGAGGAGAACATTGAAGCAGAAATAGCAGAGTCTTCTGAATTTATGGATGAAATTGATATTTGTTTGACCACACTCGAGGATGTATCGCGCGAGGAAACTGATTTAGTAAGCAATGTTGTCGCGCCACCCACGCAAGGGAATTCTTCTCAGTCAATCGATGAGCCGGCACACGGAAGCGGCGGTTCGAAGGTGAGACTACCGAAATTACAACTACCGTCATTCGATGGCAATTTCAAGGATTGGTCAGCGTTTTGGGACAGCTTTGATTCAGCAATTAATTCAAATCAGTCGCTCACTCCGGTTGAAAAGTTTTCCTATCTTCGAGCGTCACTTCGAGGATCCGCGGCGGCCACCATCCATGGCTTGAGTTTGTCAAGCGCGAATTATGATGCAGCTGTGACACTGTTAAAGGAAAGGTATGGAGATCCTCAGAAAATTATTAATGCTCACATGGATGCACTTGTTAATCTCCCTATTGTTGAAAATTCACGTGATTTGAAGGCCGTGAGGCATCTTTATGACGAAGTGGAGGCAAATGTACGAGCATTGGGTGCGTTAGGTCGCAAAGCAGAAGAATATGGAGGTCTCTTGATTCCCTTAATGTTTCACAAAATACCAGAAGAAATAAGATTGAGCATCTGTAATAAAGTCTCGAAGGAAAATTGGAACCTTGAGGCAGTGTTGAAGGAGCTTAAGGAAGAACTAGCAAACAGGGAACGTTGTGATTATTCAACAGTCACACAGTCTGGAGATACGTCCACAAAAGAAGACCAAAAACTGCCACTTGTCAAGAAATCAGGGGGCAAGGGACCCCCCTCTACCTTTGCACTCATGGCTGGATCAGATGGAAATCAGAAACCTGCATGTGTTTACTGCGGTCAGCATCACTCTTCTGTTCAGTGTAATATTGTCACCAATGCCCAAAAGCGCAAAGAAATTCTAAAGAACAGTGGTCGTTGCTTCATTTGCATCAGAAAGAATCACCTCAGTAGAAATTGCCGCTCAAGATCACGTTGCAGCAAATGCCATGGACGACATCATTCTAGCATCTGTGATCCTACCGAGACAACTAGAGGCCCAGCCAGCACGGAAAACCAAAAGCGTGAAAATGCAGTCGATGAGAAAGGGGTGACATCATCTGTGAATATGTGTGTGGGTACAAGGAACACTGTACTTCTACAGACAGCAAAGGCAGCTATCTACAATCCAGGAAGCAGCCACCAGAAAATGACCATTGGAGTCATACTAGATGGAGGAAGCCAGAGATCGTATGTTACAGAACGAGTCCGAGATGCCTTACATTTACCTGTTTCACACTCAGAATCATTAACAATCAAGCCCTTTGGTTCTAATACTGGAAATCACCAACAGTGCAAAGTAGTTAACCTATGTATGGAAACACTGGGTGATAATGATGTAACACTTTCTGCTATCTGTGTCCCTGTCATCAGTTCCCCGGTTCAAGGACAGTGTCCCAGACAGGCAGTGCGAAATTACCCCCATCTTACTGGCTTGACTTTAGCTGATGATTGTGAAGGAGAAGCAGACATTGACATACTGGTTGGTGCAGATCAATATTGGAACCTTGTCACAGGCGGACTCATCCGAGGGGATTCAGGCCCAACTGCCATGCACACCAAGCTAGGTTGGGTCTTATCGGGCCCAGTGAATTATCAAGTGCCCTCATCAAGCGCCACCGTTAATCTGACAAGTACACACGTGTTGAAATGCCAAGTGTCAAACCACCCTGATCCAGACCTGTTGGAGAGCAAGCTCGAAAGGTTCTGGAGGCTTGAAAGTCTCGGAATAGTCCCAAATGAGAGCAGTGTTTACGATCACTTCCAGCAACGGATACGTTACGATGGCAAGAGGTATGAGGTCAATCTTCCCTGGAAGGAGCCACACCCCATGTTACCCGATAACTACAGCCTCAGCAAGAGTCGACTGGTGTCCCTCCTTTCCAGACTTAAGAGTGACCCTGATGTACTCAAAGAGTATCATGCAGTCATTCAGGAACAATTGGATGCTGGTATAGTTGAAAGAGTTGAAGAAGGTGGTGCTGGGGATGTAGGAGAAGTGCATTATCTTGCCCATCATCCAGTAGTTCGTCAAGATAAACAAACAACCAAAGTAAGAGTTGTTTATGATGCTTCAGCAAAAAGGAATGGAGGTCCATCATTAAATGATTGTTTATATTCTGGTCCACCACTGTCAGAGACCATTGCAGATGTTCTTGCCAGATTCAGGTGCCACAAGACTGCGCTCGTAGGGGACTTAGAGAAGGCCTTTCTAATGATTTCCGTAGCTGAAGATGATCGTGACGCCCTCAGATTCCTGTGGTTTGATGACCCATTTAGTGAAAAGCCTAAGATAATCGTGCTGAGATTTGCTCGTGTAGCATTTGGCCTCTCATCCAGCCCGTTCCTTTTGAATGCTACACTCAAACATCATATCATGAAGTATGGAAGTGAAGATCCAGAATTTGTGCAGAAACTTCTACAATCTCTCTATGTAGATGACATTATTTCCGGAGACAGTGATGACATTGGAGCTTATGAGTTGTACATTAAAGCCAAATCACGACTAGCTGAAGGTGGATTCAATGCAAGAAAGTTTGTTTCCAACTCCAAGAAATTAATGAGCCAGATAGAAGAGAATGAGAGATCGTTAGAAAACAATGACCATGGTGACCAGTCTCTTGCACCAAAGAAGAATTCTGAGACTGTGATGGAAGAAGATGAATCATATGCAAAGAGTGCAACACACAGTGGAAGTGCCCTACCTACAACTGAGAAGGTCTTGGGTGTACATTGGAACAAAGAGGAAGATCAAATGGTCCTGGATCTAAAAGAAGTTTTAGAAGATTCATCGTTGGACGATTTGAACCTGACAAAGCGTGATGTAGCACGGGTTACGTCCAAGATTTATGACCCCATGGGTTTCATTACCCCGGTGACTGTCAAAATGAAACTATTTTGTCAAAGTCTATGTAAGAAGAAGATGGGCTGGGATGAAGTATTGGATGAAAAATCAAGAGAGACTTGGAGGCATCTACTGAAGAGCCTGAAGGAGGCGGAGCCACTAAGGGTGCCACGTTGCTACTTCTTCGGTGTTGCAGGGAAGGTGCAGTCAACAAGCCTACAGGGTTTCTGTGATGCATCAGTCAATGCGTATGCAGCTGTAGTGTACTTAAAGATAGAAACAGCTGATAAAACATACCTCAAGTTTGTGACATCGAAAACAAGAGTTGCCCCCCTCGTTGAGCAAACAATTCCACGCCTCGAACTGCTCTCAGCACTGATTTTGGCCCGACTGATTTCTCATGTTCGAACTGTCTTGGAAGAGCTTATTCCAATTTCCCATGTAAAATGCTGGTCTGATTCAGAAGTAGCCCTGTGTTGGATTCGTGGAGAAGACCGTGAGTGGAAACAGTTTGTTCAGAACAGGGTATGTGAGATCAGACGTCTTGTCCCACCAACTGCGTGGAGTCATTGCTCAAGTAAAGACAACCCAGCTGATATAGCATCTCGTGGAGCATCACCAGCAGTATTGGCGAAGAGCACATGGATTTCTGGGCCAGACTGGTTGGAGTCCTACAAAGAGGCAGAGCAGACCAGTGAAGAAGCCATCAATGCTGAACAAGCCCTTGTTCAATCTCTGCAGGAAGCAAAGAAGGAACATTGTGAGCTTGGGTCAAAGCTACCCTGCTCGTCACTTCTTACAGGATCTTCTAGTCCAACAGTGAGTGCCATTATTGAGTGCAAGAGATTCAGTCGCCTAGAAAGATTGCTATCAATCACAGCTCTTGTTCTGAGATTTATACGAAAACTGAAGTCCAAGGAACGTGAGCCCGGACTTGTCCCAACAGACATTTCAGCAAATGATATCTTCAAGGCAGAAGAACTCTGGATTAGAGATATTCAAATGAAGGTAACGGCCAATGCCAAGTTCAAGGACTGGAAAGGAGAATTTGGAGTGTTCTCAGACCCAAGCGGAATCCTGAGATGTGGTGGAAGGCTTGGAAATGCAGAATTATCAGAGTCACAAAAACACCCTGTCTTGTTGGACGCAAGCCATCATGTCACTTCTCTCGTCATCAGAGCCTGCCATGAAAGAGTCCATCATAATGGAGTTAAAGAGACACTGACTGAACTGCGTTCAAGATTCTGGATTGTTAGGGGGAGGCAAGTCGTAAAGAAGATTTTGCATGGATGCACAATTTGTCGTCGTCTACAAGGAAAGCCCTACAGTTCACCCACAGCGCCTGCGTTGCCCCCATTCAGGATCACAAAAGAGCAACCATTTACCTTCACTGGTGTGGATTTCGCAGGTCCCCTCTATGTAAAGGAGAACGGTGAAATGCGCAAGACGTATGTCTCAGTGTATACTTGTGCAGTGTCTAGAGCCGTACACCTTGACACTGTTCCCGATTTGACAGCAGAGGCTTTTATCCGCAATTTTCGTCGATTCGCTGCTCGTCGTGGACTGCCTCGGGAATTGAATTCAGACAACGGGAAGACCTTCAAGTCTGCCTCCAAGACGCTGAAAGCCCTGTTCAATTCAGCAGGAGTAAGAAGACATCTCGCCAATAAAGGAGTTAAGTGGACATTCAATCTTGAAAGGGCCCCATGGTGGGGTGGTTACTTTGAGCGATTAGTGCAGAGTGTGAAGAGGTGCCTGAAGAAGATTCTAAAGAATGCAAAGATCACCAGTGAGGAACTGCAAACAGTACTGGTTGAAATAGAGGCGACACTTAATTCCAGGCCCCTCACGTTCATATCCAGTGGTGAAATTGAAGAACCCCTGACCCCGTACCATTTATTGTGTGGGAGACGTTTATTGGCTGTGCCAGACCAAGAAGAAATTGAAATCACTCAGTTGAACGGTGTAGAAGCTAGAGGAAGAGTAGCCTTACTCGAGAGACTCAAGGATCACTTCTGGACTCGGTGGAAGAACGAATATCTTCTTGAACTAAGAAATTCCCATCGCATTAAAATGAAAGAGTCAGAAGGTCGAACAGTTGCTGTTGGGGACACTGTTATTGTTCACGAAGATGGTCTGCATCGGGGTCTTTGGAGGCTTGGCCGAGTCGAAAGCCTTATCAAAGGCAAGGATGGACTTGCCCGTGGAGCAGTGGTCAAAACAACCACACCTAAGAAGAGGAGACCTACATTGTTGAGACGTCCACTACAAAAGCTGTACCCATTAGAACTTGAGACTTGTTCGCAAGACGATATGACAGTAGTTGTCTCAGATTTGCCTACTGAAACCGAGAATGCAGAGGCGCGGCCCAGCTGCAGACAGGAAGTGCCATGTAGAGCAGACGTCTCAGATTTGCCTGCTGGAACCAAGAATGTGGAGGCGCGGCCCAGACGGGAAGCAGCACGCCGGGCAGACAGAGAAAGGAGAACATTGACGGAAAATAAGTTGCTTTAATTAAGAACGTTGATTCTTAAGTTCTAAGAACAGTGAACCTTGTGAACAGTGGACATTTGCTCTAAGTTCGGAGTGTTTGCATTAGATGATCGTTGCCACTTAGACTTAAAGTTTGGTTGACCATTTGTGTAGCTGGTCAACGGGGGGAGTGTCAGAGATTTTCCCATGTGTCCTTGGGGGCGCGAGACCCCCGCGAGAGAGAGAGAGAAGCGTGTTTATGGCGACTAGCTGTAGATTTTCGTTGAGTTCTTGCGTCGTTGTGTTCGAATATTGTACGTCGTTTTCGCGTGTAACCCTTAGGCTGTAAAGAGTTCCGGATTAAAGTTTTACAGTCTCTTGGTCACAGCGTATATGAAGTTTACTGTAGTCCGATATAATGATGGGCTGAAACTTTAGTTTGGAACATTGTCGAGGTTCTTCTAATTGTTTTTAGAGAGGCTGAACATGACATTTACCACAAAGGATAAAAATTCAACTTGTTTAATGTTTGGTTTCAGCTGCACTTACTGTCAGTTTTCTAACTAGTTTTTGGTGTTTACCCTAAGCGCCATACTAACCCCCAAATTATTTGTTTAAAAAATCAACAGAAGTTTTTTCGAAAAAAACTTTCAGAATAAGAACTAGCAATAAAAAAACATTCTCCCTAAAATCATTTTCAATTGTCAAATCGATAGAGGGATGGCTCTTGTCTAAAGCCCATGTCCGTCAACGAACATGCGGTCAGCGATATTTTTGTTCTTGCCGACCAAAATCAAAGACCGTGAGGTGTCGTATGATGTATAGTCACTGTTTACCAACGTTCCAGTGGATCAAACCATGGAGAGTATCACAGAGAGAGCCTTTGAAAACGACTGCTTCAACAGAGAGCACGATCTTAACATCACGAAACTGGATTTGAAGGAGCTATTGAGAATCGCCAACAAAAATCAGCTCTTTCAGTTCGAAGGAAACTCGTACGAACAAGTGGACGGTGTAGCTATGGGATCGCCACTGGGTCCCCTCATGGCAAGCGTCTTCATATGCAAAATCGAGAAACAGCTAGAAATAGAGAACAAGTTGTCTATCCTCTACAAACGCTTTGTAGATGACACGCTTGGCGCAATGCCGGGTCCTGAAGCAGCCTCAGAATTTCTGACCAACTTAAACAAGATCATTTTGTAGAAAAAGCGAAAGAAAGATACGTTTATAAGTAAAAATCAGGGCATGAGAATGTCCAACGATAACATATGCAGATACAAGCGCTCAAATTTAAGTGTTAAAATAATAAAAGGCTAATCTATAAAAACAACTTTGCACGGATTGAATCAGACTGTTTGTTCAAAGTTGGCTTCAGCTCCTTTATAAAGAGCATTTTGTAGATCAGGCAATCAAATTTACTTTGTCACTTTCATGGGAGCTGTATTCAACATCACTCGTGTGTGGAGTGAGCAAGGCAAAAAATGAATTTTGGGGGAGGGGGAGAAGGGGTATTACTTCAGCCGTAGAAAAACTTAGCTTTTACTGGACCAAAAAAAATCACAGTGCAGGGATTCTGGGAATCACAACCAGTGTGGAACTGCCTGTGTGAATTTATTCCTTTTGTAGGTTTATTATTAACGTATACTATTTGGTATTTCCTTTTATCATTATTTGCTATGTCGAGAGCAGAGGAGCCATAGACGGAATAGACACGGAATAACCTACATTAATTAACCATTTATTTATTGCACCAAGGTTTGCAAAATATGTAAATTTGTGAGTGGCCAGGGAATGAATTGTTTGTCAAAGCCCAAGGCTGAGGCAACCAATTGACCTGCGAAATCACCATAGTTTGCAATATCTGGGTACAAAAGTTGTTTTATCATTTGATCACCGAGTTTGTTTTCATCAACTTAAGATGTCAAATCACTCTCTTGCAGCTCAAGGAACCAATCTGCTATTTTCACAAAAAAGTGTGGTTACAAATTCACATGGGCAGAATAAATATTTGCAGCAAACCACATTTAGACATTACACATGAGCAAACCATTATTTGGAGACAGTTATTCTCTCAGTCAATGAAAAGTAGGAAAAAATTGTTGAATGAAAATGGTCATTATCATTTGATAATTTTTTTTTTCTTTTCATTGGCTGAAACCCACCACCTGACTTGCAAATAACTGCTTACAAATAACAGTCTTACAACAGGTCAAACAGTTGCTCTTGAAAGATTTCTTAATACACTTCTTACTTTACTCAACACAAAGTAAAAACCAAGCAAACTACTTAACTTTAAGACAAGTTTTCGTAGGACATTCGGGTACATGAGAATCCTCTTAACAATAACTCAATGAGGACAATATGACATGACAAGTCAATACTCACTAACTATAGCAATGGTTGTCCTGATACAATGATGTTTGTTTACAAAACTAACATTCCAACACTAATTAAAAATAAACCAAATAGAAATTTAAAAAACTAATCACCGCAATTTCAGGAATGAATGAATGAATCAATTACACAAAACTTGTTCTGGTGAGTTCACCTTTACACTAAAGATGACTAGTAGAAAAATAAGAGGGAACTCTACACCTTAACATGACGTTTATGTATAAGCATCACTTTTGTCTCATATGTTTGTCATAATGTTGGATGACAAGTGCCTCGCTACTAAATTCCTTAAGACAAATCCAACAGGTAAGGCTTTCAACTTGGCTTGAATTTTCTTCTGTCAAAGAAGACAGCATACAAGATTTCTTGCCACCAAGAGTTGCAGCTGGCTCCTGAAGGTCTCTTCTTGGTTTGAAGCACTGATCATGTTGCTTCTGTTTGAAAGAGCTGGCATGCTGGCGTCCTGGAGCTCGCTTGAAGCTTGATAAGTTGGTAAAGAACTTTTTACAATGCTTGCATGGATGCAGCCTCTCTCCTGTGTGAGTTCGTTCAAATTCCTTGTTGTTTGATGAATACCTAAAGCACTTTTTACAATGCTTGCATGTATATGGCTTCTCTCCGGTGTGAGTTCGTTCATGCATCTTGCAGATTGTTGACCGGCTAAAGCACTTTTTACAATGCTTGCATGTATATGGCTTCTCTCCTGTGTGAGTTCGTTCATGTCGCTTGCAATCTGATGACTTACTAAAGCACTTTTTACAATGCTTGCATGCATATGGCTTCTCTCCCGTGTGAGTTCGTTCATGTTGCTTGCAGTTTGATGGGTGGCTAAAGCACTTTTTACAATGCTTGCACGTATATGGTTTCTCTCCTGTGTGAGTTCGTTCATGTCGCTTGCAATCTGATGACTTACTAAAGCACTTTTTACAATGCTTGCATGCATATGGCTTCTCTCCCGTGTGAGTTCGTTCATGTTGCTTGCAGCTTGATGGGTGGCTAAAGCACTTTTTACAATGCTTGCATGTATATGGCTTCTCTCCGGTGTGAGTTCGTTCATGTTGCTTGCAATATGATGACCTAGTAAAGGACTTTTTACAATGCTTGCAAGTATATGGCTTCACTCCAGTGTGAGTTCGTTCATGTTGCTTGCAATGTGATGAGCGGCTAAAACTCTTTTCACAATACTTGCATGAAAATGACTTCATTCCTGTGCGAGTTTGTTCATGCTCCATGCAATCTGATAACGAGTTAAAGAGTTGGATGCTTGCATTTGTCTGTCAAGAAATAGAACAAGTAAATTATATTTATTTCTTTATTTTTGTAATTTTATGTTAAAACATAAGTAGATGGGTCTTAAACATGTTTACATCCAAAATGTTTCCGCGTTCAGATTTTCTGAAAACTTGCCATGCAGTAAGGTAGAGATCTAGTCTTGCCAAAAAACAAAAAATAGTTGGGTCACTGTACTTGCTTTCAAGATAGGACGCATTGAAGACCATGCCTTTTTAGAAGCTTTCACTGTTTAAAAAAGCCGATTTTAGTTTACAAATATCACCAATAGTTATCGGTACTAAGCTTATTTTTGTTTCTTAGCGTGCACGCTTGATGTATGACGAGTGGTGAGTGTTGCAACATAAATTTTGAGCGCAGTGAAGATGCATAGAAGCAATGGGCGCTGCATCCTACCACACTTAAAACACAAATTTATACAGAAGATCTAAAGGATCTAACATTTTTGTTCCCAAAGGGCGCACTCTTTGTGGTCAGCACCAAGAATTGCGACCTGTGTTCGGGTCCAATTTTTGAGCATGCACAGAGTTTTCGTTCGGTATTTTAAGGAGCCTGGCAACAGTTTCCAGCACTTTTGTAACAGCTATATTTTGAGGGATGAATACTGCCACTTTTTAACAATTGATGCTACAATGTACAATAATGGACTCATACAAATTCCCAATCATTGGTAAACAAGTTGCAATCATCTATAGGTTACCATAGCGACAATTGCTAAAAACACCCTTAATTTTAGCTTTGAGCGCTTATAACCCAAAAACGTGCTTGGTGACCCCTATTTTTTATTATCAAATTATGACTAGGGTATCTAAAAGATAGTAATGCTGTGGCGCACTGTTGATAAGGACATACTTTACGCAGTTATTGACAATCTATCTGCGCATTCCAAGTCTTACAGTATAACCGTTATTTCTTAAAGTAGTGTCAAATTGTGGTGTGTAACTTAAAAACAGTTCTTTTTTGTCAACTTAATGCATCATGACGAATCGATGGCGAGGCGTGACAAGACAAGGGATCGAGACAATAAAGCACATACACATACACACATGATACACACCTACCTCCCCCAAGTTTACCAGAAAATCGGATGAAATTCGAAAGATGTGGAAATTCTAGGAGCAGAAATCTCACTTGTAAATTCGGTACTAGTAGTACGCATCAAGTCTAGAGTGTTAACAGTATCGAAAATGCGTTGATCGCTAGCCTGCGAACTATTTTTGGCTGTCGCTTCGGTCTACGCTGGCGGCACCAGTAGCAGCCGGAAATAGGTCTGCGTAGTCGATGGCCGGATATGTGAAACTACTAAAACTGTTTGGATGAAAAGGAATTGATCGTAGCATCCGTTTGTTTTAATTACTCTGCAAGTTTTAGCAACGACGATTTCTCTTCGAGCCCATTGAGCCGCTAAATATACGAATTTTACACTTAACGCGCATACAATATTCCTCGTTCTTTTATCCACTGCCGAGCCAAACGAGCCGCTAAATATATGAACCCAACACTTAACGCAATACAAATTTTTCCACTGCCGAGCCAAGCGAGCCGCTAAATATATGAACCAAACACTTAATGCGCATACAATTATTCCTCACTCTTTCATCCACTGCCGAGCTAAACGAGCTGCTAAATATATGAACTCAACACAAACAACTTTTTCCACTGCCGAGCGAAACGAGCCGGCTCGTTTGGTGAATGTTTAAAAGTGGCCAATTGTTTAAAATAAGTTGTCACAATTAATCGTCCAAATTAACCCGGCGGCGTCCAGATTTGTACAAACTTTCTCGTACTGCATTAAAAACAAAAGCGAGATTTGTAAAAGTCAATCATGATCTCCTGCACATCGTTTTACAGGTAAATCAAAACAAAATTTCATTGGAATCCACGCGAAAGAACTGTAATGACATCCTCGTGTTGTTCGAGGCGCAGATTTCCAAATTGTTTGCAAGAAACAACAAGGACACATTATTACATATGACGCATAGCTGGTGATCGTGAAGGGATCGTGACAAAAGCACATGGTGATCTTAACTGTCTGGACATAAATTGATACACATCAACCTCCTCTTTACCAAATCCAAATAAACGAAAGATGTGGAAATTGTAAGAGTAGAAAGCTGACTTATAAATTCTGAACTGGTACTCACATGTCTCTTGAGTGGAATGGGACAGACTCCGGATGGGGACGCGTCCGTTGCGATGTGTGAAAAAGCTGAAACAAATCGATCGCAGCAGATATAAATTAGCGTGTTCTACGGTTCTCGTTTGTTTTAATTATTCTACAAGCCTAAGTATCGGCGCTTTCTCTTCATTAAGAATTTGACGAAGGGGCCGAGACCGCTACGAAATTGACGCACTAGGTTTTAAATTAAGAAGCGACAATTAATCGTCCAGATCATTCTGCATTAACGACAACAGTAAGGGTTGTGAAAGCCAAGCACGATCTCGCTCACATCGCTTTACAGCAGGTAAATCAAAGCAAACCATAACGAACCTTAATCAACTGCAATCCACGTGAAAAAGGACGACAGCACAACGGTGTCACAACCTCGCGTGTTGTTCGTGGCGCAATACATTCTGGGAGAAGGCGCAACGCATTCTGGTAAAAAGGCGCAAAGCATTCTGGTAGAAGGCGCAATGCATTCTGGTAAAAAAGGCGCAAGGCATTCTGTGATGACTTCGAGAATCGTACTCCCTTTTATATATTCTTCTTAAATCCTGTTTATGTTGCTGCTCGCTCCGCTCGCTTCGCAGCAATTAGCATGATAAAATGCAACTTTTTGCAAAGCTTTAAAAGATTCTGTGGAATGAGTTCAGAGCCACCTTAAATTTTCGAAAATTTAAGGTGGCTCTGAACCCACTACACGGAATTTTTCTAAACTTTGCAAAAAGTTGCATCTTATCATGCTAATTATAACTCGATAATAAAAAATAGTGGTCAACGAGCTCGTTTTCGAGTTATAAGCGCTCAAAGCTAAAATTAAGGGTGTTTTTAGCGGGCAATATTGTTGCTTTGGTAACCTATTGTGCCACAAATTTGACAGCAACATGTTTACCAAAGTGTACGTCTTGGAAAGTGCTGGAAGCTGTTTTGAGCCACCTTAAGCGGATCAGATTTGTCAGACTTGACGGAAAGTCCGTGAATCGCGGCGGACTTCCGGTGTTGGACCAACCCAGAGGTTGCAATTTTTCAACTTGGTGCTGACCAAAAGGAGCGCGGCCTCTGGGGACGTGAATGAGGATCTAGTCATGAACTATGCATGAATGTTTGGCAAACTATAGATTTGAACGGTTTTCACACTGGAGAAGGCCTATGCCCGAAACGTTTATGATGTTTCACAATTTGACACTTTTGCATATTTCTATGCCATCAGTAATTTTTATTTTCTTTTGAATGTGTGCCAAGCATCGCCCAAAGATTACAAATACTTTCGTACTTGTTCACATCCTCTACATTTATAGATTTGTGAACCCGTCAAATAACCAGTCTACTTGGTCTTGCACGTTTTTTTTACCCTGCTAAACTGACGTTACAAAATAAAAAAAAACAAATGGTAAACTTACATAAAAACAAGTCTTCAAATAAGAAAAATGAACCTAGGAAAGCAATGGGCTTACTGTATCTCAGCAGTTTGCGCATGTAACCTATGCGAGGAAGGTCACTTAAAAATGTACTATTTAACAATTAGATTATGAGCTCAATTATTTCTGGTCTTAGTATTAAACTTAACGCTTTAATCAGACAGTTACCTCGCACGGACGGGCACTATGGGCTGATAGTGTCTCTATCGCATCATGTGATCAATTTAAACCAATAAGAATCAGAGAAAATTTAGTGAACTATAATGGTTGATAGTGAGCAATGTTCCAGCCAATTTGATTACAGCATTTGCTTTAGTATACTAGTGGAATTCTAAGAAAGTGAAGCCTTGGAGGCTGGCTCATAACTGCCGGAGCTTATCCCGGTTTCTGTAGCATGAAGCGGCTAGAAGTATTTCTACTCCCCCTGGATGGGATGCTAGTCCATCGCAGGTCACTCCCCCGCAATTTTGTTAGGTTTCCCCAACAAATAGCAGGTACCCATTTATATACCTGGGTGGGGAGAGGCACTGTGAGAGTAAAGTGTCTTGCCCAAGAACACAATACACTGTCCCCGGCCAGGGCTCGAACCCGGACCGCTCGCTCCGGAGTCGAGCGCACTAACCATCACGGTGGGCACAGGAGACTCAAAATGTGGCCGCGAAATCCGTTTTCAAAATGGCGGAAGGTTATTTTCCCCTTGGGGGTAGGGTTGAAATTACTTCTTTGTTATGCTAATTATTAACTTTGCGCCCAAAGTGCTGTGTAGTAAGCGGATACTGCCAAGAAAGATGCTTGAAAACAGCAGCTTTCAGATGGTATCAAACTTGCTTGGTTTGGTGTTTTTTTTCTCGACGAAACAAGCTTTTGCACGTCAAGGTATTGTGAAAACTTCTTTGCCTCTTGTTTTTGCATTTTGTTTAGCATTTTAGGCTTCAGAAGGCTTTAGCGTGGACAATTATTCAAACGTAAATTTGGATGTTCTGGGAAGAAGAATACTTGAAGAAGAAACCTATGTTTTTTGTTTGTTAAAATCTGCATTTAGCGCCGATATTTAGAGGTTTTTTATCTCTGTTTGGCAGGCGGAAAGGACGCGTACGAAGACAAATTGAAGCATCTTATCGTGGATTTCAAAGTCCTGCTGATCCGCGTTAAAGATTTCATTAAGTGAGTCTTAACTGTGGAACGGTCGTTTCTGGCGAAACCAAACTGCAGCAGACTGTGGCTGGAGAAGATCAAATTTTGTTTGGGAGGAAAAACAAATAAACTTTAGTATGCCCACTCGGAAGAAAAAAGTGTACGCAAGATTCAATGCGGGCACCATGATGAAACTGTCAGCTGAAAGAGCTTTGAGAAAAAACTGCACTCGAACACGAAAAGGGTTTTGACCGCAACAAGAGATCTTCACGCAAAGCAAACCAAAGTACGAAGAATTCAGCAAAAGGTTATCTACGTTTTACGTTGTTTTTAGTCAATAGAAAACCGATTTTTACTTGCGGTACTTAGTAATGAGGATGATTATGTTGATGTCTCTATGTCAATGTGTAAAATTGCTAATTATCGTTAATTAAACCCTATACTAGTAGCTATTATTATTAATTTCTTATGTTCTGTGTCTTGTTATAGTGAAGATATGTGTATATTTATTTCTATTTATTTATTTATTTGCCTAATGTTTATACTGGTGTATTTTGTTAAATTTTATTGTAAATCATACAACCCGCCCCGATTAGCCTTGCTATATGCAGGTTGTATAAGTATTTATAATAAAGTTTCCATATAACGCGCGCTCTGATTGGCTGAAACAGCGTGCTTTATCAGAGAACAGAGCACGGGTTGATGACAGTAAGCTGGCTTCTTCAAATTTTTGCTTCGGAATTTTGACAAATTTGACCCAAATTAAACATGCCTTGTGGCTCAGACAAATGCAGTGGAAACGAGCTACCGGTATTTGTCTGCAGTAAATATAGCTGCAGGGAGACCATTGTCATAAACAACAGAAGTGCTAAAACTGTACTAAAATAACAAGTTTTGCTAGATTCCGACAAAACTCGCAACGAAATAAACAACTTCTCATTCTCAACCTAGCGAATGCTTCGATTAAAGACATTACGAAGGCAGAAATTAAACTTAAAACAACGACAGAAAACACCAACTGAGCTTTCTATTTAAGATGAGAAGCTTTATTTTTGTAAAAATGCTCAAACAACACTTACATGCATTGTAGTAATGCTCGTTTGCTAACTGGCGATCTCCGGTCCTCTCGGCGAAGTGAACCTCGACAATTTCGTATCATCGCTCACTCGACGAGTGATCAGTTGAAAGCTGGCTCTGATATTCTCCTTTACTCGGAGTAGAACCAGTGGAAGCAGTCTAGTCTTTCCAACTTTGACCCCAGTTCGTGCAATCTTGCTGCAAGCGGCTGCAAGCCGTAAACAACTGTAGCTCCTTGGCAGCTCCTTTCAAATACAACTCAGCAATCGCTAGTTTCGAGCTCCTTGTTTCTTAATTTCCATTTGAAACGGTCGGCACGTTTTTATGAGCCACAATGCGGCCGGATTCCTTTGTAGTAGAAACCTTTAGATCCTTATTTAAAGATTAAACTAAAAAACGAACTTTGAAGGCATCGTTCTTCCCCTGGATAGCAACTCGATACTGAAAGCTTAGCAGAAGTTCAGTTTGTGATTGACAGCTGTCGTCCCATTAGCCAATCAAATTTTTGGAACAGTTCTAACAAGGACTGTGATTGGCTTATTTTAGCGTGCTTTATCAGAGAATAGAGAACGGCTGACGCCACTTTTCCCCGTTTGGAAAAATAAAGTTTGGCTTGAAAATTCAGCCGAATGCGAGGATAATTTATTGGATTCTTTATCATAAAACAAATAAAGAAGCCTCGACTGTGCTCTGTTCTGTTGTAAAGCACTTAGGAAGCGGTAGAGCACTCAAGAAGTAGTGAAAAACACTCGACTACGTCTCGTGTTTTCCCCTACACTTCTTTCGTGCTCTACCGCTTCCTGCGTGCTTTACAACAGAGCAGAGCACAGTCGAGGCTTCTTTATTTGTTAAATATATTTTTTTGTAAAAATTAATAAAAATGATGATGATGATTCGGTTTACCACAAACTGGATCTCCTTAAACCCTTAATTCAGTGGTGCAATAGCTGTTATTGCAGTTGAGTCTGCGATCAAATGTTCTTTTGTTTAGACATGCACGCAAACGAGGCGAAAGGGTCAATACAAAGCAGAATTGACCCTTTCGCCTCGTTAACATGTAAAACCGCTGATAACTGCGATAACATCTATTAAACTGCTATTTTTTACACTCAGATAATCTGAAATTTTAACAGAGACAAAGTTTTGCATTCAATATTTATTTTTACTAGTATAGGTAACCACATGATTTTGAGTGTAATTTGGAATGCATAAGCACATCAAGTAAAATTTTAAAAGGTTAGCAAAACTGCATGAGCCTAAAGGGCAAGTGCAATTTGAAGTCAGTAATTTACATTTTGTACATGTAATTGCACAAGAGGAATCTGTATGTGCAGCAAAAATGTTTCTACCTCAGAATAGTTTTTTTCAACATTAATTTGAACAATTTGATAATGAAACAAAGGAAAATATTGGTAATAATCTGGTGCTGTTCTACATGTACACCATGTATGTCTTACCTGTGCCATGTTTGTGGACACTTTAATTCATAGATTTGTTTTGTCTTTAATAGCTGGATGATGTATCTGACAAGGAAAACCAACTACAGGCAACTATTTGTGAGCATCTTGCAGCCATTCAAAATAGGCAGCTGTCACCAACAAGTGATGGACAGGGAAATGCCAAGATATCTAAAAGGACCATGAGAAAAAAAAGACTGAAACCTTGGAGCAGTCACTCAAAATTCATGGTGGGAAAGCGAAGAACCACCTACCAGCTGCTGTAGGACTAGTAGAGACACTGTGTACTAAATTCAGTAGGAAACAATTAGTCACAACTGTTTCACGAAAGAGAAAATTGTGTGAAGCTGTTTTCCCTCAAATCTATAACACTAAGGAGAAGGACTTTGAAAAGTCACAAGAGAATGTGTTGCATAGCTTTGCAACATATTTTTGTAAGGGAGTGATGGGTAAAGCTAAGTATAGGTCTGTGTATCAATCCGTCTCTATGAAAAGGGGAGTTAAGAAAGGGTCTAAACGTCAAATATTGGAAGTAATGGGTTGTAAAATTTAGCCTTGTTGCAAAGTTTATTGATATGTTCATATATTAGCATTTGAACAGTTGTGTTAGAAGTAACTACCATTTTTGTTTGGAAAAAAATAAATGGAAAACAGTAAGCAACATATTTTAACAACAGCTTACAATTGCATAATTTGTATTCAAAATAATTTTGCATTGATTTTTAGACAATACTATTTAATCTTGTTACAAAGTTTGTTGACATGTTTTTATATATCAACATTGAATAAGCTGTATTAGGTTATCAAGAGCTGACCAGCTTTGATCTTGTAAAGGAAGACAAAGTCTTTCTGCAAGTTTACTATTACTTTAGCTCTTCCATTCGACACTCTCCTCTTGAAGTATGAACTGACTGTCCCTTCTGGCATTCCTGACAACACAGAGAATAATCCAACAACAGCTTCCATCCTTGTGAATGATATGGCATAGCACTTATTATTTTCAGCGAGGGAAATGTTATCAACTACATCTTGCAACCGAGAGCGTGAAACTCCACTTTGAAATGCCAAAAAAATTTCCTTTGGTAAATTTCGAATTATTTCGCTCTGATAAGGCCGCCTGATGCTGGCTTTTCCTCCCAAACGGAAATTGATCTTGTCCAGCCACAGTTTGGTTTCATCAGAAAGGACCGTTCCACAGTTTACAGGAACATTCAATAAAATCTTTAACGGATCAGTAGGACTTTGAAATACGCGGTAAGATGCTTCAATACTGTTTGTTTTCGCACGCATTTCTTAAACATTTCCAAATTGACATCACCTAAATCAAGCGAGTCAAATGCCTGTAGACACATTTCAATCTTCTCACTGACAACGTCTTCGGATTCTCCATTAACTGGTTCTTCTTCAATTTCTTCCGATCTTGAGACGACAAGTCATCCATATCGGCTAATGCTTCTCGAACTGAACATTTATCTTTCTTGGGCAACCGCTGACATTGCGCACCGCCGACCCTTGCCACATTTTGAGTCTCCTGTACCCACCGTGCATGCGGCCACCATGCCTTCGACCAGAATTCTACTGATTATTAATAGATTGACACCTTTTATTTATTACTTCTCTATGTATGTGTACCATAAGCATGCCAAATAAATCATAGTGACCTAACTTTGTTTTGTGGGTTGCCCTATGTAAGCAAGCAAATGGAATCAAATAGACCATTTTACAGTTGTTGGCTTAGTGACCTGTCCTCTGAATGGTAGCGAGGCTGGAGTTGATCTTGTTTTGATACAGACCTCACTGCTTTTATTGTGCAAATCAAGTTGTTCTTATGCTAACTAGTTGGCATTTACATGAGAAAAGCTTGAAGGCCTGTATCAAAGCAAGGTCACCTCCAGCCTCACTTGCATTCGTGGCCAGGTAACTAAGCACACAACTGTAAAATGGCCTATTTTGGTTTCATTTGGAAATGGAAGGCAAGGCTTTTCTGCTGGGTAACCTGGCTTGGATGGAGACTCTTTAAAATGAGCAAAATTATATTACCTCCTAGTAAATCAATTCAAGTTTACCTTAACCCCAAATTTTTTTGTCCTCATTAGTCATGAAATTGAAGTGGGAAGTCATTCAGAGTTTTTTAAAGATAAATCATCTAGATTAATCACTGACTTTGTTGGAGTTACTCCCCACATGTTCAGTTCTTTTCACTGACTTTAATCACAGGAAACTAGTCTCTTTTACTCCCATCACAGGGGTACAATTATGTAACCTATTAATTTACAATGAAACGACATCAACCAAGGCCTCCTGAAAACGAAATTTGTTTGGCCGAGTTTGTTAGTCCTCTCATCCAATCATGTTCAAGCAGTAAGATAGTTAGCTGTTTGAACAGACAGTTTTGATTATTTTCTCAACACTTTCAATTTTGTTGACTTCAAAAACAAATTTTCTAACAGAGCTCATTTCAAACTCAAATTCAAGGCAATGTATCAGAAACAAACTAATGGAACCACAGAAAAAGCATACAAAAACTTGTGGGTTGAATTTTTGCTCTTGCAGATTGTCTATCTTTGTAGTGAAATTGACACCTCAACGACAATACACAGATTAGCTGTATTATTTAACCAGAAAATTCAAGATGGCAGCTACATGTACTTCACTTTCACTTCATAGAGTTTCAATAGAGTGTGTGCCAATTTTGGCGAAATAACACACCAGAAGTCTTAATGGTTATACTGATTCAGAGTCTAACTTTATGTTAATCTCTTACAGCACAAAAGTTGCCAATTTGTTGTCAGAATGGAAAGTCTAGGTTCATTAGCACATTTATTTAGGAGCCCTGGAATTGGCGTTATTTGTAATATTTATTCAAACAAAAGTTGAAAGAACACTCTGATTTTTGCTGACTCTATGATGATGATTTCAATAAAGAGTTGAGTGCCAGTTTTAACAGATTTTAACCTAAAATTAGTTTGTGTGTTTTTACTCAGTAAAAAGTCTTCAAGGTCTGATAAGGTTCTGAAGATAATTGATAATAAAAATAATAATTAGTAATGGTAATAGGACTGAGTGGAGACCACTTCGGTCTGTAATCATACAAGTGATAACAAAATCAGACCACTGCGCAGCTGTAGTCCAATTTGTTTATCATGAGTATGATTATAGACCGAATTGGACAACACAAAGTCTTATTACCAATTAATCATAAAAATTACAATTTCCAAGAAAAGAAGAACAGCCAAGTTATAAAAGAAAGGGAAAATTCCCATCAAAAGACTGAGAAATTCTTTCATGTCGCTCTCAAATTGAAATTGGTTGATTTAAACTACAACTTTAAATGTGATTGGTTGATTTAAACTACAACTTTGAATGTGATTGGCTTACTGAACTGTCAATAACAAACTGTCCGATAACAAACTGTCCAATAACAAACTGTCCGATACAACTTGGGAAGTGAGTTACTGGAAAATAGGAGTTTTTTAAACCAACTACAATCCAGGAAATTGTAACTTTTATGATAATAATAATAATAATAATAATAATAATAATAATAATAATAATAATAATAATAATAATAATACAGTGGACGCTATCAATGGACACTCGCAGGCAGACCGTTCTACTAACAACTGCCTTCACAAAATGCCATTTACTTTCTTCTTAGTTTGGTATTAACAGGAAAGCTCTGAGCTGGTTTCAGCCCTTTCTTGAGAGTCGTAAGCAAGTAGTCAATGTAAAGCGAACCACATCATGTAGCAAGAGACTGCAATGTAGCATTCCCCAAGGATCTGTGCGGGGGCCTATATTATATTTGTTATACACATCCCCGCTTGTACTTGGCAATGAAGTTGAATGTAATTCAAGCTTGCCCCCAAGACAAAATACAGTTATATCTACAGGAATATGGTTATTCTTCAGCCAGTTATCTAAAAGAGATTCCACAAGGTCAACATTGGCTAGACTAGTGAAAGCAATTTTGGTTTTTATTGCATTCAGCTATAGCACAGGTCTTCCTTCTCCTTTCTAACATCGATATTCACGTGAAATCTCACTTTGCCATTTTTCAAGTTCTCTTTGCTTTCTTCCTAGTTCTATCTGTTTTCGAATTTCTTTGCTCTGAATATAGAACAGTTTCAGGATCACTCAGTATTATTCAATTTGCATTCTGTTTGCACAAACATAATGCTTATAAATCCATACAATTTTGAATATCCTACCAAAATCCGTCTGTTTTCGCAGGCTAACCAAAATCACCTCTTACGAGATTTACTTACGTTCTCGGCATTCTCATATAAATGGAAACAGATAGCTCGAAGATCGCAGGCGTCAGGTTTACAATTTTAGGTAGAGGTGAATTCTTAATGTTCACTCAACTGACTGCCGAACGGACGAAGAGAATTCATCGTTTTTGTTCTTCCAAAGGCGTTTTCTTAAAGCAAGTCTGTTTTTCACTATATTTTATGTGAATGACTCCGTTGTTTTGCCAAAAAAAAACTCGCTATTTCTCCACGATTTCTACAGTTGTGTGACCGTTATTTCGGCTTTTCCATCACACAAAAAAGCCAACAAAGTGCTTCAAAGGGTATCCGGTCATTTCGTTCCATGGTCAGATCGTTCCAAGTCAGATCGTTCCAATCAATAGTCAGATCGTTCCACAAAATAGTCAGATCGTTCCATATGTTATATCTATTTTCTAAATGTGTAAATGTGATCTGAATACAGAGTAGCGATCAGAACATGGATGAAAGTATTTTCACAACTACTGTACATGTCTTTGCATAATAGTGATAACGTCGTATGTTAATTTCACGATGCACTATTTCACAACCACAACACAGTAAACAGAATAAAGTACTCTGCAGCCTACGTTTTCGTTAGTGCGCTCGATGTAAAGTGGGTTTTAGATTAAACCGCAGCGAGAGAAACCTGTAATGGTTTACGACGGTTTCCGGCGCTACATTCGAGGTCGCTCACATGTGAAGTGGGTTTTAGATTAAACCACAGCGAGAGAAACCTGTAATGGTTTACGACGGTTTCCGGCGCTACGTTCGAGGTCGCTCACATGTAAAGTGGGTTTTAGATTAAACTGCAACGAGAGAAACCTGTAATGGTTTACGACGGTTTCCGGCGCTACGTTCGAGGTCGCTCACATGTAAAGTGGGTTTTAGATTAAACTGCAACGAGAGAAACCTGTAATGGTTTACGCTACCCTAGAGAACTCGCCGAAAATATTCTAGCCGAAGTGAAATTCTCATCACGAAACGAGGCACTACGAAACGAGGCACTACAAAACAAAACAAAAACTTCCATAAATGTTTTTTGCCATTCTTACGAAACACTGGCGCCTTATAACTGAGAGCAATAGACTCTCTCAATTGTCGCGCACAGGAAGGACAAGTCTCTTAAAAGAAGGTCAGAGCTAAAATTCCTTCGCACATTTCACAACAACATTTTGGAGTTATAAACGGTAAGGGTCAAGTGACAATATCACAAACATTTGTTGTGCTATATCTCGCGTTGAAAAGAAATTAGGTTACTAGCGCTTCGAAATACTGTACTTCCAGAACGGGATAGCTTTTACTTTGTTGTGCTATATCTTTCCGAAACGTCAATCGATTCCTCGTTGGTATAAAATTATTCATTTCTTGTTTGTTTTTAAACGACTTAGGATAAAGTCTCAACAAATTTGGCTTTTCATATGTGGGACGATCTGACTATTTTGTGGAACGATCTGACTATTGATTGGAACGATCTGACTTGGAACGATCTGACCATGGAACGAAATGACCGTAAACCCTTCAAAGGTGGCGTGTCTCCGCCATTTTATGTTTCTCTTCATTTCGTGAGACCAAGACAACTGACACCGTATCACGGGAGACCAAGAGAGCTGACCTCGTATTATTAAGATTAGCTTTATGAAGAAAGGATTTCTTAAACTAACTTTCTTACCTTTAGAAACGCTCATCAGATGGAAGCCGCCATTACAGAGATTTCACTTGAACCCAGTCTCTAACGTTTGACTGTAAGCGCGGATGCTGTGTAGCCTCTCTCTCTCTCCTTTGCCTCCCTTCTTTGGGAGAAAGACCGTGGTTGCGGCTGGTCACGTGACCACCCAGAATCTGGGTGGTAAAAAAAAATTGTTGGGCGGGAGGGTGTGTCTTCAACAAGACCTATGATTCAAGACGTAAGACCCAAAAAAGAAGACTTTTTCTTACAGGCCTAATCAAACCTGAGACAGTCAAACCGGGTCAAAGCTTTTCCTCAGACGCCAACTGATGTGAAATAAACAGGGTCTTCATTTTGTACATAAGGCTGGCTCGAACTATGGAATGAATGCCCTCTCTTAAACGCTAGATGTCAATGGACACAAAGTCAATGGGGTTTTCATTTTGTAAATAACGTTATGGCCACGTCCCCCCCCCCCCCCCCCCTCAAAAAAAGGGGAGAGTAGCACCAGGTGACTGACATAGCCCCCAGGTAATTACAAATGTTCGAAAAACAATTTGGGTATTAGAAAAGAGGCTTTTTATTATTCAGCTTTGTAAATAGCATAAGCTTGGTATTTTGTTAGCCTGGTTTGTGTTGTTCAAACATTGTTTATCTAAAGATGTGGTGTTGTGTTGCTTGGAAAATTGAACACTAGGACCCACTCTTGCTCTTGATTTTCTTCCAACAGGGTATATCATAATTTAACAATTTGCATAACCAGACTGACGAGACATCTTTTCAGGATCAAGAGATTTGAGATACGAGTTCAGGACAGCATGGTGTGAAAACATCAATAGCGCAAGAAGTTTTGTTTTCCTTAAGTTTGTCATGCCCAACATTCTATCTCTCTTTTCCTGTCATTTTTTGGCTACCTTTTCCAGTTAAACCAGTTTTTTCCAATAATCTGTATTTGTAATATTATTACTTACTGGGTATATATGCCTCAAGCACTGCCAACAATTTCCATCAACAAATTAACTGAAATAATTTCCTTTATTTCATGTTTGCTGCACATTCCCTGTGTTGTACATAATTCATCAATATAGAATTGACTTTGCTCAAACATTACAAGATTTCTCTCTGGTCTCCAGGCTGATTGATTCCCTGTACTCATCTACATGTACCAGTAGTTGGACTGTACATGAAGTTTATTGTAGTCAGAAAACACCGATTAAGGTAGAAAATCAAATCATGTCAGTGCTGGAAATAATTTTTCTTCTTTAACAGGACATGTGTCCTTTCAAATCTTCATTTTGATCGGACATCTCATCAATTTGCCTGGACATTATTAATCAGCAAAATTAAATTCATTAGCAAAAATATTTTCAAAACCAATCGCTCCAAACTGCATTTAAATTTGACTATTCATTTATCATATACGATTAACTAGATGACTTTATCAACTAGATGAGTGCATCATTCTCTCCTGGTTATCTCCTAGTTATATCTTATAATTTCAAGTAAAGCTAGTTTTATATAATAATACCAAACTTGTCTAAAGTGCTCACAGCATACTGCATTTAACGCAATGCATTATGGGACGATTTCTGAAGAGTGCTTTATTTGGCAAGTACAGGAAAGATGAACACTTCTGCTTTTTGGGTTTTATACCTACACATTATCGAATGGTTCAAGCTGTTAGAATCCAATGCTCAAAATTTAAAAAAAATTAATGAAGTTGCTATTTGGCAACTAAGTGATAAAAATCATTTTTTGGAATTTTAGTTAAGAAGAGGACTTAATGCATAACATATATGTGAAGAAACAATTGAAGACTATTTTATATGAAGGATCTGTCCATTAATAGAGACACAATCCGTAGGCATATATGACATACTTAATGTTCAAGGGTTTGCAATGCATTACAGTATAGGCCGACTTTGAACATGGCCATCATTTGGAAATTTTCCGAAGCGAAAGAATCCATTACATGAAAGCAAAAGGATGGACTGACTTCTTTTCTTATGTTGAATGTTTTAGAAGCAAAGATCTTTCAATATGATTTTCTTGAAGGAGATATAATTTCTGGGAAAATTTTATTGATAATCAACACTGGTAGAGAAATGAAGTCACCTTTATGGCGACCTAACCAGTATTTTTGGTTGCCAAAGATGAAATGCTAGTCGCATTGGTGACCGTATCGGTCGAAATTGTTAGCCCTTTATTGAGCAATGTATCTATTGACCAACTTAATTTATTCATGAATGGAAATTAACTTCAAGGGAAGAAGTCAAATGTGTCTGTGAAATGTTCGGACATCATGTCTGATCATAATCATAATGACCGGACATATTCAAAATTATAATCATAATGGTCAGAGATTTGATTTGGTCGGACAATGTCCGATGACCAAGTGTTATTTCCAGCACTGCGTGCTATCACAGAGGGCTTAGTTTTTTTCCTGGAAACATTACAAAGGAACTTTAATGAACAAGTTCTCTGTACAGTTCAAGAGAACATATTAATATTTTTATGAACATGTAAGAGGTATGGTTTTTGCATAAAACAAATTGCCAATTATAGCTCTTCATACTCATAACATGTATCATTGTCAAGACTGTTACTTGCAGCTTCTCAGTCTTAAACAACAACTCCACTATTCCTGTGTTTAAGTCATTTCTTTAGCTTACTGTCTCCACTAAGTTTGTTCATAGCAGTTGCCATATTTGGACACTAGAGATAAAGTTTGTAAGTGATCACAAATGTAGATCTCACTTCTTTTTCTTCCTTGCCTCATTAGCCTGTCTTATTTTCATCTTTCGTAATCTTTTCCAGTAAGCTTTGTTGTCAGGGTCAGCAAACTCTTCATCAAGTGCTTGTTTTGGTTGAAGAGTGTTCCATAACCATTCAGGATATTCACTGTCTGGCAGCAGAGGTGGGTCAGATCCTTCTTTGAAATAATTTATACCTCGGCAAAGGTTATCTTCACTGCCTCCTAAAACAAGCAAAACACCACATCAACAACTTGCTAATATGCATGCCCAATCAAAATAGAACTTTGTGTGTCTGGTTAGTGGACTGATTTGTTAATGTATCTTTGTGAATTTTACTTAATTCCCATTACCTCTTCTTCTCTGTGCTCATCTCTCATGGGTTATACTCAGCATTGATAAACCTAGCGTTCGCCTGGTAACTCCCCCCACCCCCCCCCCCCCCACACACACACACACACCATCTTATATCCTACATCTTTAGAATACAGAAAAATAAGCAGAATGCCACCTAACAAAATATTCATGTTTCTAATAAACCCCCCTAGCGGAAATGTTAAAATACAAAAATGATAGCAAAACATATATTTGAATGCTTTGAAAAAAGGAAAGGGGAAGACGGCAAAGCTGAAGTAAATACACTAGGACTTAATTAATTAATAACCTTTTAGTCATGTGTATTTTTGTTGTTTCTAATTTTTAGTTATTTGGTTGAAGTCGATGTATGTTTATTGTATAAGACTCCAAATAAACAAACATGTCTGTCTGTCATATCTTCAGATTTTGCATGACTGTCAGTGCATAATCATACAACGACAGATGATACATTACTTTTTTTTTTTTTTTTTTTTTATTATTATTATTATTTCAGTACAATACGTCTACTCACATTATTTACAGTTAAACAACAGTTGCTTACTCTGCTTACATTACAATTCGATACTTACACGTACACTACTATTGAATACTACTACTTACTACATACATACTACTATTACAATTGAGTACCACTGCCACTACTTTAACAGTATTAAAATACACCATACTATACAATATTAACACAGATACTACTGCTTCTAGCAAACTACAATTAGCTTAACTTATTTATTTATTTATTTATTTATTAGCCACTTTCTATCAAGTTTGTCTTAAGTATTCCGGCTCATATATTAATTAATGCACTAATATCGGTAATATCACTGATAAGATCACGCAGATTGAGTTTGAGTTTTGCAAATTTTCGCACTTAACTCTTTAATTAAGGTGGCCAAGGAGAAGTTTCCATTTTTCAGGCTGGAGGTTGAGTTCGTTTGTTTCAATTTCATAAGTTTTTTTCAAAAGGCGAAAAAATTGTGGAAGGTTGGGAATTTCATCTCTCAACTTACACTTCCAAATATAGTATCTGCTCATGAGACAGGAGAAATTAATTTGCAGTTTTGTATTTGAACTGTCTGGTTTCAGCCCCAAAGCAGTGGTCATGACAAGGTGACTACCCTTCTGAATTAAAGAACATGATTGTAGCCATTGAAAAAAGGTTCCCCAGAAAAGAGAGGTCACCTTGCATTGCCAGAAAAGATGGAGCAAAGTGTCTGTTTCTTCCTGACAAAAGGTGCAAAGATCATTATCTTTAATTGCAATCTTATACAGAAAGGAATTTGTGGGCAGACGTCTATGGAGAAATTTAAATTGGAAAATAATAATTTTGGTACTTTTTGTGCATGTTCTTGCAAGCTGAAATGTTTTTTTTCCAATCTATTTCTTCCTCATTGAGGTCGCAGTCTCTGTACCATTTTGTTTGGGAAGCTCTTGGTTTTTCACTCTTTGTTGCAACGAGATTTCTGTACGTTAAATTACTGGGTTTCTTCGTTCTTTGGAAAGCTTTAGTGAAAGATTCAACCTCGGCAGTTTCCCCCCTGTCGATATTTTCCTTAAATCTCATCCTCATTGTCTTTAAAGTTGTAATAATCCCATTGAAAGCAAGTGGGCAACTTTTGCAATGATATTTGTTTAAAAACTCTGTATAGGAGAGGAAACAGGTCTCGTCTTTTATAAGAGACTCAACTGTCAAAATTCCTTTGGCAAGCCATTCTCGAAAATATACAGGTTTGCGGTCGATTCTTATCAAAGAATTATTCCAGAGACGCTGTGTTTTATACTGCTCCAAGGAAGAGATGTTGCTATTAAAATTTACCTCGGTCCAAATCAGTAGTATTTCAGTAATGAAAATATCAGAAGTTTGAAAGTAGTTTTTCGTATCTTTTTTGTCTAGGTTACCCAAAAACACAGCTTCCCCCCCATATCTGCCAAGTTCTAGGTCAAAAAAAAGTTTCCATTTTCCCATGTTTGTTTTATTAAGATATTTTTTGATCCAGATAGTTTTTAAAGATTTATTGAATGCGAAAAGATCAATCATTTTAAGCCCTCCATCGCTATACTCGTTGATTATAATGTTTCTTTTAATCTTGTCCGGTTTCCCATCCCACAGGAAATGATAGAAAGCTTCGTTCAATTCTTTGATAGCTTGGTGGTTTGTTTGCAGAGGAGAAAAGACATTAACCAGCTGGGAGGCGACTAGGCTTTTTAATATAGTGATTTTTCCAAGTAAACTTAATCTTCGATACTGCCAGTTTTTAAGTACGTTCTGAACTTTTTCGTTTTTTTCTTCGAAATTCAGCATCATCGTTAGTTCAGGCTCTATCGAGAGCCAGACTCCTAGTGTTTTAATTTTAAACTCTTGCCATTTGAAATCTTTTTCTGGACACAAGCGCTCTGAGCTTCTCGCCTTTGAACCTATCCATAACGCTTCCGTTTTTTTGTTGTTAAGTCTGAGGCCAGATATCTTGCTGAATTTTTCCATAACGTCGAGCGAGGCTTTAAGCGTGTCTTGTGAGCCATCTAGAATTAAAGTGGTATCATCAGCATATTGACTTAATTTGATTTCATTTTGGCTGATTGAGATACCTTTAATACTAGGGTCCCGTCGGATTGCGTTAGCTAGAACTTCGACGGAGAGAACAAATAAATATGGGGATAAAGGGCAGCCTTGTCTCACCCCTCTTTCGATTTTAAAACAATCGCTCATCCATCCGTTGTTTATTATGCAGCTTTCAATATCACAATAAAGAGTTCGTATCCATTTTTGGATCGAGAGGCCGAAGCCATAGTGTTGTAACGTTTTTTCAATAAATGGCCATTCAAGGGTATCGAAGGCTTTTTCGAAGTCTAAAAGCAGAATCAAACCAGGGATATTTGTATTAGCGGTGTAATTAATGATGCTATCGATCAAACGTATGTTTTCACCAATAAACCTGCCTTTGATAAATCCTGTCTGGTCATTATTGATGAGTTTTGGGAGAGTAGCTTGGATTCTATTTGCGATTGACTTTGCGGCTATTTTGTAATCGCAGTTTAAAAGAGATAAAGGTCGCCAATTTTTAAGATTTTTAAGGTCTGTTTCTTTCTTGGGAATGAGTTTTATTAATCCTCGTCTCTGAGTAATTGATAATTTATTGCTGTCGTATGAAAAGTTAAGCGCAGCAATAAGAGCGTCCGAAATATCGCTCCAAAATATTTTGTAGAACTCTGCTGGTAGACCGTCTGTCCCAGGGGTTTTGCTGTCGGCCATTTGTTTCAAGGAAGAGAAACATTCTGTTTCTGTAAGTGGGCCTTCACAGGAAATTTCTTCTGCTTTTGAGAGATGTACATCGCCTTCTTCCGGAAAGAAAAATTGGTTGATGGATGGATCTTGTCCACCAGGATGAGTATCAGCTTTAAATTCGCTATCACGTTTATGCAATATCAAACTGTAACTAAACATTAGCAGGGAAGACAAACGTTTTAAACGCAGTCAAACGACACAAATAAAGATCTTGGTTATCTCTCAATCCCAGATAAGGAGCTTTTGATTAAAAATATCAAGCCCAACTTGGGCCAATCCAGGCATTACATATAAAAACCCTCAGGTTCTGACCCTCTTTTCTAGGAGCATGGGGTGATAAGAGTTACATATTATTTTCTGCCACCACATACCTCAGGAGATTGAAAGTTGACAATTTTGTTTTAATAGCTGACACTTAACAGCATGGTTGATATAGAGCTATTTTTAAAACCCTGAATGTTCTAGACCCTCTTACATGTAAAATTTTACCTGATTCACTTGAAAATAAACTTGCTGGCGGAGCTGTTAGCCTTGTTGAAATCCTCGCTGATAAAACCTGATTTGTCCACAGAGCTCGAACACATCTCGCTGCCGCCATTTTGATTCTTTACGAGCCCGCAGTCCTTACAGATTTACTTTATTTCTTCTTTACCAGGGAGGAGGGGAAGAGAGAATGTGTCAAGGTGAAAAATTGAAATTAAAGGTTTCGTACTTTTCAAAACATTTATTTAACACTAACCTTACATGTAAGCATATGCCGGGAAAGAAAGTTCTAAAGTAAAAAAAATTACATTTATACGATCTTACAATTCTTACCAGTAACAAAACTTCAACTGTCACTACCCCTCAAAGAACGGAAATCAACGCACATGGTCAAAACAACATGGCGGACGGAACGACTGAGTTTAAACTGAGTTGTGTTGACTGTGAAGCAAAAGATTTCAACACTGGTAGATGTCGAATCGCACCAAGAATACTTGAAAAAATTGATGGAAAGATCAATTCCCCGGTTCGACTAACAGTTGACTCTGGATTTGTATTTTGTTCGTTGTGGCCAAGAACTAATGGCAACGACAATGTTATTCAATTTGATTCACTTGTTAGTCCCTTCCGAACAGCACGAATACGTGTAAGATGAACAATACCTGTCACAAAAAGTACATATCAGAAAATAATATTGTTATCGTTGAGACTGTGGATGCAAAAACCGTTGTTGTGTCTATATTTTTTCGCAAAGGAGCTGAAGATTTTGATCACAACTTGACTGAAGTTGCACGAGAGATGAAGAGAGAAAGAGTTTCTGGCTGTTTATTAAGAGGTTGTATCGTTATGCAGGGATGCGTTATTCAGCCGAAGGAATTTAGAAACAATCAGAGCTCATCTAAAGGAATCGCAAATATTTTGATACTCTCCACAGAACCCTCGACCCAATCCCTAGAGGATAACCCAGTGAAGGTCACTGATAAAACAAAAATTATTATTCAGTCCGTCAGTAGGGGATGTGAGTTTGGAAAGGAGAACAATGAGATCCTAGCAGGTCTTGATGATGCAGTGACAGAACTTCAAGAAGTGCTAAGCTATCCTTTTCAGTATCCAAAGTGCTTTAGTCATTTAGGACTTGAGAGCCCTAAGGGAATTTTACTCCAAGGAGCTCCAGGGGTTGGGAAGACTCTCGTTGTTAAGAGTGTAACTTCACAGTACAGTGCACAGTTAATAGCATTGAATGGCACAGATGTGTTTGGGCCACATCCAGGAGAGAGTGAAGAAAATTTGAGAAAAACTTTTGAGATTGCGAGGTAACAAGGAGTGACTGTTCCAGATCTGGAAATAACAGTCAGTCATTGGACATTGCATTCGTTGATTAAGTTTACAAAAAGTGCTTATGTATCCTTTTGATAGAGACATTTCAGGAGAAACCCCTTCATCAGTTGCAAATGTTAAGCAAATTTATTTGTTCATGTGCATCCATCCATCTTGTGAAATTGTCTGACTAACTTGACATGACGTGAAATTGTCTATCATTTTACTAAGGGGGAGGGGGGAGGTAGCAACTCTCCATATGTATTCATGCCACTATTGGAATCTGGGATATATCTCTGGGGGTATAAAGCCCAAGTGCCAATTTAACCATTAACCTTAGTGATAGCACAGGGGTGAATGATGTGTAATAGTAAGTACAGCTCAGGTTAACAATCATAGTTACCATACGTTGAAATATTTGTCATCTTTTCCTTCAGGAAGGCTTCACAGCATGGTCCATGTGTTTTATTCATTGATGAACTTGATGCTCTGTGTCCAAAGAGAGGAAGCAGTGGAAATGAACAAGAGAATAAAATCGTTGCCCAGCTTCTTACTCTTCTTGATGGTTTGGAATCTCGTGGCCAACTCGTCATCATTGGAGCAACAAACAGACCAAATGCAATTGATCCTGCATTACGAAGACCAGGCAGACTTGATAGAGAGGTTAGGTTAAATGGTAGCTTAAATCACTAAAATTGTAGTGTAAAGAAAATTGTAACAAAAACATTGTCAACTTACAACTAGGCCTTCAATAATATTTCAAACAAGAGAGGCCATGCCTTACCACATAATTTTCTAAATACAGAGTAGAGAGGTGAAATTATGACATGCAGCAGAGGAAGTTTTGACAAATTTAAGGTGTATGGAAATGTGATAAACCACTGTCTCAAGAGTTTGTTTTATTTACACATTCAGAATCACTGAGAGGAATATTGGGTTCAAAGCCCGTTGAAGCCCTGATGTTTTTCAGGCTTCTTCTTTCCAATTGCTTAAATTGGAAAATATACTGCGATGATCATTCTTCACTTTCAATGTGGATCTTGTTAGGCTTAACACCTTCAGTCTCAGAGGTACCAAAAATGCTAATTTAATCCCTAAAAGGTACGATGAGTACCCGGGACAGACCATGTGTTACATATTTCTAAACATAGAGTAGAGAGGTGAAATTATGACATGCAGCAGAGGATGTTGTGACAAATTTCAAGGTGTCTGGAAATGCGGTAGAACACTATCTCAAGAGTTTGATATATAAAATCTATGCACTCAAAATTGGTACTAAGAAAAACATCGGGAAATAAGTCATTGAAATCTATGGTTATTCAACATCAACATGTATTTATGATTTTCTTTGTTAAAGCTTGATGACTTTTTTTCAATGAGTTTGAGAAGTTTATATCAAACACGGTTCAACTTCTTTTCAATCAGTATGTGAAATCTTCTTAGTTTTTGGCTATCATATCTATGCTCTTTTTGGCATAATATCTAATATCTTGAATGGTTTGTATGTGTTTTCAGGTTGTGATTGGAGTGCCAAATGCCATGCAGAGATTGTCTATCCTAAAAGCTCACACGCAATCTCTGAAATTGTCAGATGAGGTTGATCTAGCACATGTCGCTGAACTGACGTTAGGTTATGTTGGAGCTGATATAGCCTCTTTATCCCAGGAAGCAGCATTTGTGGCCCTAAAAAGAATGATAAATCAGAGCAACAGTGGGAACAGGGACAGTTTAAGTGTACAAGAAAGTTTGAAAGATAATCAAGGTAATGTAATTAAATTCTGGATTGAGGAGTCTGGGTTCAAGTCTTAGCTGAGGTTATAATGTTGTGTACTCTCACAGTACCTCTCTCCAGCTAAATGCTAGGGTAAGTGTGGGGAAGACCTTCAATGAACTTACATTCCTATCCACGGAAATAACAATGCTCCTAGCTCCTTAATGCCAAGGAAACTGATTTGGGAAACTGTGCACTTGATTGGTTGAACAGCGATTCCCCTAGCTTTGCTGATAAGGAAATAGTTTAGGAACAAGATTAGCTAGAAGTGTATGAATCAACATAGTGTGTTATTTCAAAATGCAGTGGTAAATGGTTAACTTAGTCTTCCAAATTTAAATTTGTTCCGGCTAGATAACATTGGTGAAATAACCATGGCCGATTTCCAGCTAGCACTGTGCTATATTGTTCCATCTATGTACCGTGGTTTGGAAGGAATGGTTGAATGGAATCCTGTGAGCTGGGAAGATATCGGGGGACTACAAGATGTGAAACAAGCCCTGAAGCAGGTGGGAATGATACGTTACAGGGCTGTGCGTTTTGCACACTTTCCAAATAGCCTGCAACAATAATTTTTCAATTTCATTACATGGTCACGCAGAAAAAAGAAAATTTGACAGCTTAGAGATATCGCAATAATGTATACAAAATATATAATTTATACCACGAAGTGTGTAAGGAGATATAACATTTTGAGCTCGAAACCGAATGGTGAAAGTTAACTTGTATTAGTAAATTCTTAGCTCCGACTATTGCATTTCTAGCTTTTTGATTGGCTAAAAAACCCCGACTATGAGACAATAGTCGGAGTTTTACGTCGTATGGAAAATAGTGCGGCAAGTCTAATTTTCCGCACGAAGTATTCAACTTCAGCCCTCTATAATGGCCGAAAGAAAAATCGGCGGCAAAACCCGGTTTGAGAATTTACTAAAACAATTATTCCATTCGTCCTTGTTGCATATGAAGTGATTATAACCAACGAGCGCTACGCGCTCGTTGGTTATTTTATCACTTCATATCCAACTCGGGCTCATGAAATAATTGTTATATATTTCTTGACAATGTACAATGAGCACAAGGTGGGATACACGGGCGCGAGGGATTTCAGTGGAACGCCAGAGACACGCACGCAACGCGGAAACGCAAATACCAACCGAGAATACGCGCATAATGCGGGAGGCTGAGCTTGAAAACAGGATGCAAAGTAAGCGATGCGAGTGTAAGGCGCAAAGTACGAGTGCCAAGTGAGAGAGAGTGAAACTCGAGGAACGTGAGCGAAAAGTGAATAATACTAGTATTCACTAACTTCCTTTTGATAATCCTAACAAATTGTTATATTTACAGGCAATTGAATGGCCTCTCAAACATCCAGAATCTTTTGCGCGTCTTGGCCTTAAACGTCCCAGGGGCGTTCTCCTGTATGGCCCTCCGGGATGCTGTAAAACGACCCTAGTGCGTGCGGCAGCCACCTCCTGTAAGTGCACCTTTTTGGCCCTCAGTTGTGCGCAGTTGTACTCGTCTTATGTTGGAGACGCGGAGCGCAAAATACGAGAGGTAAGATGGATATATTCTACAAGCTGTCTCTGTATTCATGTGAGTCGTTAGCGTAGCTATAATCCCTACAGAGACCAGCTTGTTTATTTTATTATTTTCTTTAAATTATGGGGGGAAATGCATGTTTAGTGCACGTGCTTTACCGTACATTTCTTCAAGATGAGCAGTAACGTGACAAAACTAAATCAACGCAGCCGAAAGCGGGGATAATTTCAATAAATGTTTATGTTTCTGGCAACCAACCCAGGGAAGTTACGCATTCTCAAAGCAACTGTGTAATTCATATCTGTTTATCGATTGCTCTTAGGTGTTCACCAAGGCCCGCGCAACAGCTCCGTCCGTTTTGTTCCTTGATGAACTGAATGCCCTCGTCGGCAAACGGTCTGGGACGAGCGGTACTCGGGTGGAGGGGAGGTTACTGTCAACTCTGCTAAACGAAATGGATGGTGTTGGAACATTGGCGAATATCTACCAATCAGCGAAAAGAAACACAAAGCCATCAGGACAAGGAAATAATGGAAAGCAGCTGATGCGAGACGATTCGCGGTCGGCACACTTGGAAAATGAAGAGATTTCGGTTAATACGCAGAGATTAAAAGTCCTTAGCTCCTTAACTGTGAAAAATGTTCTCATCGTCGCAGCCACCAATCGGCCTGATGCTATTGACGAGGCCCTTCTGAGACCGGGCCGTATCGACCGCATCATTTATGTACCTCCTCCAGACGTGGAGGCTCGGTTGCAAATCCTGAGAGTGCACACTCGTGCCAGTCCCCTGGCAGAGGACGTGGATTTGGAGGAGTTTGCTTTGAACACGGAGTTGTTCTCAGGCGCTGATCTTGAAAACTTGTGTAGAGAGGTAAGAAATTGGGCAATATCTGACAAAAAATGTGCAAAAATCTACCCACTTTGTTCAAGTACGTGGTTTAATTAAATTTTGGACTTTTCAGTGCTAACCATCGTCTCTTTTCAGTTGATAACCTGTTTGTTATGCTTCAATCTCATTAAAAAGAACTTGTGCGATTCCTCCAGTTTCAAGGTGTACAGACTGTATCGCAAAAATAAATTTCTTAATTTATCGTGACAGGTAGCGTCTTTATGGTATAGTGGAGAAGATTTTAGTGTTTCCAAAAAGTTACGGTAGTCAAGTGAACAACTCTTTCGAAATTCACCGAAGAAGCAGCCGAAGATTATCCCATTTTGTTAACCAATCAGAACATTACGAGTATTCCGAGAGTTACACGTCAGCTCGTCGCCCTCAGAATATGTCATGTTGCTAAGCGACGACGCTTACTAATTTCGCGGGCTCACTCAGTTACCTGAAATGGGATGAGGACCGATAAACCGCGGTGACCTATTTATAGAGTAAGCGTTTCACCTGATTTTGATGGTTGGTTGACATTGTTGGTTATTTCGCAGGCAGCACTGTATGCTCTTGAAGATGGAGGCATGTTGGTTGGTGAAGTGGAGAAAAAACATTTCATGGCAGCCCTGTCGACAGTAAAACCTTCCCTAACAACGGCACAACTAGAGAGATTTCAACTGATGCAAAGGTGAAACCTTGGTTTCCTAACATATAAACTAAGCTAAGCTTAACTTCCACTGACCAGAGATAGTAAATTAGTGACGAGGTTTGAATTCCCTTTTAGTATTTTTCAGAAGTGACTTTTCTTAAACATAAATATTAAGTTTCTATTTTCGTCATTTTGATGTAGGGCAAAATCGATCTGAAAACTAAAGTTTTTCTCATAATCAATAATTGCCGTGAAATCAACCTTCTGAAGTATTCAGTCTGTAAACTTAAGGTATACGGCAAAATATTATTTAAATAAAATTTAATGGTTGTGAATTTGCCTTGAGGCATTCTGTTTCAAGTGTACAGTTTCCTGTGCACTTTTCCTGTGAGTTTTCTTTCGATCTGTGACCCTGTCTGCAAAACAATTGCTCCATGCCCTTAGCTTTTTATCTACGAACGCGAAGCCATGATATGTTCTTGGCTTTTTTGTGTTCAGACAATTTAGTGCACGAGCTTGGACACGTGATTTTTCGGTGATTTGAGTCACGCTATGTCACTCGATTTTGAGCGATTATGTGACATCTAAAACTGCTTTTTAAAGCGCACGAAACCTTCAAAGACCTTAAAACAAGTTACAGGAGATCGTGGAGGAATCATTAAGGGCATTATATGGCAAACAAAGCGGGCAAGACAGTGTTTGTAATCTAATCTGGTGCTGAACAAAACTGGTAAAGTTTGCATCTAATATTTTAATGCACTTTGACGTGAAACACCTAACATAAAACTAATAAAAAGGGGTAAGTTTTTAAAGAAACTGTGGTGCTGCGCCGGTGGGAGTATTACAAGATAATTTGGCGTTATCAACTGGGTTGATAATGTGAATTGTCCACCGTAAAGAGATTCGAAAGCTGGTCGTTTCGAGCGTTAGCCCTTCGTCGGACGGTGGCCAATTCACATTATCAACCCAGTTGATAAAGCCAAATTATCTTGACATAAAACTAGAATGACAGTATCTAAAAAATGTAGACATGCTGGTACGCTAGGAGGCCTACACTTGCGTTTTTATAAATTGAAGAATTTAGTCCAAGCTCAGCAAGTGTCCCTTCCTCCAGCTTTGCGAAAGGTCTTGCAATTTCTCAAGTTTATTCATAACATGATGTTGGGAAGATCTCGAAGCAACAACAAAATGCTCAATTTGCTTGGAAACGCTTAAAGATCCCAAAACTTGACCTTGCTTGCGTTCATTTTGTCTTATGTGCCTCGATAACTTGGCAAGTATTGGTAGAAGACGGAGTCAACAAGAAATTAGCTGTGTAATTTGCGGGACATCGATTCCAATCCAGGAAGAAAACACATTCAGAGATTTTCCCACTTCGATTCAAGGAGATCTTAACTGTGTTTAATGGAGACCAAGCGGCTAAGACGTGCATGAATTGTAACGAAGGGAATATCCATACATACATGACTGACTGACATATAGATTACTGCATGGAAAGTGTGAAGTACGATTTTTTATTCACGAGTTGCAAAACTTTGGAAAACTCACTCGTTCGCTACGCTCACTCGCTCTTTTTCCAACGAATGAATAAAAATCCGTACAAAGCACTTTCTATGCTTTAATTTGTTTATTGTATATATAGCGAGAATTAAACATATCCTTTCAATCATATTTTTATTTCCCCGACAACATAAGCTTACATGCAGAACAGCAAAACATTCAAGACTGAAATTCAAGAACAATGAAGTAATGTTCTCAGTAATTAATTAATACGAGCACACCGTCGCTTAATTGTTTATATCAGTCCAAAAATAAAGACACCCTTTCTTAGGAGAATACTAGTCACACCGAGTTGCTGTTTAAACCAATCAAATTCATGGGCGATTGGTTACTGTCCAGACCCCAAGGAATTATGGTACGGTTACATGATATCGAGGTTAAAAGCTGATGGTTTTCTGACACAGACAAAACATTGGCGAGTTTCATATAGAGATGAAACTCTTAACCCGCATATAGAAAAACAAAACAAAACGAATAAAAGCAAGCATGTGCGATACGTTAGAGACTATTGCTTTACATGGTCTTTTAAATCGTTCTGTCAGTTTAAGATTACAGCACTGACCACGGAGAAATAAGCTCATGAGATGTAACAAAGAATCAAGCTGTTTAAGGAAAATTTATTTTCAGTAATATCATTGCGCAGTTCGGCTGCAAGCCTTGATTACTCTTCAGAAGAAAAAGAAAAAGCCAGCTGTAAAGAGATAAAATGTAAGCAAGGTATTAAATGTCAAATATTAACCCTTCAGTCATAAAATTATAGATCATAGGCACATGAACAACACGGCCAGTCACAACTACAAAATGCTGGGACATCCAACTAAATAAGATCAAAGTAATAAAGGTGGTAAGTTTCTAAAGAAACTGTGGTGCTGCGTCGGTGGGGAGTATTACAAGATAATTTGGTTTTATCAACAGAGTTGATAATGTGAATTGGCCACCGTAAAGAGATTCGAAAAGCTGACGTTTCGAGCGTTAGCCCTTCGTCAGAGCGAACATCACAGTGCTCTATTTACTTGAAAAAGTACCGGTGCGCGTATTAAGTTTTTCGACTTTTTCATCGGACGCTTATTCGAGAGCTCGCTTTGAGTAGTCGTTTGTTTCTGCTGTCACGTGCTGCGCTCATTCGAGGGTGACGCTTTTTTTTTTTGCTTTTTCTAGTTGATTCGGTAGGCCAAATAGCGCGTGTATTTACCTGGTTTAATATTCAGTCATAACATATCCCTGAGCTTGAAGTCTGTTAATTGCAGCTTGTTGAGATCTGGAATGACGGATAGCGCTGACTAAATCCCAGCTGGTCACGTCAGGAAATAAAGCCTGCAGACGGGATCCCGCTGAAATATTGAATATACAAAAGTAACAAACAATGAGGTGCTAAATGCACATCGAGCTAAGGTATTCAT
>OZ026597.1:6453093-6485593 GCA_964020085.1 Micromussa lordhowensis | reverse complement strand
CAGCAGTGGAGAGGAAGGGGGTAATTTCATACTCTTTCTCTGACGCTTCCGCTTAGGCTGATCAGAACTTGTGCTGGCATTTTCAAAACCTTCTATTGCATCTTTCCGTCTCTGCAATCATATATAAGTCAGGTCGCAATTATTGTATTTGCAAGAACATATGGTGAGCTAGGCAAGCGATAATGAACAAAAAACAAAAGAAACATTTGCGATCAACGAAAGAAAAATCGGCTTGTTTTGAAATGTAGACCGAATGATGTTGAAAAATTTCTCACCTTCCGTTTGCTTCGCTCACTTTCAGGTTTCTCCGCAGCGTTGTTGCTCAAAACAGAACGAGCGTGCCTGGTTGGAAAAACACAAACGCCGATTTCATCTCTCTTCAGCCTCCGAACCAGATCATCAGCGAATCGGTTGGTGTAGTCTTCCTCTGTGAAGTGCTCAGAGCAGACCGCCGAATGCTCGCTGGGTTCCCAATGAGCACGTTTAGATTTCACAAAATCGACCCACTTCCTCCTTCGCCTTTGCTTTTCGCTATGTTTTACCGTAAAACGGTATGGGATGAAGGAGTATCCCTTTTTCTTTTCTTCGAACATTGCGACAGCCGAAAACAACGCATCTCTCAGTCAACACGCGAAGTTTTACGTCACGAATTACACTCGACCCATTCCCTTTCGGCAGGTTCCGCGGCTCGGTGATGGGTTTTCGAATCTCGATTTTCCGCCACTTTGAAAATTCTTAAAAAATTCCAGATTTGACCAAAAACAAAAATTTTTGCACCATTTTGCTCAGAATTACAACAAGATTAAATTAAGCAAATAAATTTTTTTGGGTTCATAGGCACTTTAACCAACTATACGAGTAAATACCTCGTATCTTTTTTGGTACGCTTTTGCAGCATATCAGGCTCGTGTGGTCTCACCAAGGGTATTTTGCCTCGACTAATAAGTCTCGCCAAAGTACGAACCATGGTTTGAACAAACTCGCCTGATATGGCACCGAAGCAAACCGAAAAGACACGATCAGGTATAGCATACAAGCTCTTTATAGTTTGAAGTCAATTGAAATCTAACCAGATATCTAGTCTAGTCAGATGCTCGGCTCCTAAGACAATATTTAAAACAATGACGTCAGAGCTTAGCAAGCGTAACAAGCGCAGCGCTGCCATGATCCGCCAAGCTTTACTGCAGTGTAATCTAACAAATCCAGAAAGCTCAAGGCTTACCAGTGTCTCTTTATCCAGCTCCATACGTCACTCATGGCTGCCGTAGAGAAGAATCTCCTGAAAGTATCCCTGAGTTTGTTAAGTTCATTTTCACTGTCCACAATAACACATATACCAAATGAGTCACAGTAACCCTGATGAGACTTGCAAGTGCTACCGGGAGACTTGAGAACTACTCGACCCAGGAAATCCTGAGCTGATACGCACGCGCCCTGAGAATAAGAACACAGCTTTGTTAAAGAGACATAAGCTCAAGAACATTTCTAAAACAGTGCTAATGGGATAAGAAAAATAAATAAATTGGTTATCATCATTAGTTATGACTGTGTACGCACTCATGGGGAAATGGCACCTTATAGATGATCAACCGCAACTGAGAGAAATCTTTAAGGAGCTCTTCATCATCTCATTTCGCAAGGGAAAACCCCTAAAAGACATCCTAGTTAAAGCTAAGCTATGAAGGCTTTAGAACTTATTCATCTGGGAACTGCAGGAGTCGTGTAGGCTTGTCAACACTTTTATCACTTTGTTTTGACAAAACACCTAACAACGGAGACTGTTTTTGAACTTTATGTGATCCGCCAATGATTCCGCCATTATTAACTCGAATTTTGAGCCTGGGAATGGGTTACGTCTGAACAGGACCGGTTACTAAAGCCAGGTTTTTAAGCCAAACGGAGCTCACAAATAAAATGGCCGCGGAAGAGCCAAGTAAAAAGAATATTTAACCTTTTGTCAAGGATGAGGTTTGTTTTTATGACTACAATATAGGTTTTAACTCTGGCCTAATTTGAAGACAATTTCCAGCTGTTCATTTATTTTTCCTTACTGAGGGCCTCTTTATAAGAGCCCGTTAACCGGGCTGGCTCGGTTACCGGGACGAATTTTGTGGTCTGTTCACATGGGAAATTGAAGCCCGGTCGACCAGAATGAAATTCAGGAAACAAAACCAAAATGGCGGAACTTAAACCTGTATCGTTCGCGACTGTCGTAGCTTTTTGGACTCTTGTAACTTGCCCAATAAAGCTAATTCGCATATTCCTAAAGTGGAAATACATACAAGGCAAAAATTACGCCATTTTGGCCGTTATGTTGCGAGTTGGAGTGCTCATATGGGTAAATTTTCATCCCGGTTACCGAGATCTCGTTCGCAAAAACCGAGATCTCGGTAACCGGGCTAGGCCAGCTTCTCATATGAACACGTCGAAATTTTTTTACGAAGGAAAGAGTGGCGAGGCGAGATCACGGAAACCGAGCCAGCCCGTTTGACCGAGCTCATATGAAGAGGCCCTTAAATGTTATATCTCAAAAAGTTTATATGTCCGAACTAAATTTCTGCCTGTCCCGGTCAATCGGGCAAAGGTTTTGGCGCACTCTGGCCGGCAGTTTTCTTGAAAGCCAAAAACAATGTTATTCATCACACTGGCCTATCACACTGAAAGACACAGAATATACAGCGAACCAATCACAAAACGAAGAAAATACATGTAGCCGGTGCGAAGCGCGGGAAAACGTACGCAGGCGATTGGTTCTGCCCCTGATTGGCTTAAAAAAAGGCGCGAGTTTCACAAACCAATCACAAAACTAGTAATTCAAAAGCAAGGTAAGTGGGAATCGCTTTTGATGCTCAAGTGAAAACCGCTGTGATTTAATCTATAACAAGTAAAGAAGAACAAAGAAGGAAATGATTATTTATGGTTGGTGACCAAGCTTGTTCGGTCAAGATGGCTTGATATTGGCCTCGTTCTTTTTTTGCGTGTTTATGGATCGAGATGGAGTCGTAGTCCATAAACACGCGAAAAAAGAACGAGGCCAATATCAAGCCATCTTGACCGAACAAACTTGGTCAATAAAGGATTTATTATATGGCTTTTGGGAAAATTTTTCTTGCGGGACAAGGCGCGTAGTCCCGAGCGGGCAAGATGGCTCCATCTTGCCCGCTCGGGTAGCCAATCACAGCGCAGGATTTGATTCATCTTGCCCGCTCGCGGAGCTAGCCTATGGTGGCCTAGAACTGCCATAAGGATTTTCGGTGTTTTTTCATCTTTTTCCTTTTATATTATAGTTCACTTTACTTATTTAGTTTATTTTATTTGTTTTATTTCATTTCATTCGTTTCATTGTATTTTGATTCATTTTCAAAAACAATTTATTAAAGAAGTAAAATGAAATCAAAGAAAAACTGCCTGTCTAAAATGTGATTTAATTCAAAATCAAATGAAAACAAGTGAAATATTTTCTCACGGTGGCCTAAAACTGCCATAGACCAAGATGCTTTGGGGGCGGGTTTTACCCATAACAAAACAACATGGCGGACAGGAAAAAGAAATCTTGGGGCACTTTTAAGAACGAGATGAAAGCAAAGAGGCGTAAAACTGGAGATGGCGGTGGGAAGAAAAACGAAAAAGGTAACATTCTTGAGAGACAAGAATTAGTAGTGCAGAGACTGAGCTCGGAAGTATCCGGGAAAGCCCAAAAATATACTCGAGTAGGGCCACGTGAGTTCGTGCGATACGATGAGGAGGAACTCTCCATTGAAGGGATCAAAGCAGCTTGCGAAAAACACTTTTCATCTTCATTAGAACGCAAGGGACTGTCATGTGATATTTTGGCTGGTGAGCAGGGACCATCTTGTCACTCAATGAAGCACATTCCCGATTTCAAGGTGATCCACGTGAGATTTATCAAGTCATCCAGATCACCTACTTGGCAGTTGGAAGACGAGCATGCATCGAGTTCGGATAGACAGCAATGCGTTAGTGAACCTGTGACTCCTCCGCGTCCAAGCCGCAAGAACCCAGAAAATAGGGCGCAAAGCATGGGTTCGTCTAATGGAAAACAGCTATTTCCGAAGAGTTTGTCGATTTCGCATATGATGAAGCTTGGGAAGCTTGTTAAGCCAAATGAAGCAGTTTCCGTTCTTGAGGTTTATTCATTCGATTTAGAGAATATCAGCTGGTCACTTCTCCCCCAAAAGGTGGAGTTTGTGATTGAAAAAGAAGTGCTAGGAAGCGGAGGATTCAGGCAAGCCTTCAAGGCAAGAAGTTCTTCCCCAAACTTTAACAATACAATATGGGTTGTTAAGAAATATTTACCCAGGGCAGCCAAAGAGATCACGGAAGATATCAAGATAACAATTGAAGAGCACACAAAGAAAGTTGTGCAAATGCATGCCCTTACAAAAAACATTGCTGACCAACTTAGTAAGAAAGTCCAGGAACTTAATGTTTCAAAGGAGTTTGGGGAAACTTTAAAGTTCAGAAACATTTATCTTGCCAAACTGGATGGTAAGTATTTGACTCTAGAGGAGTTTATTGAGGGTAAATTTGAGAAATACATGAACAACACAGGAGATGTTTGTGTTTCAGATGATGATGTCATAGGGCAAAAGGCAGAGTGCTTGTCACATTTTTCTTATGACATTTCAAATTCACATCTCCTGGTGGTTGACCTACAAGGTAGTGGGCACATGTTGTATGACCCTGAAATTGCGACTGCACAACTGCTTGACAGTGACGAAGAATTCCTCTTTTGTGCAGGAAACCTGAATGTTCTTGCAATAGCTACTTTTGTTAAGGCACATGTTTGTAATAAGTTTTGTCATTTACTTGGTTTGAAGCAACTTAAGCAAGAATCTAACACTTAAAGGACTTGGTAGAGCAAGATGTTAGAACTTAATTTAAGTTCTAGGCTTCCATGTCACTGTGCATATCCATAAATTTTTAATCTTGTTGTTGTGAATGGATATTCTTGCCAAATGTCATGGTTTATTGTAGTTTACATACAGGTTTTTGCTTTCACATGTAGTATGTAGTATTGTAAAACCTCTTGAGAGGTTGTTAATAGAGGCAGGCTTGTGCTTTCTTTCATTGTGTTCATACAATTTTACAAAAAATGTAGTTCTTCGTTGATACACTGTTTATGAAATACATCCACCTCTGGGTAATAACAATAAATAATATGTTGGGAAAGTATCAAAGTTGAATGTTGTCTCTGAGGTAACGAAATGCATGAGCACAATCATTGACATCCAATGCCAGGGGGTCAGGAATTATCTGCTCACATTTGGCCCTAAACTCAGGTGATAAAAAGTCATCATCACAATCAAGCACATCAGACAGCTGGGCAACCTCCTGAAGCTGCTCTTCTGTTACTTTCCATCCTGTAAGGACAAATCAAGACATCATTTTCATTATGGCACATTCAAGTTTTATTGTCAATACCACTTCTGATATCTATCAATTACGTGAGTGAGGCATAACCACCTAGGCAATTTTTTTACTTTGGAAAAAATACAGCAAACTGTTTAGCTTTTTTGTGTCTGAAATACAAATGTGTTTTTTCAAGTGATTTTATGACATTTTTCCCAAATAGATCTCAGAACAAAACTTTCCCCAAAAGTCACTTGTGGTGGTTATGCTCCCTTACTTTAAATGTCTGACTGGTAAAACTTCATTCTCCCAAATTTTAACTTGTATCAGCCTGTTTATTGCAACCATCCCCCATCCCCCTTCTTCTCTCAAACATTAGTAAAAATGGTGCATATGAACAGTAGGGCTCATACCACATTCCTCTAGACCATATTGATCTGGAAAATTATAGATATGGTTTGGAATTCCATCTGGCAGGAAGGTGTTTTTCTGTGCCCTGATGCGATGGCTGTTCCACACCACGTGAACAAAGGTGTCTATTTCCTTCTGCATTATGGGAACCATCAAGTAAGCAAGTAGGTGTCTGAAAAGAATAGTAAGAGGAGAAGAGCAAATTAAATCAAATGGGTTCAAAAAATGAGGTGTCTCTAGCTACAGGCCTGTGTCCCACACACCAGTGATCATTCTCTCTGTTTTCCAAGCCGCAAAAAATAACAAGAATAGCTACTTCCCTTGAGATGAGATTGTATTCCATTGAAGAACTGTTTCGAGCAGTTTGTTATTTTTCTCTTACAGGTTTCACGGCATCCACTCCTATTCTATTGTAGCTCATGTAAGCATTCAATTGACAATTTCTACACCCACCAACATTGTACACTACTTGGTTGCCATTTCTACACACATTGCTAACTGCATGTACAATTTCAATGAGATGAACACTATTGATGATGAATCCTTGATTCTTCCAGTATTTTTCTATTTTTTATCACTTTTCTTTCTTTCTTCCTTTTTTACAATTACTGTGGTACCTGTGTGTGCTATTGTGGGGATCATAATAGCCTTGGTCTTTGAGGAAGTTCAGTGGAGGCTTAAAAAACTTCTCCAATCGTTCATGCAACTCTCTCCACCACCTTTCAATCTATGATTTGAAAGAACATTGTTAACTGAATAACTTGACAATTTTACAAACTGGACAATGATGGCTGCCATGGCTTGGTGCATATTGTACAATTGCTACATAGTGGAGAATCAGCAGATAGTGATTTTCCACCCCACTAACCCAACTAAAAAGCTGGTATAAAAGGATATCTTAGTTCTTGATATATTGCTATGCCTACCTGGTTTGATGTGGATGGTCCATATATCACAGTTTCAGCAGAATCCATGTCATCTTCATGCTGCTGACGAAGGTAGGCATGCATAGTAGCCATTACACCAGTTTCCGTCCCTTTGTCAACCCTGATAATACTAGCCATTACTTTGGTGTTAAACAGGTGCTCCAGGTAAAACCGACCAATAACATTAGGATCACTATTGGTCATCCAAACCTTCACCCAAAGGAGTTTCCGACTGCAAGTATCGATGCAGCCGTAAACTGCGATCGGAAAGGTGCTATTTTGGAATCCCATTAATTTGTCATGTCCGTCGAGGGAATGGACCCAATTCGTTCCTCGGGTAGTGAAATGACCTTTCTTTTTCTTTTTCTTGAAGTAAGGAGCCCTTTCCTCCAAGGAAACTGGATCGACGTTGTACATCACAGCGTGTACTAAATCTCGAGGTACTCTCAAATCATGAACTTGCCTTAGCTTTTTCTGCATTGCTCTGTAGCCTAGCAGTCTACCTGGACCCTCCATCTCCCGCGTTACTGCTTCCTCGACCTCATCCACTGCGACATCGGTATCCGTGTATCTTACATGTATATCAAAGTATCGAAGACGCCTATCTAAAGTTCTTATGCTCCAAGCATAGCAATCGAAATCCCTTAACATAAAATCTAAAATCTCCTCGCGGCGAAGACCTTCTGTCACATAGTCTTTCAGCTTTTCTCTCAAATTTAAGTCCTCTTTCCAAGAATCATTCCTTACTCTTGCTGCCGCCATCAAGGAAGTAAAACCCGCCCCCAAAGCATCTTGGTCTATGGCAGTTTTAGGCCACCGTGAGAAAATTTTCATTTGCTTTTATTTCACTTGTTTTCATTTGATTTTGAATTAAATCACATTTTAGACAGGCAGTTTTTCTTTGATTTCATTTTACTTCTTTAATAAATTGTTTTTGAAAATGAATCAAAATACAACGAAACGAATGAAATGAAATAAAACAAATAAAATAAACTAAATAAGTAAAGTGAACTATAATATAAAAGGAAAAAGATGAAAAAACACCGAAAATCCTTATGGCAGTTCTAGGCCACCATACTAGCCATATAATAAATAGGCGGTAATACAAACGACAACTAAACTCGACGAGGATCAACGAATAAACGAATAAATGAATGACATGATGTTTACCAACTCTGTTCTGCTACATCAGCTTAAGACTAAACAAGATGAGAGTCATGTGACGTTATCAACTGCCGGCATTGAGCTAATATCAGGCGATATCAGTTTGAAAGACTACAAATCCGTGTTACTCACTTGACTGTTGTTGCAACAAACATGACATATTTGGTCTGTGTTCTGGTTGCATTCACACTCAGTGGTCTCATATAGTGCACATATTGAACCAGTACAGCTGCCATGTAGACATGTGTTTGATCCTTCATTGCAAGTCACATTGCTTGGTTTGGACTCCGCTTGAGGACAACGTCCATTCAGGCCAGTTTGATATATTAAAAGAAAATCACAAATCTCCAGAAAGGTTTAAAAACCGTGACACTATGCTTAAAGCACGATACGAGTTTAGCTACTCCTCGGGATGGAATGCTAGTCTTTTGCAGATAACTCCAAAGTGTTCTGTCAGGTTGCTCAATTCCAATTTGCCGGGTCCATTTACACCCCGGATGGAGAGAGGCACTGTAGGGTGCCCATCAGACCGGCGCTTTTCTCCGGTTTCTACGTAGTAATAAAGCAGCTAGGAGTATTTCTACTCCCCCTGGATTGGATGCTAGTCCATCAAAGGGTTTCCTTCTAGCACTGAATTTGCCCTTAGTTACCCATTTATACTGTCAGGGTAAAACGTTTTGGCTCCCGGCCTGTTTACTAGAACGTTTTCTTCGCGTTATCTTATCAAAGGATATTTACAAGTAGATTCCAGGCTGCACTCTGTTTCTGCTTGGCACACGTGCGCTTGGGATTCTGGGATAAAAGTGCATTCTTCAGTACAACACTCGCCGGCAACAGAACTGAAAAGAGAAACAAAGATTACTTGACAGAACTCAATGAAGAGCAAAACCCTCACGGGAAATCAACTAGAACAATTCTTTCCACATATAATTCCTTGAAAGAAAAGCTGAGTGTATTACATATGGGTTATTGACCAAGCTTGCTCGGTGAACATGGCAGGATAATGGCCTTGTTCTTTTTTCTTTGCGTGTTTGTGAACCGAGTTAAGGTCCATACACATGCAAAAACAACGACGAGACCAGTATCCTACCATGTCCACCGAACCTAAGCTTGGTCAATAAAGGATTTATTACAAGGAAAAAGAACACAATTTTCAGTTGCGGGACACAGCGGGTAATCCCGAGTGGGCAAGATGGCGCCATCTCGCCCGCTTGGGTAGCCAACCACAACGCCGCATTTGGTTCATCTTGCCCGCTCATGGAGCTAGCCAAACAGTAAAATGTGTGACCATCATAGTGAAATGACCAACACATCAGTTAAGATGGCTCCATAGAGTTTTTCTTTAGACTCATTAGCCCGCAGTACCATTGCCTGCCAAACGTCAGTGATAATCGCGCGTTCAAAAATGACGCAAGTAACCCTAAGAAGAAACGAAATCACTTCAGCACTTGGAAAGCGTTAAATCACTTCGAAATAAGTAGCAATAATAGTTTCAAACTCCGTTCAAACATGTGTTTATGACAAAATATGTAGAAGAGTTCTAATTTACTCTTGCTTTCTCGCATGCGATAAATGAATACCCACGCGTGACGTCACGTGCGAAAATAAATGCTAATTTTCTCACGTTTCCTTCGGTGAATTTTTTTTAAATTTGGCTTAGTTGTATCCACATACAATTCCTGTAAAATGCCCTATTTTTGTTAAAATCTGTCAGAACTAATCTCATATATTTAGAATAATGACAAATTATAGAATATTGGTGAAAAACCGTCTGAACAACCTTGACTTTTTAAGTTCAAAATGTCAGGCAATATCATTTCCATGATATGGCGAAGTATGAAAAAATTTCACCGAAGGAAAGAATAAATATAAAGGACTGTAGGTCAAAATAAGGAATACATCTGCCTGTCATTAGATGAGATGTTACCATGGTAACGGCTTTTATCCGAAAATTGACAACCAAAACATGAGCCTTATTTTAACACCACCCATACTGGTAAATCTCCCAGGGGAAAACTTTAAGAGAAATTAACGACGTTTCCTTTTCTAACTCGCGCTGTTTAGGGAGGGTGTTTCGTAATAACTCTAGGGAGCCACCTTAAGCATTTGGTAAAATTACTTTGAGGTCTGGCTGTTGGGTCAGTTCGGGCACAATGCTAGATGTTACACAGACTTCGAAGAACTATTACAGTAGTGACACCTCGTATGGTGAACAAGTTTATGATTATGATGATAATAATAACGACGAGGATGATGATAACGATGGTTAGCAAGCTGCTCGTTATGACGTCAAACATACGGGGTAACACACACCTGCATTGGTTTCCCTTCCTGACGGTACATCCGGGTACGTTCAAGGCGTCATTTCTCGCCACACAGCACTTGTCTACCGCCAAGCATTCCTCTGGCCTTCCACAATCACAGTCCTCACCCTCCTCCACGATCTTGTTTCCGCAGTACGAACCATTGTTATGAGCTGTCAGAGGGAGCATAGAAGCAGATTTGTTAAGAAAGTGAGTGGAAGGATGACAAGGTGTTTCAGAATTTTTACATTACTTGAAATGCGCTACTCGTCATACCGCAAATTTAGAGTGAAATTGTGAGATAAGCTGCATGAAACAATGTATCCTGGAAAAATAAAACGGCTCTCTCTTTAGTGTCAAAAGGAGTTCACATTTATTTTTGTTTAGCTTTCTTATGTCTAGTGACTGGTTTAAAACACTGTCGCCATTTTTTCAGCCAATCAGCAGAAAACCAAAGCTGATCACAACTCGCTCGCAAACATTTTCAAGCGCTTCGCGCCGGCGACATGTCCTTACTGCTACAGCCTCGTTCCCAGGGCTTTTACGCTAGAAATGGAAAACGCCCTGGGAACGAGATTGTTGGTTTTAGTTTTGATTGGTTCACTAATAAATTTTTTGATTGACTGATTTAGTTCAAGCTGTAATATTTTTCAGGTTAGCTTACAAAGGGGTTTACCGCAAGACGATAAGTCAAAGGGCACAGTTTATCACATCAAGTTTAATTTCGAGACAAGTTCGTGATATGTACAAACTCACCAATGAAACACTGTGGTCCTTTCGTGGAGATTATGGGTGACATTCTGTGTTTGCTACATGGAGAAAACAGCAAGTTGTTGGGCTCCTTTCCGTCGCTTGCTCGTGAATACATGACAAAGTTTCCTGCGCGTCCGCCTGGTGAACATTCACTTTTGTCCGGGTCATGCTAAAAATGAAACAGAGTGTGTTTAAAATTTGGAAAATTAACCATCTTTCATCGTGTGTCAATTTACGTTTGGTAGCTCAAGGGAGGGCGATTATTGGTGAGGGGCCCGTATTAACTTGCCAATTTCTCTGAATGAAAATTGAATTAGATATACATGTCAGCATTACCAAATGCCATAAGAAATCTGCATTTGCAAATTAATGTTTATTTTTCAGATTAAAGGCGAAAAACTGTTTGAGTACACCATTAAGTTCCTCATAGCCGTGGCTCCTGTCATAGCTGAACATTTCCGTTTTGAAAACGCGAAAATTTAGGTTGGTGGCAAAAAAAAGGGGATGGCCTGTGTAACAGAACCACTTAGCTTCATGCGGTATGCTTACCTCGGACCCAAAGCTGTGACCAAGCTCGTGCATAACTGTTATCACCGAAGCCTTTCTGGGTAACCTGACGCCATAATTCAAAAGGGTCACCACTGCTGTGTTGAAGCTTAGTGCTTCATTCGTCTCTTCCAGGAGGACCTTCTTGGAGCATATTCCGCCAGGTGTTTCAAGGTCCGGCTCCGCTACCCAGGCTAGACCCAGGGCCCCGTCAGAGAAATCTCGGTAAGTGAACAGCAGAGCTAAGCAGTAGGCACTGTGATCTATTTCACTCCATTTAACCAAGTAAGGCATGATTCCGATGTCTTGTGGACTTTCTAAGGAGCCTGGAGAGGTTAGACAAGTCTTCCTGTTATAAATTTGTCATAAATAGAAATCGAGGAAGAATAAGCTACATCTAATCCTACAAGTCGTTGAAAGTTTATCTAAATCCTCTTGAAAGAAACTCCGAAACGCAAAGAAACGGACGCCATCTTTTCAATAACTGCACTCTGCTAGGCTACTCACTATCTACAACAGAATAGATAGTGAGCAGCTTAGCCAATAAGAGAACGGCATTCTCTTCATTTATACTAATGCACGTCAAAATTTGAAATAACCAATGAGCATTTTTTCCAAAATGAACTAAGGTAATTGTATATATTGAGAACTGTTCCTCAGATATACAATATGCATCTTGTTCTTTGCGTAGCTGATATTTCATTGATATTTCAGGATTCTGTTCAATTTAGGTCTGTTCTTACATGATATGCCTGGGTCTATGAATAGCCACAACTTGGCCAATATCCTGCCATCCTGACCTCACCCTAGGCAAAAGCCCAGATCTAATAAATTACGCGTTTCAAGTTTGTAATGAAAGAGAATTCAAGCTGAAGAATCACTAAACGTACTGCACTGGCCGACAATGCTAAGAATTTGCGGCTCAACAAAAATGTCACCACCTTCTGATTCAGCATCCTTAAAAACAGTAACCGCTGCTATGACAAATCCAATATCATCTCCAGGCCCTCCATCTTGGTTGAAGTCTGTTGCCCTGAATGCTTTGTCTGTCATAGCCACGTGATACACCATCTCTGCTACGGTGACGCTCTCAGAACCTGAGCCCACGTGCTTGAAAAATGAGTGATCAGCAGCAATGTGTAAAGCGCATGTGTTAAGGCTGGGGTTGGCGCGGCGGATTCGTTTACTGGAAGCCTGTAGTAATACAATAACAGAAATGAATAAAAGGAAGCAGCCCTGAGTAGATGGAGGGAAGTATAGGATTTAAAATATCACTGCTTTCTCTCGGTGAGCTTTGGAAAACAGACTTAAAAATGCTTTCTTTGTGTTTGCAAGAAGAAATTGAGGCCCAGTTTTTGACCTTTTTGTGCAGCAAGAGCCTGAAAGACTAGTTTGGTGATCGTAACCACAAGCATGCATCAGGAGAAAACCAAACTGTACCAGGACTTTCAAGACTAGGGCTGAGAAAACATGTAACCGATGAAAAGCGCGGGAAACCATGCATGTAACCATGCGCGGAGGCCGTAAGGTTTTCCCGCGCTTGGAACCGGTTGCATGTTCTGTATTACTAGCTCGTAATGTAAGTTTTGTCTCTTGTGATTGGTCCATTGCATCTCTGGGTTTTACGTGTCAGTTGAAAATGGCTTCATAACTTCAAAGGAAAGTAGAACTACGTCGATATCAAGAGACTTTTCAAAGGAATGAAGTTTCTATACCTGAACCACCACAAGTTGCAGATCTTTCACGCGAGCCATTTTCCTTTGAATTCTTGAGGAATTGAATTGAACGCTTGAAGCAGAAAAAATTATTGAATGGAAAGGCGTCTTGAAGCCAAGGTATCGTTCTGCAGGCTCTAGGTGAAACGATTCACCAAATGCAAAGAAACTTCCGTCAAATTTTCCCTCTATTATATGCCCCATTACGAAGGAATCAGGGTCACCTGAAAAAAATGAGAACAGATAGAAAAAGCAAAGTTGAGTTTGTTAACGATTTCCATGACCAGTTGTTGATAGTTTGACAAATGTACACTTTGGTATGTAGTTTTTTTACTAGTTTATAAAATAATTTAGCCACTACGCGCGCTCTCATTGGTCGATAGGTGTGTTTAGATGAGAGTATGTAAACACGGTTGTGACGTTTTAGATTCGCGCGTATTTTCGAAAATTATTTTATAAAAGCAAAAGAGCACTTTTTCCGTGTTTTTATAGCCTCATGTAAACACTCGGAGGTTTGGGAGAATTCTCGAATTCTCTCAACCCTCCTCGTGCTTAGATGAGGCTATGTAAACACGGAAAGAGTGCTCTATTGCTTAATTGGTTTTATTCAGCGTAAACCACGAGCAAGTTTTCCTGGTAATACATCACATGTTTTACTTGTTCGTTGGTATTGAAACTGGATCATCAAAAATTCTCTTTATCAGCTTCTTTGTGGAAACATTTTCTACAACACACTCACTAACGATATTTATAACGCCTTTTACAAACAACACCACATTTCTTATATGTTAACGCTTTAAATACCATAATGTACCATTTTGATGCTTTGCCTCACTGGAGCGCGAAAAAATCAATCTAGAAAAATGCATTGCAGTCACTTCTAACAAGGAGAAGGAACTCAGGAACAAATGGAATTCTTTTCTGTTCCTGTAATATCTCTGTCTTATTTTCTTCTCGGCTTTTGTATTTTGATTTGTTTCTTTTCGCTACCTATTTATTTAATAATCTATTTAATTTTGGAAAATTAATACCCTATATAGTGAATGTAACAAATAAAATTCTTATTTGAGCTCGAGGCTCAAGCAATAAATATACAAACAGTAATGTCGTAAGTAGATCAACTGTAATTTAATTTGACTAGTGTCATTGGATTGTAATATAGCTATTTATGCAGTGCAAGTTAAAGTAGTGTAAGTATCGTGTAAGAAGTTAGTATAGCGTAAGTACATATGTAAGTAGAACGTAACTGTTGTAAATAATACAAGTGACTAGTGTAAGAGTTAGTACTGTGAATAAAGTTACATTGGAAAAAAAGTGCAAAGAAACATTCTCGTACCAGGACGTTTTCTCTTTGGCGAGTGCAGAAAGTCCTGGGAAGAAGTTAGGCCGAGAAGTGAACTCAATCCCAGGGCTTTTCTTTTTTCTCCAAAAGTAAAACAAACTCTGTGGAGGAGGAGGGGGGGGGGGGGGGGACAGAATAGGGAGGAGGGAGAAATGGCCGAAAACTAGCATGGGGGAGGGAGAAAAGGAAATGAGTGAGGATGGAGAACTGGATAAACCTGGATGTGAAAATAATGTTGTGGAATATTTAAATAGGGAGGAGGGAAATTAGCTCAAAAAGTAGGGGGAAGAGAGATTTACCCGCCTGTTCCTCATCCCCCTCTCTGTGGGGGTAGCCAGGGACTCCGGCTGGTACTGAACAGGTTCTTTTGCATAACAACTGCAAGTAATCTCTTCATATACCGTAAGACGACAGAAATGCATGAAGAAGCGTCAAAAAATGCGTGAAGAAATTAATAAGATTGCCTATCTTGACACCACTGACGCCTACGTACATAACAATTATTTCATGAGCCCGAGTTGGAATAAAATAACCAACGAGCGCGAGCATCATATCCAACAAGGGCGAATGGAATAATTGTTTTAGTAAATTCTCAAACCGGGTTTTGCCGCCCATTTTTATTTCGGCCATTATAGAGGGCTGAAGTTGAAAACTTCGTACGGAAAATTTTAAAACTTGCCGCACTATTTTCCATATGACGTAAAACTCCGACTATTGGCTCATAGTTGCAGTATTTAAGCCAATCAAAAAGCTAGGAATGCAATAGTCGGAGCTGAGAATTTACTAAATGTAAATATTTATTGCCCGGGGGGACTCCTATTTAAAGAGGACGGGAAGTGCTCGTCGGAAATTTTGAAAAGAACCAAAGAGGTATCAATATCCTATTTTGTGGGCATGGCTTGAATTTTTTTCACCCTCAGGGGGTACCAATTCTAAAACGACACATCATTTCCTGTCATATTTCTTTAGTTCAATACTCAATACCACAAAAGTTCCTGCTGTGGACCTTTTGAGGCTTAATGCCCTAAGAGATACCAAAACAGCATTTCCAACCCTTAAAAGATACGGCAAGCAGCCCCGTCTTTGATATATGAAAGTTCCCCCCTCAGGATTTACTGCGGTTTGAAAGTATCACTGGGCAGAAAGCTCAGCCATCTAGTGTAAAAATCCTTTATATTTTTCCAACAACCATTAACTCTGGCACTTCAACATCAATAGTGTCAAAACTGACAAAATTGTATCAGTCCTTATTCCAAGCCGAGATTTGCTCAGTGCGTGGTTGGCCACCCTGCTAAACAGTATGAGAACATATTGGATGCTTTATTTCATAGTTAGTAGAGGAGACTACTATGTTTATATCAAGAATTCTAGTTACCTTTCACGGTTCCTGTGTAACAAGTCCGTGTATCATAGCCAGTTTGTTCCTCAGCATTAGAAATCAGTGTTCGAAACTTGGTATCTTTTGAGAACAAACTCTTATGCTGTTGTAGTGACAGGCTGAAATTCCTTTGGAAAATATACAAAATCAGTCATTGAATTTCTGAAATTTTCATACTAGTTACTTTGTAACTTCATTGGTTAATTAAGTACATTGTACTTTTTCCCCTTGAGCCAGAAGAGAGGCCAAGAAATGTCTGATCTGATGTAAGTAGAAAACAGTTTCCATTGTCTGCAACAAACTTAAAAGTGGTTCTCTGACTAGCCTCGCTTTTCCAAAACCTCTGCTCTACCATCATCATTTTCTTTTATCCAACTGGGAAACGAGGCCTTTTATCCCGACCATAGCACAATTTTACTATTATCTTTCTATCTATGAAACACAAATTTAAATTGTACGCTGAAAACATAATAGTATTGTTAAAAAACAAGAGGAAAGGGAGGATATTCAAGAAGACTGAATGAATTAATTCAATTTTTTTTCCTCTTCGCCAAAAGACACTCATAAAAAAGGAATATACGAAGAATACGATATATCAAATTTATCTTAACAATAATTCCGTCTCGCGCCACCTACCCTATCCCCCGACAGAAAAGGATTTATTGAAACCGTTAACCCTTCTTGCCATTATTTTTCGTGAATTTGCTTTGTGACGGTGACAATACGAAGTATACCATAAGGTTTAATACATGTTGTGTTTGTTGTATACTGGTAACTTATCAAATACCTTTGAAAGGCGTTAAAGTTGATGGTGACGACAGATCTAGAACTTTTCGGCAAATTCATCGCGTCTAGATGTTGTTTGTGAACGTTAGTAACATTGTAGTTTACGGCTTCGTAATATTCGATGTTTTGAACAGCGATCCCTGTGAAAAATAAAACAGTTAACCTGGAGTCCTGCAGTGAAATTAAAACTGATGAGATCCATGCAGAAAATACGTCAGGAAAATATAAAATGGCGAGTAAGTTTACATGTCAGCAATAACAACTAATAAAGAAGAAATACAGCTATGGAGAGGAAATCTAGCTTTTTGAAATCATACTAACGATCAAACGATCAATCTGGGTCACTTCTTGGCGACTGTTAACCTCTTTACTAACATCTAAAATGATTTCAGTGGAGCTTTTGTCGACAGCTTTACACAATGGTGAATATCTCCTGGGTTTCTCGAGGTTTCCTTACCTTTCAAATCTTCAGTTAGTATTCCTCTTGCTGATGAAATCAATGCCAAGAAAGAAATAGAACACGAAAGGACCTGATTGAGCATTCCAGCCTTTAAACAGGTTCATTTGTTTGTGAAATAACGATCTCTTCAAGAAGCAAGCCGCTCTGCGTTCTCTGTAAGTCGTCAGAGGCTCGGAGACGGCGGAGACTAGCATGAAGGTCAGCGGTGATAACCGAGAAAACGCGCGGCTCCCAAGCAATATGGTGGACATACCAGACTTTTTCACGTTTAGGAAAATGTTTAGGCTTAGTAGCATAACGCCAGCAGACATTCCAACCCCTTTTGAGGAGAAATAGGGAGGCTCTTTTAGCGCCGAAGGCGCTAAGACGAGCGCCAACGGCGCGATCTTCTAGGGGGGTCTGGAGTCTCCCCACTCTCGCCCACGTTTGTCCGCCATTTTGAGTGATTTTCGGAGCTGCTAAATGGAGTAATATATAGATTTAGGTCAACCTAAAAGCGGAGCTCCTGTAGCCCGATTAGGCTTATCCAGGATAAGGTTGAATTTTGAGTTCAGTTTTGTAACTTTGCTGCAAGGTTTTCTGTGTTGTGTTTAATAATCACAAAACCTGATACATATCCCCCCCTCGGGAGAGTTTTGTCAAGTGCGCTCATTAGTATGCAAACCACGGCGATGTCGGTTGTCGTCGGCGAAATGTTTTTTTGCCCAAAAATTCGGTCTAAATCTTTCGGAGATGGAAGTCAGGACATTCCTAAGGATAAAGAAAGTAATTTGGGACCAGTTGCTGGCTTTTCAGGCAAGGGTAAGCTGTATTCAGCTGTATTTTAGTTTTGCGTGTGCAAATCCAACACGCCATGTTTTTGAATAAATTACGGCTTGAATTACAAAGTGTTTTTTTGATCGTTTGTAGCCCGCGGAGGTCATTTTTTCGTCTAAATCACTTGAGATTAGTTCGAAAAAGACTTGCCCATCCAACTTTCAGCTCTCGGACAATAATTCAGCGTTTTTTTTACCAAAACGCTGCTTGCTCTTACAGTCATGTTTTGCCGTTGCTACGGGCAACTATCTCTTCCTTTGGCTACGCAAGCGGTGGGCGATGTGCCAAAAGATAAATCTAATTTAAAAGTTTGGTTTCGTTCGATTTCGCGGAAATTTTAACATGATGTAGCTGAATTGTTAAGGAACAAATTTTGTCTTTATCGATGTGTGCTAGCTGTTAACGCGAACGAGTTATATCGCTTTGAAGTCGTATTTTTGGACAAAATTCTTTGCATAGCGAAATTTCCGGGTTTTTTCGTAATCGGGTCATATGTTTATTTTGACGGCAAAAATAGCCCTGAAAAGGTCAAACGAATGTAAATTTGTTATGTTTTGAGATGATTTTGTTTTTTTCGATATTTGCTGTATATTTTTCCCGCGAAAAATTCCACCGCGATGTCGGAAATGAGTTAATAATCACAAAACCTGATACACACAAAAAAACTGCTTCCACTGTTCCACTGTTTCCACGTAAACACGACAAACGTTACTCCTTTAGCTGACCTAGCATATTGTGTAGCCGCCTTGAGCTCCAGAAAGCCCGCGAAAAATTAAGCCTCCTTTTGGTTTAGACGTCCCCTTATGATCCCCTTATGGCCGCCATCTTGCGCGACTCCACCGTCGTCGTCGCCGTCGTGCGTACGCGCCCACGAGCAATACCGCTGTCCATGATTAACCATGAGAAAATCCATACATGGGTTTCTTTTTCCTATATGGTTATGGGGCTCCGCTTGGCGGCCCTTCGGGCCGCCGGAGCTCCGCTAAGACTGCTGGCCTTAAGAGTTTGCACAACACAGGGTGTTCGATGGAGACTGGGCAAGACATTAAGGATAGGAAAGTGTAATACGTAACGTTTTACACTCAGATCGCAAAAATACTTATAAGATAAGCAATTTTTTCCTTGTTTTCAGAATTCTATGATAAATCGGGAGAACCTGATAAAAATCGGGAGAGCGGGAGGCAACACATCAAATCGGGAGGGTTGGAAAGTCTGCGCCAGCCAAGCCAAGTATTTGCTGTACTGAAAGGTGGGTGACGTTGACAAGTTCAATAAGTAAGCTTGGATACGAGACAAGACAAGACAAGACAACTTTATTACATTTTTGTAGAGTAAATTACTAACAGACCTGGCTGGGCCGTAGGTAGCAAAAGCTAGTCGAGGCGGGCCAGGAACAATAAAATAAAATTCGCCCAGGCTGCGGCTCCGATGACCCGCAAGCCTTGGAAACGTGCACGACGGTCATGAATTGACCGCTTGCGCAATGTAAAACAAAGGAAATGTTGACAACACTGTGCAGGACCGTCCATCAGAAACCAAGAGAAATACCTGGAAAGTATTACTCACACGTCATCGTCCCTGGTTAATGACTTTTTATTCCGAAAGCAGCAATTAACACTCAAAATATGCTTTTCTATTAATACACCCGTTTTCCCTCAAACGATAATCGGAACTTCGGTTAACAGAACATCGATATCATTATAAAATGCCACGAGTCTTCCTAAACAAAGCAACTTAATACCCGGCTAATTCATTTACATTCTTGTGTGGAACATTTCTAAAAACCGGATATTCTGAAGTTTAAACAAACACAAGCCTTGCTGGCTGCAATGTTGAGCAGAGGCACGAGCGTCGAATGTTATACAATTCTATACTTCCGCGGGGATAGCAAAAGTTGTTTAGGCTCCTGCCAGGACTACTGAAATACCCAAACTTCCGAAGCGACAAAAATTCTACGAGACTACAATGAAGCCAATTGTTAGCGGTTAGATCATATAGAGCTTATTTTTTGCCACCTTTGGAAATGTTTTCACTTCCGTTTTGTATCAACGTAGAAGGCTCGGCCTTAGAACACGTGCGCTTCGAGAAGTAATTTCAAAATGTCGACCATGCTCACGGATTGTCTGTCGTGTAAGAAAAGTTTTAAATCCCTTTATTCGCTTACGAAACACAGACGGGATCGACACGAAGACAATTCACCCGTAATTCTGATGTTTAAAGACAATTCTGGGAACACTGTCTTACTTCCACAGCCGAGGCAAGAACTCAACCCAATTGACCAGGCCGGCTACAAATTGTGGGTGCCAGGTTTGGTTGAAAGAATCAACGCCACGCTCCATCCCCGTTTGCCAGGTATGGTGGTATATGGTATATGGTATACTTTATTTAAATCAAGAAACACGCTAGCCCCAACAACACTCAGCTGGTTTCCATGGAGGGCGTGTTTTTACAAATATAAAAGAGACTGAAACATATATACGCTATTGATACAGAAGCTAATGTATGTTAAGAAATTTATATCAGTATAAGGGTATTGGCATTCTTCAAAGGCCTAATTGTATATTAAGGGATCCGCTATTCAGTGTCCTTGTTCTCAATGTTATCCTTATCGATCAAGCCTAAATGGTAATATAAGTCACCGAGTTAAAATTTCGATAAGTAAAGCCGATCAGATGTCGTTTGAGTATGTTTAAACTATCATTGAAATCGTACGAGTGCGTTCAAAACTGTGCTGCTGTGAAAGTATGTTTTATTCTTTATAAGCCCTGAAAACCATGAACAACAGAGCAAAACACAACAAATTAAAAGACAAATTAATAGGATGATCTTTAGATGATTTTTTCTTTAATTTTAAGTTTTTCACTTCTTTTAAATACACTAGGTAGGTGGGTCAAAATCGACTCGCACCAAGTACCAGCATCCCACTTTGAGCATTTCCTCTTCAAGCTGCAAGTTCAAGCAAACTCTGTTAGAGATACTAGCCATAAAGCTCAACCCTTATACAGCAGTAGAACGCGGAGGGTGTCTTACAAGATCTTCGACCCTGAGAGGCTGTACCTGTCTCTGCAGGAACAAGACCTTGTGGAGTTGAAAACGGAGGTTCTGTTCGCTGCAAACACACCAATTGAAAACGCAGGGTCACCCTCCCAAACTGCCTTGACTGCGGAAGAGGAAATTGCCAAGGTTAAATCATTAGCGTACCTCAAACATGGAGTACAGAAGCCCTCTTTTAAGTCTGTGTTGCTTGTTGGATTGGGAAAAGGTCGAGCAACACGGGAAGCGGAAATAATTTGGTGGCCAAAGCTGTATAGCACTAGTCATGGCCAAATGACTATTAGATTGTTTATTGAAAAGTGCGAATTTTAAAGAGTTGTGATTAGGACTGAACACTTTATCAGGCAATTCAGAACTTCGTCAAGTTTGCAGCTTCATGCAAATGCGTACACGGCAGAAGATTATCTTACTCTTGTACATAAATCTTGCTTAGATTGTAAATAATTATCCTTTCATATAATTAATTCCTTCAGTTGAAATTTACCTTCTTGACCATTATTCTTTCAAACAATATCAAACAAAGTTATTTAAGTGGAGTTTGAAAATCACCAGGCATACAGGTCTGCATCACAAATGTTTTTAAGGACTTTTCAGTACCCACTTTTACAATAACAGCAGTAACGGGTAAGCTCGGCTTAAGTTATATGCTACAATACAAAAGTACTTAGAAGTAACCGTAAAATATCAGTCTCTGACATTTACTCTGTTACCGAGAATCAACCCTTTAATTAACCCTCAGGTCAAAATTTTAATTTTTATTTGTTACCCCCATATATTTTCTATAGAGGTAATAATATTTAGGCATAAACAATAATTCCTACTAAAGGGATTTGCATGCCTTGTCTAAAAGAACATTAATTTAACATTCTAAGGACGAAACAATCAGTCACTTCAGAATCTTAAAGTACATTTCCAAAAGTACATTGCCAACCAGTTCACTTAGCATTGTTTCTCCATTCTAAAATTTGAGACATCAACTGCTTTCGAAGAATGCCCATGTCCTTAAACTCCCACTGGGATGGAGGAAGGCATTTTCCACTTCTAATGATATCTCTGACAGAGAGAATTACCCCAATACCACAGCTACCTGCTCCTACACCTGTTGTTGTCTGCTGTGGCATGTTGATACGGGGTAAAGGAAGGCAGAGTCTTGGGTGGTTCCATTGTTCCACCTTGAATCTGGAATCATTTGAAAGAACACTGAAACCATTCAACATGTTCTTAACAACTGGGACAGTGCTTTGGGGTGGGACGATCTTCAAGCCATCATCAAAATAGACTGTTCTACTGACTGCATCAAAGCAGAGAACTCCCCAATGTCGTCTAGATGGGATATGAATTGGAGTCAGGATAATACGTACTGCATCTGCTGGGCAATGAGTGAAATACCCTGAAACCTTTTGGCTGAAATACTGTGCTCCTTGTTTTGCCCAAGATTGACTGTAACATGGGAGGTACACAACATTACTTTCTTTCTGTTCCTTTAGAAAGGTGAGGCATGTTGTGTCAATGGCAAAACTGTTCACATAACGTTCACAAGCAAGGGTACAAAAGTCTGATAAGTCCATAATACTCTGTCCCTGTTGTAAAATCACATCATGAAGCATTGAATTAACAAGTGCATCTTTGATCACAGCAGTAGTCTGTGCCTCAGGTGTTTGAGAAAGCCAACAAATTTCTTGCCTTAAGTTTGAGGCATCTGACGCCAGTGCACACATTTTCTCAAACACTTTTAGTGAAGCCAAGTTGTAGCAACCCAGATGACCAAGCTTAACAACCTTATTTGGGAAGGTGCCCTGCAATTTTATTGCATGTTGTACAATGCTTTCTGATGGACGGCCATTCGCCAGCAAAGGGTTAAATAGTTTTGTACAATTTTTGGAAACTGAGACATCTCCTTGTGCAGTAAAGGCCACTTTGGGTAAGTAGTATGCTGTTGCCTCGCCGCGGGTTAGGCTGTTTAATCTCCCATTCTGAAAATCTGCAAGCGTAAGTTGTCTCTTTTTAACACTGCATGAGGCAACATCTTCATCATTAGTCAGATTACAGCTGCCTTCACCACCGACACTGCATGACACATCATCTCCATCCTTAGTCAGGTTACAGCTGTCCTTACCACTGACACTGCATGACACATCATCTTCGTCATTAGTCAGGTTACAGCTGCCCTCACCACTGACACTGCATGAGACATCATCTCCATCCTTAGTCAGGTTACAGCTGTCCTTACCACTGACACTGCATGAGACATCATCTTCGTCATTAGTCAGGTTACAGCTGCCCTCACTACTGACACTGCATGAGACATCATCTTCATCCTTAGTCAGGTTACAGCTGTCCTTACCACTGACACTGCATAAGACATCATCTTCGTCATTAGTCAGGTTACAGCTGTCCTCACTACTGACACTGCATGACACATCATCTTCATCCTTAGTCAGGCTACAACTGCCTTCACCACTGACAGAGGATGCACTGGCTTTGACTGTATTTTCATTTACTTCCATGATGTCGGTGACATCATGATTAATCTGGCCTGGAGATAGTACAGACGCTTTTGATGGTTTTGTACATTCATACTCACAGAAATCGGGACCAAACAGCCTAGTTAACATTGTATCCATCCCTCTGATCCATTCTTGATCTTCGTGAGACCACTCTGGCCTCCAAGGTTTCCACCCACACCCTCTGTAATAGAATGGTTTTCCTGGCGGAGGAAAAGACAAAACGAAATAAGAAACTGTCTCTACAGTCACAACACTTGCATTTGAAACTCAGTTATTTTGGTCACAGCTAATATACTCCTGCTTAATCCTGTATGGCAGTAGGCTGCTGTGAACCAGTATACATTTTGTTATCTAGTCAGTGCAGATAAACCATGTTCAGTACAAAAGGAGTGAATTCACAAGGATACATTAGCTGTATCAGTGAAATATAATTATTTGCAGTAGAACAATACACTTAACCTTACCTAGTGTATTTTACTATATAAATCTACATATAACCTACAATAGCCATTTTATTATTTAAAGACAACTTAAATTAATTTTGACTCGTACAAGATACCTGATTCAATGCAATTAATGGCTTCTCTGAATGCATATCTCATCTGAAGAAGCTTTTCAGTGTATAGGTGAGTAAGAATCTGATCCACTGAAAAATGAAATGCATTAGTTAAAATAAGATTTTACATTGCATGTGGTTAAAATTTAATGCACATTACCAAATTCAGTATCTGTAGGTCATGAAAGGACAATCAGACAAAAGAAGGATTTTTATAATGTTAAACATCACAAATATTTCTGAAATATTGTTGTACTGCGAGAAAAATAGCCGATCAAGCATTAAAAAAATGTAACTGCAAACCAAATCATATGTATGAATACTACTCAGAGTTCTGAACCAATCCTTTGCTCAATGCTCTGACAGTGTGATTTGAAGACGCACATGAAATCCTAGGTCTCTCCAGGGCTATGCTCTACATGTAGCAAGGCTCAAGTGCCTCAGGCGGCCAACTTTTACCTTTAGGCGACTTGCTTAACCTTTTATTTTCATGAAGCTTGTTATAGCTGATCACCCAAGATAAGATACATAAGAACCTTTGGGCTCCCTTCAATTTTGCTTAGAGCACAGCCTTGTCTTGCTACTCAGACAATCAGGGTAAAAGAGGCAAATTAAAAGGAAAACATAGTGTAATCAATATTTTATGTAAATATCTATCTCACTTAAATGTCAGAAAGACCATGAACAAGACCCAGATATAACAACAGTAGCCTGGCACATATAACTGTTAAATACGATGTTTCAAACTGGCTACCTTTGCTGTGATACAGTAACACTAAAATTGTTCCCTATTGGTCATGGTGACCAAAATGGTTGCAGCTTGGTGGGATGGCACAATATCTACATGTAACAACTATGAACTTACATGATGAGGTGCTGTCGGATGCATCGTGTGAAGTAGCTTTTGTATATAGTTGCCGTTGAAGCTTGTGAGCAGCTTCAAAACCTTGATTTGAAAGTTTATTCAATGACCGGTGATTGCGGAATAGCATTGAAACATGCTCAATTGCAATGTGGCCATAGTCACCAGTTCCAAGGGTTGGGCCAAACATTTCCAGAATGAGGAAGCCCCATTCTTTGCACTGAGAGACAATTAGTGAAATGTGCATTGTAAATAAACAGTTGGCACTTGCAATCATTATTTTTATCTTAATCACCCACTAAAATATAAAACAGGCAAAAAAAAACGTGAATTTTTCTATGAAAGCTACATTTCAACCCTTTGACTGTACAATGCGATCAAACAACAAAGTTGTTAATATACAACTCCACAAATTGGAGAAAGACAACATGTCTAAGAAATTTTCTGGCATTGAATTGGACACTCTTGGTAAATAATGAACATCAAAAAAGATAACTGGTAAATAGTGTGAAAGTTCCTTGCATGTACAAACCTTAACATCCAAAACATCAATGAGATTTTCCTCATCTGCAGAGAACTGGCCATCTCTAATAATCAGTGCAATTTCCTCCCACTTGTGAGCAGACCTAGAAGGATGAAAATAATCAAATGGAACCAGAAAAAGTTTTAAAAAGAGATTTAAAAAGGTCCAGTCCCAGCTTCTCTCTCAAATTCTTAAAATGGCTACCTCGACATCTCAAAGCTTTTAAACACCCAGACAAACCAGTTGAAAGAGCTACTTATAAACTAAGTAAACAAATCAAGAAAACAGTTTGTGACTATACAGAAAGGTACATGGCCCCTGATCACAGGTCTTTAAACCGCCATGGTGATCAAAACTGTCACAGCCTGGAATTCCCCATTTTCCCAGAGTCATTCAAGCATATATATACTGTAGTGCATGATGTACATGTACAATGTGTGAGCATCTGTAACACAGAGAAATTAACCCCAAGGCAGTCCTACTGTAAAATAGGAAACTTACCATTAAATACAAGGACAAAACCATATATGGTACTATGCCTTTTATAGCTATCAGACCCTTAAAGTGGCCCTTGTAAAGTGAACTTTCCCACCTAATTCAACAGCTGTATGCTCAGTGCCAACAGGGTAGTTTAAGCTTGGCCTATAATAAATTACTAATATATTTTTTGAGAAATTGATTAAACCCACCTTCACTAAAAATTCCACTGTAAGCATGGCTGCATATGAACTTAGAGCCTGGTTGTGAGAGCTAACTTCCCCCTTTCTCCTTTTATGCTTGTCTTTTGGCACTTTGTCTGAGTTTGGTACACAACTTTAAATTCATTTTCAATTTCAATCTGCTTTTCTTTCCACCATTCCAGCCTTGACTTTAACTCCTTTTCGACAGCTACATGTAGGAGAGAGTACAGAATATCTATGTAATGTACACTAAGTTTCGGAATCCTGGGGACTGGGACCAAGCCATGGCCGCGTGAGGACGCTCAATTTCTTTGAACTAAGTAAGGAGTAAGACAAGGCTGCCCGTTATCACCTTATCTCTTTATACTATCTGTAGAAATACTTGCTGAAGCCATACGTAACAAAAGCGAAATTATGGGTTATTTTGGTATTAAAATACAGGACACTGAATTTAAATTAAGTCAATACGCAGATGATACGACCCTCATCTTAGACGGTTCCGAGGAATCCTTTAAAGCATCGCTGGCTCTCATAGAAGCTTTTGGTAAAATGTCTGGGCTTAAGCTGAATGATAGAAAAACCGAAGCTCTATGGATAGGCTCCAAAACAAACTGTCAGTAAAAATTTGAACTGACATGTCTTAAATTGAATGTACCTCTTAATTAGGACTATAAGTTATAATAATCAAATATCAATTATTCTATTATGCAACTGTTACTAAAAGTACAGCCACAAGATATTAGTCCAAGTAAACAACATGTTCTACTTAGTTGTACATGCTCTGACAACACACAGTTCTTCAAACAAAGAGTATGGCGCATTTTCAAAAGATATTATTTGCATTTTCCTTTTTTTGAAATTAATTAGTATACCTGAATCCTTTAACTGAATCTCTTCCAACTTTGTTCCAAAATCCCGGATAAAAATACCACTGTCCAGCATTTCTTTGAAATACTAAATTAATGAAAATAAACGACCAGGTAATTAAATGCATTGAGAACAATTATTGTTGAATGTGACAGTTGTAAGTGCTAATGGTGGAGTTTTCTAAGCCATTAACAGCACCATAACTGCCAAAAAATCTTAATAGAGTAATTCAAGAAACTAACCTTTTGACGTTTCTCACAAAATGTTATCTTGGCCAGAATGCATAGCTTTGCTGCTTCAGGGTCATCATAGTAGGCTGTCATTTTGTCGGCAGGCAATGACTTTTCCACAATTTCTTCAAGGGATGAAAGGATTTTTCTCTCAGTGTTGCCTAAGGGAATAAAGCACATTGAACTCTATAATAACTTAATCACATAAAAGAGATAAAATTCATTCAGACATATCAGACATGGCTAGATTAAAATTCAAAATGTTTATTTAAAAATTATGCCCAAAAAACTGTTAGATTAAAGCAAATCAAAACATGTGTATCAATCAGGAAAACCATTCTTAACAACTGAATAAGGCTACATGTAGTAATTGTTCAAAATCACGTCTGTGTCTGGTAAAGTTTCATTAAGTATAAATAATCATAAACGGCTACTTAAATTTATAATTTAAGCTGTATTACTAACAGTAAACCTAATAATAAATTGGTCAAACCTGAGAATGAAGCAACAGAAATGTTGTGTCTCCCAGCAGCAGTTTGTTGCCCCTGCTTAAGTTTAACAGTGATTCTATCCCCCTTAAAATTTGAGGGACCATACTGGGAGAGTTCCTCATTGCACTCTTGCAGGGAGCCAATCTTGTGAGCGAGCAGGCCAATACTTTTCAATAGCTGCTCTGTATTCCTCATCTCACAATGCAGAGCACAGAGACTCATCGAAGATAAATCTTCATCAAGGAGGCACGTGAGATCATCTCGTAGACCAGTGAATCTATATTGACAGTTTTAAGAAAAGGAAAATAGCACACATTAGGACTTTTGTACATGATTCTAGCTCACTAAGTTACTTTTAAAACAAGTTTTACTATAAACTATAAAACTGCAGAACTAGTGAGAGTAGACAGACAATTTTTTCCATTTTCCAACAGAGCTGCACTGAATAAAATTATGGCAATTTTCCACAAAATATTGCTAGTTTCGACTCCAGAGTAGACTGTAAGAAAAAAAAACTAACTTCAATGTTTAAAAATCCATACCCGCCAATGTTTGCCTTTATTTGTTGGAAATGTTCCAAGCAGACTTCATGTGGTCCTAAGTCGCAGTCACAGGCCTATACAAATTTGGGGGAAGTAATAGCTATCACATTGCACAGTGGGGCAGACATCCATTTAATTTTGAGGCTAGTCCTTTTATCACCCAATGTGTTTAATACTTAAAAGCCCTTCTTGGCTTACTTGTTCAGTCAGTAAACACAAAGTAACAATGATGAGTAGGGTTAGGATCAGCTAGCTTCCCTTTCAGCCTGTGGCCTAAGATCTCACTTAATGACTTTAGAGTCTCAAAGTTAATAAATACCATCAAATTTAAAACCTTACTCTTAAAACTGTACAAAACAGGCAACACTCCACATACAGGCCTCGCCCTGCAAGCATGAACTTTTCATCATTGATCTTGAACCAAAGCAACAGGAGGCCTTTGTAATCAAGTGTCACTGCAAGAATAATAAAGAAGGAACTGAGATCGCACAGCAAATTTACATGCAAGATCATTTTACATTAATAAGCTCACAAGTTTTTAAATTAACGAGTTCACAATGTCATGATTATCAAACTGAATATCAGTATTGAATGGTACTATGCAGTCATTATGACCAACAAAAAACACTAGATAAAGTCTAAACTCACAGACTCACGGGCGTGCCACCTAGTGCTTCTGTTGCATTTCGCACTTAGGAGTTCTAGACTTCGCTAGAGTTAAGTAGCATTTGTAAATTCCAACACGTTGAAGGCCTTGTACACATGGTACATGGTATCAATTCTCTGTCTTTGATCTTGGCCATAAGTCAGAAGCTACACTAGCTTTAAACTGGAGTCACTGCATAATAGAAACACAACTTAAGCAACATCACAATGTAATGCTATAACTATTTCGCGGGGCAAACCGTCTACATACCTGATTGTTACATACACGCATGGACTGAATCACTGAAGGAAGCCAACCACTTTACAATGCCATGATATCAAAGAACTCACAGACTCACGGGCGTGCCACCTGGTGTTTCTGCTGCGATATTTGCATTTCAGAGTTTAAGATATCATGACATTATTAAAGAGCTGCATTGCCAAGAGACATTCTGTGCACCTAACTGTTATGTATGGGGTGAGTCACTCAAGGAAGCCAACCACTTTACAATGTCATGATATCAAAGAACTCACAGACTCACGGGCGTGCCACCTGGTGTTTCTGCTGCAATATTTGCATTTCAGAGTTTAAGATATCATGACATTATTAAAGAGCTGCATTGCCAAGAGACATTCTACGCACCTAACTGTTATGTATGGGGTGAGTCACTCAAGGAAGCCAACCACTTTACAATGTCATGATATCAAAGAACTCACAGACTCACGGGCGTGCCACCTGGTGTTTCTGCTGCAATATTTGCATTTCAGAGTTTAAGATATCATGACATTATTAAAGAGCTGCATTGCCAAGAGAAATTCTATACACCTAATAATTGTTATGTGTGGGGTGAGTCACTCAAGGAAGCCAACCACTTTACAATGCCATGATATCAAAGAACTCACAGACTCACGGGGAGTTTTTGGTAAACATGAGTCAATGAGTCGATGAGTCATGAGTCGATGAGTCATGAGTCAAGTTATGAGTCAGGTCAGCAATTTTCAAAATTCAAAATGGCGGACGTCGTAAAACTCGGAGTAAGCACTGACTGTGAATTCGGTGGTTCGCTACGCAACGATTTTTGTTTCTCAAGTTCATTTCAATAGACGAACAAGTTCAGAGGTTGAAATTATTCAAAGGACGCTAGTTACAGCAGAAGACCTTGGAATTTTCTTGATTGCCAAAATGGACTGGAAAAGACGGGCACCTCGCTTGATCACAACTGATCACTCCCAAGGAATGTCGTACAAGACCTACTGGCCAGAATATCACCTGATATGGTAGAAAATATATGGTTTGCCACCTTTAAATCTAGGGTTCAACCTTTGGAAACTAAGCCGGCACCAATAAACAGCATGTCATGTGCAGCCGATAAGGATTTACTATTGTCCGTCGAGCACATTAATTGCCAAATATGACACAGGTCATTAGATTAATATCTAATATGGCAGCCAGTGCAATAGAACCGAGGGTCAAGACAAAAATAATTACTCATTTTCTGCACAAAACGAAAGTAGAAAATAGAAAATAGCACTGGGGATTTGACAACTGCTTTATAAACTGATTTCGAGAAACGTGGACTGGGATGCTCCAACTGACTTTGCTAAAAACGTGACACTGTGATGATGTAACTATACTCCAACTGGCTTTGCTAAAATCCATCCATGATTCCCCGCCATCTTGGAAAGGCTCCAGACAAAACCGCTGACCTGACTCATAACTTGACTCATGGCTCATTGACTCATGACTCATGACTCATTGACTCATTTGACTCATAAAACAGGAATCCTCACTCACGGCGTGCCACCTGGTGTTTCTGCTGCAATATTTGCATTTCAGAGTTTAAGATATCATGACATTATTAAAGAGCTGTATCCATTCTATATACATATTGTTCTATGCAAAATGTTGCTCCTAAGAATGGAATCTGGTACACAGATTTAACTACCCTTGAAACTGATCCGATAGTGCTTTCCATCCACGTAAATTCCATTTCTCTTGAGGTCATATTTTTGCTTGTTTAAATTGACAACAATTCTCTTAAGCTCCTCCCTTTACATAGAAAGATGTAAGAGTTAGTTTAAGGTGATTCCTCAGATTGCATTGCACATCCCTTCTGCACACGATTTTCGCATCATTAATGTGCACAAATGACCATGTGCACATACATGTACACAGCATAAGAGATTTCCCTGGAGCTAAGCTCAACATCAAAATAAATGCTTGTTTTCTCTTAAAACAAGCACTGGAGGGTACCTTTTTTATTGCATTAAAGTAATCGATAATTCATTGCCTTTCCACTGAATAAACAAGAAAAAATTTTAATGTTCTGTAACAAAATTACTGCCAAAAATGTTTACTTAATACCCTTTCACTCATGACCTGAATCTTACTATCCCTAGTAGACACACAGTAGAAACACTTTTTGTCAACGAGCTCTTATCCAAAGATGTACATTTTTGCCAAGAAACATATCAAAAAAATAATTATTGTTCCTTTAACACAATGCAATGTATCTATTGAGACTTTATATTAACTCCATGTGTTTGGCCACTGATACCCTGAAATGTAGCGGCTTTCAGAAAAAGAAAAACACACTTAATGGGTACCATTGTGCAGATTTGTGATGCACCTTTGACTAGTTTATAAGGAACAACCACAAAAGTTGGAAAAAATCTAATGTCAAGTGCTATTTCTAGGGAACCACCTTAATGTAGGCTAGAGTTATTTCCAGCGTAGCTTCACAGATAAATTAGCGGGTCTCCATGCATTTTTCTGATGGTGCATATCAATAGAAGTAGTTCAATTTGGCCTGACTTAAGGGAAGGACTTTCAAAAGTTAATATTAAAACTGACCTTTTCTCTCTGCAATTGGCTATAGAAAGGGGCATGACTGACTTTGCACTTTGAGCTGAATGACACCCATCACCCAAAGGAACAACACCAAATGTCAACTGGTCTTTCCCTAAAAACATTAATAATGTATTAGCCTATGGTATATCAATATCATTTATCTCTAAATACAATTATTAATGCATTGCAAGTACTAAATGTCTACCCTTTGCCTCCCAGGTCAATAATTATGGAGAGAGAAAATATTGTTCTTACTTTGAGTGAGATATTATGGTGTGACTGTTAAAACAAATACATAGGAAATGTAAGCAAATACATTTTTGAGAAGGAAAACAGAACTGCTTTTGGTGTGCCCTGACCTCAACCAACCATTTGAAAAACCCTTGTTTTAGCATTTTAACTTTAAGGCTTCTTAAAAAAGATTTGTAGCATGTGCCAAGGGTAAGAAATGTCAACTTCCCAAATGTTGCCATCAGTGTCTCAAACACGTCTATGCTTAAGTTTCCTATTAAAGTTTCTCTTTGTGCTAGCTTTTCATTTGGGAGGTCATAATTTCCTGTGGTTTTAGTTCTATCCAAATGAAAGCTTCTAGATTTTACCTTTTAACCTCTTTTAGTGTACTAGTATTTTGGCCTGATCCACTTTTACAACCACATGTAGTATGTAGCCACTGTTGGAATGAAAATGTTTAATAAGCCACTGGTTACTTACCAAAGAAA
>OZ026597.1:6428093-6448093 GCA_964020085.1 Micromussa lordhowensis | reverse complement strand
AAAACGTTAGTGCGAGAATTTATTCAGTGTAGAACCTTTCTTCGTGTTTTATGCCGAGTCCGTTATGCTCGGTCCGTATGCTTAGTCCTCGTTTTATACCTGAGTCCGTGTTTTATACCAAGTCCGTAGTCCGTAGTCCGTAGTCCGTAGTCCGCAGTCCGTGTTTTATACTGACCGTTCCTCGGTTCCTCCATCGTTAACACACGCGGATTTTCGTCTGGGGTGGGATGATTCTCTCTACTCCACACTACTTTAGGGTTCATTTCGACAGCTACCGTGGGGTTAGGGGTGGAGATTAGCTGCGCCCGCGATGCCCTCTCTCGATGGATTGCGGAAGGATGTCGAACGAAGCCGAATACATGAACTTGGATGTTGAAAACACAACATCGAAAGTCGAAAGTTGCGTAGTTGACCATTTTTGCCAAAGAAGCAGAAAATCGTCAATTTGGTATGCCAATTTCGTGATATTGAATGTGAAAAACAAAAAGTACCATGTACAATCGAAAAGTCCAACCACAAAGTCAACACAGTTGGATGTCGCATTGTATAAGGTAGGATAAAATACAGCAAGTCGAGTACCGAATACAAAGATCGAGTTTTGGCGGAAATGGAGCTCCATACACGTGCCCCCTTCTCTTTTACCATTACGTCAAAAGCAGAACGTACTGCTTCTTGTGCCTTGGCAGTGTCTCTCCCCCCATTGACGCAACACTCTCCCAGGATGGATCCCAGGGATTCTCCTTTGGCATGACATACCCTGTTTAATTGCTTAACAACAAACCTCGCTCTTTCCCGGATTTTTCTTCGTTTAGTTTTTGGTGAGAGGTCTTCATCAACTTTGAGCTCTGATATCGTTCTTTTTCTCACTCCTGATCGCTTGGGTGTTTCTTGTCTCGGGGACAATTGATTTTGAATATTCTTCTCCTTGTTGGATTTTGGCGGGAGAGCGCGAAGTTTTGGCGGGCTCGGTGTTGCAGGCGGAGTGGGGGGGATCTTCGGCATCTTCGTTCTTGAAAGACTTGAGCTTTTCGTGCAAACTTAAAATCTCCTGAGAAGCTGAGGATAATTGGTTTTCGCTAGCTAAAACATGTGATTTTAGCTTAATCAATTCAGGAGTGTCTGCCGCCTTTGAGCTTTCGAGGTCTAAATTGAAGGTCTTTGCGTTCAGCAACGATATAGCGTGCGAACGCAGACGTATTTCCGGCTGTCACTGGTTCCGCCGAAAATAACGTCTGCGAACTCCAACCTCGTTCCCAGGGTCCTCTCTCTAACCTCGAGAAATACCCTACTTTCTCGAGGTTAGAGAGAGGACCCTGGGAACGAGGTTGTGCGAACTCGAGCCACGAGAGCGATTTCCGTGACGTCAGCTCTTGTAAACCAATCACATTTCACCTTGCATATCCGAAGAGGTAACACGTAGAAATCGTGCGTGGAGCTCTCGCAAACGCGTGTTAAAAAATGGCGGAGGATGCGTTCAGGAAAATGTGCGATGTTTCCGGGTTTGATAGCCTCAATAAGCATCAAGAGGAAGCCTTGCGATGTGTTTTTGTTAATCTTCCAACTGGATTTGGAAAGTCTGTTGTATTTCAGGCTTTGCCCATTGAAAAATGAGGTTGACTAGCCTACACGACTCCTACGGTTCGTGACATTTGTACATTTGCCGTTCTCTTTTCGGTCTTTCGACCTTTTTGTTGCCTCACTCGTGTTTATGAAGGGCACTTCATGTTGTGTTATAAAGATTAATTTTTAGTAGAGCTGAGCCGTTAGACTGTGCTATAGCAAAGTCTGCATAGTTTCCGCTGTTATCGGCATGTCGCTTTGCAGAGTTTGACACCTCTGTAATTTGCCCCGTGTTTATGCATTGTTTAGACTCATTTCTAATGCAAGATATGTCTCCAAGAATTTGCTTTCGAGAGACAAACTATGAAATTTACCGTGAACATGTTGCTTACTTGCATCATATATTGTGACACCGGGCAACACAGATAACGCAGTCAACAGACTTGCGCGTAAACAGCTACATTTGCATCATGTGGTGTCAGAACGAACAAAAGGAGGAATAAAACAATACATCGAGCTCGAGAAACATAACCTCGATCAGATATATGCAAACAACATAAGAACGTCTCTAGACAAACGTATAGCTTTCTCGAAGAAAAGCTACGGCGTCTCCGAAGAAAAACGTACGAGGACAAATATGATATCCGTGATAAGAATCTACATACTGTACTTGCACGCAGTTTTAATCAAATGGCCGGGCCCAGCGTCATTTGAGAAATCTTGTTTGATTTCATTTTCAATTTCTCCTACTCTGTCCAAAGCTCTTTTGTAGCGAAGCAGACGATTATAACATTTGGTGCAGCAAATGGCGGCAAGATCGCTCCCGACGTAGACGGACAGATCGACTTCAGTGAATTGAGTGAATTGCCACTGTACTTTTTCCAAACACCTTTATCTTTTCTTCACTGGAAACGTTTGCCTTGCAAAGAAACCAAACCTCGGAAGTTAAAATCTTGTTCGGTGTTTCGATGGCGCTCATTGCGAACGAGTTCCAGTTCTAAAATATTATCGCCGGTTTCCCGCGGAGTCGCGCGTGCACGCGAGTGTCATATTCCATCGGTGAATTTTATTGGTCAGCAACAAAACAAAAGTTTTGACGTCACGGAAATCAATCTCTGGCTCGAGTTCGCAGACGTTATTTTCGGCGGAACCAGTGACAGCCGGAAATACGTCTGCGTTCGCAGGCTAGCAACGATACCACTGATTTAAAATATCGGGATAGAGCATATTCCTCGTGAAAAAGCTTTGCTGTAGCCGAGGAGCAAAACGTGGATGGCTTTGTACAACACAAATTTGTGTTCAAGGCAAACCAAGTCTTCCTAGGGTTCAAACAGGTAGAGAAGACTTTGTGTATCGTAATATCGGATTTATCGATCTTCGCGATTCCGTCGCTACTGCACTCCATATTGACACGGACAGAATGAAAGAAACTTGCATAGCAAATGAGCCTATCCATTTTCAAATCTGGCGCTTCACAGTAAGACAAATTCCATATAAAGTATGATCCACCTACTGCGTTGGTTAAATTTTCTCTAAGAGCCATCTTCCTCTAAATATTGATATTTACTAGTAATAACCACAGGTTAGGAAGTGCGGGCGAGGGCTATGCATGATTTGTTTCACTGAGGTTAACGAATTCATTGTAAAACAGTGGCGTTGTGTTCTCTTTCCATTTTGGGCATTTATATTTGCAGGGCAATAAAGGGTTGCATAGTGTGGGTGATTGTTTTCCCTAAAACGAGACAAAGGGACCTAAGAGTGGTTAATTACTGACCTTGTGAAACAGTAACACCAGTTTGATTATACACTAGTTCTATTTTGTGTTGGGTTTGACAAAATGGTTATTTTTTCACGTTGTAAATAAAAACACTGTTGATTATAAAATGGACATATTGATTTAGTCAAGGTCATTTGATGTAACCCTACAACAACAGACACGGACAGGAAACGTTCCGATCACAAGTTCACACGCTCGATTTTGATTGGACGGCGCGCCAGCTATGCATGAGCTGCACGTGATTCTTCGACGAAATAGACGTCGTCCACGTGATAAAATTGTGTTGTGTGCATTCCAATTTATGGACCGCCACTTCTGCATGAACTGCACGTGATTCTTGACATTCTTAGCTTCAAGAAGGCGAAATTTACATATTATTTGACCCTTAAAAAGATCATTGACTATAAAAGGTGAAACAGCTATGCTTTGGTTAGAATTGTCTTCTGGTTGGTTTCTAGCGGTCAGAACGCCTGTGCTCAAATTACTGCTGCTTTGTGTTTGTCTCGCGTGGTCAAAGCGCCTGTGCTAAAATTACGTCCTTTCATTTCATTGGTTCTTAGTGTCCCTAAGGACAAATATTTGGAAGGACGACTTTTTTTGCTAAATTCGAGCCACTGCAAGGCTATATAACTGCCGCGCATGCGTTTGAATGTTGAGATTAGGATTGCGGGCTCCGCTGGTCGCCCGCAATTAAATGTACTACCGCAGATCAACCAACGTGGGCGCAATAACAAATCCGGGTCCCAGGGGTCCCTCGGGAGCCATCTCTCGCGCACGAATTCTCCATTTCCCATGCTTCGAACGCTCAGGGCATGGTGAAGGTCAGGCGTCACGGTAAAGGATGAGTTGTGTGTAATTAAGGGACATATAGTCAAGAGGTCGTTGTCAGCTAAGGTTTTGCGTGTCCTACCTGTAGCCGAACCCTTCCTGAATGGAATAAACAGTTTTCTCCGTGTAGGGGAGGGTACGGCCTAACGTGGTCACCGAAGGCCAGGCAAGTGTTAGTTGAGTGGAAAACCTTACGTTGTTCCCCGTTGTTGTTTGAGCCATGTTAAATAATAGTCAATTAATTACGAGAGATCATTCTCTCCTATTTTGGTGGATGAAACACAACAACAAAAACAAGCCAAAGCCGCGGTCCAACAGCGCCTGCAGCGTAGGAGACAAGCAGGACTACCCACCAGTGTGTGTACGTCTAAGTTTCTTTTTATTATTCTTAAGTACAAAAAAGTACAACTGTTGAACTTCGACAGATCTCCAGTGACATTGAGTCGAATTACAAACAGCCCATTTCTGGCAGATTTAAATGTTATTGGAGAACTTATTGAAGTTGTCTTCAGCCGCAGCTATGTCTCAACCAGATAAACCGCTAAAATCAAAAGCAGATAAGTATTTTTCTCGCCCACATTATAAGGAAGAGAAAAAGAAACAGAAAAGTGAGTGGAAACGAAGGCGGAGGGAGAAAAAAGTCAGGCAGAAGCGAGAAGAGAGACAAAAGAGACGCGCACGTGGTCAGGAGGCTGAACGCGATGTTGAGGATGTCAGTTTTGCTCAACGCAACTTTCCCAGTGAGAAAAACGAAGAAGCCACGTTGAACAGAGTACCGCTAGATTTGGGTGAGAAAAGTGGCAACCGCGCGGCACTACAATTCGACAAAAATGGCGAAGCCGAGAATGCTGAGAAGGAAGGGCGCCGAAGGGACAAAGTGCAAGGACTTGAAGTGACGTAGCAGAGGGCGACAAATGCTAGCGTTATCGCTTAAAAGAAAGAGGATGGATGAACAGCCTCGCGTTTTCAGCAAATCGGCCGGAGCTGGAATGTCCACACGAGCTGCAGTTACGATCCCTGATCAGAAAAACCTGCCAATGGTGCGAGAAATCTGCTCGTCGCTTCTAATTAAAACTAACGCAGATGAGCCGATAGGCTCAGGGACATTTGGAACTGTCTATTTGGCAGAATACAGAGGCATGAAAACGGCAGTTAAAGAGATTAAGAAAGAAGAAACTGAACGGTGTCGACGCGAGGTTCAGCACGAGGCTCGAATTCTTCAAAGTCTTGGTGACCACCAAAATTTTCCATTCCTTTTTGGTGTCTGTACAAAGAGGGAGCCATTCTGCCTCGTTCTTCAATTCTATGGCATTGACGGAAAAAGCACTACCCTCCATGAGGCTTTGAAAAACCGGCGACTCAAAAAAAAATCAACCGCCCGTGTTTTTTATGAAATTGCAGAAACTCTCAAATATATGCACAACAAAGGTGTATTGCACAATGACTTGAAAACAAACAATGTGTTGATGCATCAAGGAAACTCGGGGGAACTTCATCCAATCCTAATCGATTTTGGCAAAAGTCGAGCTATAGCCAGAGCAAAGGGATATCGGAGAGGTGACGTCGATTACCTTGCGCCGGAAGTGAAAGCGGGCAGAACGGAAAGTAAGCAAAGTGACATTTTTTCTTTTGGCAAAATGCTTGAAGCAGCCGTTCGAGGGAGAAGTTTTCTTCCGACGTTTTCGGAACTAATTACCAGCACTACTGCAGCGGATGCCTCAAAAAGGCTATCGGTTACTGAGGTTGTACATGCACTGAATAAGTTTTTTTAGATGAATACAATGATTACAGACCTGGATAAGAACTTAGCCAGAGGAACACAAAGGCTAGTTGGTTAAATGCGCTGTTCACTGCTTTGTTTAATTTTGTAAATTAAGTAGGTAATTACTGGTGACCAGGTAATGCGACTCCAGCCGCGGCGGCACCAATGTGAAAATATTTTAAAAACATTGTCATGTGTTATCAAGGAAACAACATTCATCAGGAATGGTAATGATTTTTGTATCTATCTGTACTTTAAGTAGTCTGCTGTATTTTCTTTTACTGCGGTTTTTTCAGTAATAAATGTTTTTATCCTACGCATTTATTCTTCAGTATAATTTGTCCGGTTACATTAACGTTTCGAGATTTGCAGACAACCGTTGGTTTTCGCGTTTGATTTTCCCTCACTTTCCTTTAAATGGACCTCTCTGCTATGATCTCTGTTATGACATCGCGAAAGTTGAAAGTCACGCGCAATTTTGTGGAGGACTCGCGAGCCAATATTTGGGTTGTTTCATTTTAATCGCTTGTTGAATTACTCTACCGCCAGATGCCGCCAAATGAGACGCCTTATCGAATTACTCAGGCGGTGTGCGTCACGAAATTCGACCAATCAGAATGCGGTATTTTTCAGTAGTTTTTGTGCGCGGGAACATCAATTTTGTGAGGTCAGGCTGTCTAATATTTCGTCTTTCTCCAAGTCCGTGTTCTATTTTATGCGGTTCAAATTCTTTTTAAAGTAAGAGGAATAATTTGGCTTAGTACTGGTTACGTTATTTTTCAAGTTGAAGAGTTTGTTCGCATTTGTAGTCGTTTCAAAAGTTACGACCTCGTGGCTGCCGCCATGTTGTTTTGATCGTAGACTTTACTACTTTTCTTGAGGTTATAGCTACTTACTGTTGCCAGTATTTTCCAATTTTTTTGCTGGCTAAGTTAGCTTATCCTTTCAACTTTAAAATTTTCGGGGTCTACCCGGGTCTACCCCTTATGGTTTTCCCGTTGCAAGCCGTTGAAGTAAGAGAGATTCTATGAAGAGATCGAGTAAACCAAGTGGCTCAACTCCCGGGAAACCGGCTGGAAAAGCCAATCGAAGGGAAGCTGGAGGTCAGTCAAATAACCTCTCATCCAGGAGGAGTCTTTTCAACTTCAAACCAGACAAGGTAAAGAACTGTAATTTGTAATTATTTTGTGCCTCAATTAAATCGTTTTCATATTGTATTTTTCTTGGCATGGCACAAAATACACAGCATAATTTGCCGGAATGAATTCTTAACAATTATTGGACGAGGTTGAGCAAAATATCGTGATTTGTCAGTGGCGAGCCGATCAATTATTTGCCGAAGCCGAAGGCTGAGGCAAATAATTGATCTGCGAGACACTGACAAATCACGATATTTTGCGATACCCGAGTTCAATAATTGTTTTATCATTCGATCACCAAGTTTGTTTTCATATTTTAATCACTTCCTGGAAGCTCAGGCCGGGAAGCGGTCTGCCATTTTTCTTTCGAGAACGTGGTTCCAACTACGCATGAGCAGAATGTTATTTGCAGCAAAACACGTTTAGACGGTACTACGCATGAGCAGACCATTATTTGTAGGCAGTTATTTGCAGGTCACGTGGTGGGCTCTCGGCCAATGTAAAGAAAGGAAAAAATGCATCGAATGATAATAATAATTGTTAGCATTTTCGAACAGATGTTGTAAATACAGTGATGTCTACTTTATACTGGGAATGAAAGGACATACAAAATGAAATAAATATAATGTCAGACTCAAGTCTGGTGTCATGTTGTTCAAGGGTATTAGTAGTTATTTGTATTTTTGTTGCTGTTGTTATTGTTTAGTTTATATTAATGTGAATTCTCTTATTTTATTTTGATTTTAGGTTGGTCATACACTTCAGCCTGCAGTATGGTCCACAGAGGAAAGACAGGCTCTGGTAGAGTATGTGGCTCTATTTTCACCAATGTCAGACGAAAGTGAATGCAGTTCATTTAAATGGCCTTCTGTCAAAGACCCCATTTTCTGGGAAAAATGCGCAGATGCTCTGGCCTGCACAACTGGAATGCCAAAAAGATCAGGTAAATTTAATTCTCAACAATACATGACCGTCATGGTATTTATGGTCACAATATGAGTTCTGTAATTTGCTGATAACAAGATAATAATGTAAGTCTGCCATTTGCTGAAAACAAGATTGGGATTGTTGTTATTGTTCCTGTTTTTGTTGGTTTGAATTATTATTACCTGTTTAATTAGCAAGCAAGATTACATGGAAAGAAATCCTAAATGGCTTTAATCGTTTATTCACTTGTTGACGACAAGAGACATGTAAAAGGGTTTGTGAACAAAATATCAAAAGCAATTTTATTCATGTTTTGCACAGGTAATGCATGCAGGCATCAAGTCAATTCCTTTTTACGGAAAAAATATGCAACACTTGAGGAAGCAGAAGAGGACCTCCAGGTGAACTATTTTTCTGGTGGACTACAGAGTACTTCACTTGCCAGTAAAGCAAATGGTCATGGGAGTGTAACTTCAACTCCTCAGTCCATGAATAAAAACAATACTCCATTATCTCCAGTGTTTGCACATTCACCACATGCCAATTCAGCTAATCCTGAGACATGCCATGGAGATACAATTGCTAAGGTTGTCAGGCTGTTAATGGTGATGAGCTCTCGTATGAGACGGGACTTACTCCAAAATAACATTACGCTCCACACATTTGAATTTGATGTTTAATTTTAAGAAATGCTACAGTGTACCTCGGTGTGCAACCACATGATTCAAGATAACCATTGCCTGTTAGAAGAGAATTCAGACCGACTTACAGTATCAAGAAACTGTGCCATTTTCATGCACTTTTTTTCTCAGAGTAAGATAGACTGTCACACTTTCTCTCGTACAGTTGTACACGTCTTTGTGTGGCCTCTGCTTCTGTAGGCAAAGGACAGGACCCCTGGGGGTACTTAACAAAATTTGATACTGGGAGGCTCCACCCTGAGGTCCAACCACTTACCATTTTATACAGATGTATACCATTTTGGCAGGAAAGGTACCCCCTTTATATACCTTTTATTGAAAAAAGGAACCCCTTTCACATACCTAGTAAGGAAGTCTTGTTCTCATTTACATGTAGTGCTTAATAAATAAACTCGTACAGCCATAACGCCCTTTTAAATACCTATATGACCGATTTCCGTACCTTTTTATATACCTCAACTTATGAAATCCTTACCCTTTTATATACCTGAAGCCTGAAAAAGGTACCCCTTTTGGGCGGAGACTCCCCGTATAGGCCATTATAGGGAGTACACCCCCTCCCCCCCTCCACAGGACCATTTTCAATTAACAGAGAAATGGTTTTTGTAAAAAGTGGAAGTACATTACAGCAAAGAAATTAATTGGCCCAAAAATTAAGGATACATCACTTCATAGTCTCAATTATCTTATTTGTGGAGTGAAGAGGAAAAGGAATGACGCAAAGAAGCCACATTTTGTTGCAAACAGGGTAACTGTGAAATGACGAAATATGTACATTGTATGATGAATTGTGAACTGTAGTACAGGAAAAATGTTGATCTATCTATTACTTTGGTGGGAAGTGGAAAAGTATCCTGTATGGTAGTCCTGTCCTTGGGATCAACATTACCAACTGCTAGGTTTACTGCATATTCTTTTAAAAGAGTGCTATTGTAATGTTAAGGAATAGCATAATATTTTATTCAACACAAGTTTTCAGTAAGATCTAGCCGGTCATCAGGTTCCCAAGTTGCTTCAAGGGAGAAGACCAAATCAGAGCTTGGTCCAGGAGAACAAAGAGAAATGAAGGGAGGGGGCACGTGGACATCTTTTGATGAAGCCTGACAGCATCAAAGAGTGCCCACAGGCTCCCTCCTTTTCTTTCAGACCCCAGACCATGTAGCTCTTTTAGACATTCATACATGAAGCACGTCAACAAATATTATTACGTGTTGGTATAAGACTGAAATAATTCAATATTATTGGATACGCCCCACATGAGTTCAGGAATGTTTCTGCAGTAGTAGGTTCTGGCCAAGGTGTTAATGGTGCAGTTGCCATAAGAGCAGGATTGAGAATCGTCTGATGATGGAATACTGCCTTAGCTCTTTGAAAGCCATCAGTATAGTCTGTGGGAGCATTTTTGTTTTTCTGTAAGACATCTAAAAAATATTCCTTTGTTACAAGCTTCTGAGCTGTATGAATACCAACACCATGTACATTTTGCTGGAAGTCACACCCTGCAACTATGCACATATTGAGGAAATCATCTTGTGTCATTGACAAATGACACAAGACTTTTTCAATTTGAATGACATGGCATGCACCACTGAGTTGTAACTTGAACAAAACCTGTAACAAAACAAAGAGAAAATAAGAGGTTCAGAGTGTCTTCTGTGTTAACAGAAGTCATTTATTGGAAGTCTACATCGAATTACATGCAATATTACTCCCTCTTACAAATCCACAAGATACATTGGGAGAAAATTTTCGAATAAAAATTTTCAGAAGGATTTACAGTTCTGTGTAGGACGATGTCATTGTTTTGAAGCAATAAACAGGATAATCAAAACTATAACAAAATTCTCGAACGCGATTGGATATCAGCAGCCTGATTTGAGCATTAATTGGACAGTTGCACACGTCATGCTTGTAATTGGACAGTACGCGCCATTTTGCGCGCGCTGTTTCGGTGCACATTGTCGAGTAAACTGCTTGGTTTTTCAGCATTCATAACAACGTTTTAATATCGTTCAGCGCTCAATCGATGCTTTGTCCCTTTCTCGAATTTTGTCAAAGTTTTGATTAATTGGTAACAGGACATCTTGTCGTCCAATTCAGTCTGTAATCATACTTGTGATTAACAAATCGGACTCCCGCTTCCTGGTCGTCCGATTTTGTTAATCACTCGTATGATTACAGACCAAATTGGACTCCACTCAGTCCTATTACCATTATTAACTGTCAGTTAAAAATGGCATGATTTAATCATTTTTACCGCTTGACATCCATAAGCAAGAAGGTCTGAATCCTCAGAAATGGCGATGTCAGCATAACAATGTTTAACAAGATAGGCAATTGTGCATCGGCCTCGTAGGGAGCTACCACATAATCAATAGCCTTTTGGCGGCATGAAGTACAAGAAAAGTATTTTACTTGGAATGAAGTTTTATATTCCAAAAGCTTAAAGCTAATCTAAACAATTGAATATTAATGCAATAATGTGGGGTTTGAAGTCGTGTTGAGCCATCCATGTACTAACAAGAACTCTACTCTGGGGAAGCACCTCATGAAAAATTAAGGACTCACTTGGATAAAATCGCACACCAGGTCGTGGCTGATTTCAGTGGCTGCAGCTAGAGCTTTCTTTGCCTCCGTTTCGTTTCCACTTCGCCGGAGTTGCTCGGCTTTTTCCTTCTGTTGCTCTCTTTGGCTACAAGAATGTTCATCCATTAAAATATTTGCGACCACAATATATTGAAAACGAACATTTGGCTTGGAAATTTGGGGTTAAGATTAAGATTAAGATTAAGATCACATGCAATATTTTTGCTCACCTTGCTCGTTTTACGCGCACTCCTTCCTTGGCCGGTAGAGGTAAGCCATCAAACACAACCAACGGGCGCATGTTGTTTTTCTCCAGCAAATCCAGGAAGGAAATGTAGATCTCTTTAACCCTAAGATGAAAAAGTAAACTACAAATAGGCGAAAACAATAAAAGAGCTCTAATAAGCGGAATATAAGCTTAAAACATAAAAAATTATCACCTTCGATTGTCGCCGAACTGGGAATAACTCAAAGCAATGGCCTTATGTATCCAGCAGGAAGCGTCTATGGCAGCTACTTGACCGTAAAAATTTGTTAAATTGCTCTCCTCAGTGACAGCTTTGAGAAAAGGAAGCAAAGTTTGGATGTCCATTTCAACTTCACTGTAAGTTCGCGAGATGTTCACTCGGTCGCGACCAGAGGCAAATGAGCGATTTCCACACTTTTACCCAGCACCCTTTGTGGGTCGTGACGCACACCGCCTGCGAATTACTGATGACAGATTGTTGGCAAGAATGTTGAAAAAATTAATTGCTTTTCACAATAGGACGTTCATTGTTAATTAATAGAAAACCTAGCGTCCTTAGCAACTCCGGCGTCATGTGGTGTGCAAAAAAAAGTGGTCTGCGGGTCCTCGAGCAGTTACCTTAAAGGACTTTTACGTTTGCTGATCGGCGACGCTGAAGAAAACTTCGATTGAAAACATGATTGTATATTGTGCCTACGAGTCTCCCAAAACTATAAAGCCATTTACATGTTTATCGCTTTATTCACGCTATCACGAAAACAGTGAGAAATTTGAAATTAGCAGTTGTGGTTCACGTTCTCCAAACAACGCAGAATTTTGTCATTTCACGCTGTTGTTTTGTAGAAACTGGAAGGATCCAGCTTCGAGCCGGTTTTTGATTTGAAAATTGATCGCTTGGCCTCCAAATTGGACGTCAGAGAACTGAAGAAAAGTTCCGAAAATCTTTTCGTATCACTTAATTGAAAATTCGTCCACACGGCCCACTACTAGCTACTACTACTAAGGTAGCTGGAAACAGTTCCCAGTACTTTCTAAGACTTAGAGTTTGATGGGCCATTTTAACCACTCTTTATCGGTTGTGTCAAAAAACTGCCCAGTCATTGGTGAACAAGTTGCTGTCAATTTTGTGGCTCAATAGGTTACCATATGACCTGCTAAAAACACCCTTAATTTTAGCTTTAAGCGGTTATGACTCAAAAACGAGTTTGGTGACCCCCATTTTTTATTGTCGAATTGTAATCAGTGAGATGAGATGCAACTTCTTGCAAAGTGCAAAAAAAGTCTTCGAAGGGGCTTCAGAGCCACCTTAAATTTTCTAAAATTTAAGGTGGCTCTGAACGCGCTCTCTGGGCTCGTCAAGTGATCTTTCTTCCCAAAGGTTCCGTGAAGAGCGCGTGACAAACGTCTACAAGCTTGCTAGCTAATGGTAAGCCACGAGAGACAGACTGTAGGCTTTTATAGTGTGCTAGAGAGGGGGAAATGTTCTCAAATCGATTTGTCCGCGGAATCAAATTCTTCTGTATTGGAATAAATATTAATTCTTGACTAACAGTCCTGCTTAACGATAACAAAATGTCAAGGCCCGGCCAAACGGATCCAACATGTTAATGCAACATCATTGTTGAATCTAACATGTTGCACTCGTTTGGCCACCGTGTTGCACGATGTTGCATGATGTTGAATAGCCTGCGTAGCAAGCCGTTCCTGTGCGTTTTCCCAAGATCGGCGATCGAGCGAGTTTTGGCCGTGCGAAAATTGGGGAGAGCGCAAAAAATGAAGCGAGGGGTGAGGGGGAGAGGAGAGAAGGGAACGCTTGCATCCAACCATTGTGAATATCAAATACTCCGTTAACCAGTCAACGGATGTCTCGGATTGGTTCAAAATTGGACAGATGATTGAAACCCGACTCTTGCTGGTCATTGAGTCGCAAACAAAGGCTCTATTGTTGTTATCAAAGGCGAAGCAATAAGTCTACTTAGAACAAACTCTTCAAAAACAACATTTGAAGAGTGCCTTGCAAACTTTACAAGACGCCTCGAAGCACGCGGGTATCCAAAGAAATATATCGAATGTTCCCTGTCAGAGGTTACCTTTGACTCAAGACAATCGGCTCTTAAACCGCGAAAACATAATACTGCAGAGAGAATATAGGCTTTTGTCACAACATACCACCCTGCGGTAAAGAAACTTAAACAAATCGTGATGGAACACTGGATTTTCATAGAAAACCAGCCTCTGCTGAAAACTATCTTTAAAAATCCTCCGATTATATCTTACAAAAGAAAAAAATCTCTAAAAGACATGCTTGTAAGAGCAAAACTATAATTTGGAGGCTTTGATAATGCGACGCAACCACAAAAAACCACATTGGGAGTCCGTGTAGGGCGGCTGTCTTTGCTTTTCCCTTCGACATCTCTTTGAGGATTTTGTCTTTGACTTCTTCAAAAAGCTCCTTGTGCTGTAATATTGTGCTTGAAGCAGATTTCCAGTTCTTCAACGCGAATTGCTTTACTAGCAATTTGCTTGGCATGTCGCGCGGAGTCTTGCGATCAAATTGCCTTTCGCGACAAAGGCAATGTTCCGAACTGGATCTTAAAGTCGCAGATGCAAATGGCGGCGCAATGAATTTTCAACGCGATTTGGAGATCAGTGTCTTCGACTTGTTAAAAACCTTCGAACTCACGTGTAGCTTTTTGACAGAAGATTCACATGGAACGATCGTTTGTATACTTCCGCCGGTATTCCTTCCGCCAAATTTTGATTGAGTATTTTCAACAGTTGTCGTTTCGTCACAATCACTGAAGCGTGCAACACCTAGGGGGCGTATTTGAGATTCACAATGGTTGGATGGAAGCGTTCCCTTCTCTCCTCTCCCCCGCCCCCTCGCTTCATTTTTTGCGCTCTCCGCAGTTTTCGCGCGGCAAAAACTCGTTTGCTCCCCGATCCTGGGTTTTCATTTCGCTAAAAACGCACAAAACGCTTGCTACGCAGGGCAGATTTTGAATGAGGTTTGATTTCATCAAACATCGTCTTCAACATCATCCAACATTTCTTTTGTTTTTGAGTGTGAACAAAACTGTTGCATTCATTTGGCCACCGTGTTTAACATTGTTGAACGCGCGCATGCCCGTTAAGCTGACTTTGTGGGTATCTGTTTCCATGGCAATGATTTACTCTTTATGAATAGAAAATGTACCGCAAAGATTGGTCAAGACAACATTGCAGTACATTTTCTATTTTTAAAGTTTTTTGGTCTGGTCACGATCTATTTTGATCCAACGTAGAGCAAGGTTTGATCGTACACGGTTTTTGCAGTGGTTTAAGCCTTAAAAAGAGCGGCTAAACACCTCTTCACAGTCGATCGATCGCGCGCCATTTTTTTGGGCAAACCAATATGTTTTCTAAGGATTCTGGGTCTATTTTGGACCCAGACCTCTCTAGCGCGAGTGTTCAATCCAACATGTTCCATTTTTTTGGCCACCTCGTCCAACAATGTGCGATACCGTCCAACAACATTGGATGATGTTGGATCCGTTTGGCCAGGCCTTTACTGGTAGCAAGTAAAAACATATAACTACAGCTAATAAAGCTGTTTGTTCGCACCGACAATAACAAAGGAATTTCAATCAAATTTCTTAAGGTGTGAAAAAAAAAAAAATTAAAAGAAATTCAATTTTCTTGTGCCTGACAACACTTCTATTTCGACCACTGTAGGGAGCGGGTTCAGAAGGTGGTAGGTGTGGATTGGGTGGCTAGCCACCCCCATTTGAAGAAGCTTGTAACTGATTAATGCGTAATATAATAGCTACGTTAACAATGATTACGTAACTTCCGTTGTGTTACGGAAGGATCATAAGTACAATAAATCTCATTAGCCTTTTCAAAAGACACGTGCTATCGGAACGAACAGAACGAAGGATAAATTTTCAAAATAATAAGAGTTAAGATTGGAGAAAGAGGTATGATTTGTAGTTGTATTTGCATGCTGGATTTAGTTATGTTTGAGTTTGATGTTATTCCTTGTATTGTCAGTGATTCGAAATATTTAGTAATTTTCTAGTGTCGTGATACGCCCCCTGTTTGTGTCGGGTCTATTTCAAGATATATTTAATGTTCATTTTGACAATACACGTTCTTCTGCCTGTAATAATTTCTATACCAAACCTTCTAGGTTATCCGCTCAAGCAAATTCCTTTTCTCTAATAGGAGTAAAAGTGTGAAGTGAAGACCTCAAGCATTAAGAAATCTTTCGAAAAATGGGTTTAAAAGGAAACTCAAGCAAATTTTATTCAACATTTTAAGACTCTTATTTAGATTTATCTCAGATTATACAAAATGGAAAGTCCTGGTATTTTTCAGCTTTTGCTGTCTTCTTCCAAAATTTACTAACAGAAACAGTAGCTGTACGTTTAATATTTTAAGTTAGGTTGATGAAATGGTTTTCAGTCTTGTTATTATCTAATACTGTATTTCTTTTTTTCCCTTTTTATTTTATTGAATAATTTCTGTCCGTATATTTTTGCAATTCGCTTATTAAGCCATGGCCCGCCTAGATTAGCCTTTGCTAGTTGCGGGCATGCCCTTTCTGTAAACATAATTCCATAAGAATAACTATGACTATGACTATGTTGTTATCGTACAGTTGATGTAATGCACGAATTATAGTAATAGGCGCTTCGTTGTAATTATCTTTTCAGTTTTACATAAATCAAGCAAGTAATTAAGAAATTGGCTAGATAGAAAGACTGGCTTGGTTTGTAGTAAATCGGTTATCCAACAACTACGGAGAAGCAATGGAATGTTAGCTAATGTTTGAAGACCTCCGTCCGCTACAAAGCAATAATGGAAGAAAATTTTGACCCTTATGACCATATTATGGCAGAAATAAGGCAAATACTCTGGACAAGTACCTCATTGCAATTTTGTCTTTGTCGCATTGGTAGTACTTCTGGTTTTACAGTTCCAAGAGCCATTTCAGAGTTTCGTGACTCTGTTTCAAACCGAGTCTTCGTACAAAACCTCTTTTTTAAAATCAGTTTGATTTGCATGAAAATGAATCTGAGGGCAGAACTCATTTTCATATACACGGTTTTGCACGAAGCCTCGTTTTGACACAGAGGCAAAAGACAACCAGACAATGGCTTATTAAGTTTCAATTTTCAGATAACAACAAAGGTAGGGATGCCCCATTAGTACCAGCCACCTTCCCGCCCTTGAAAAATCCTGTAAATTTGAGATAATTCTTCGCGGAAGAAAGACACTTCTCGAGTGAAAGACACTTCTCTCACATGATAGCCTGCGGGGCAGGCCGTAGGGCTAGGGAGGGAAAGGGAGGTACGTATAGGATTGGGAGGAGAGGAGGAAGGAACGGCCTGCAAGGACGCTATTGTTTTCTTCGTTTTTTACGTCCACCAGACGAACGTAAAAATCCTGATTGGTCAGATTTAATTAATTACCTAATTCGTCATCCTGATTGGTCAGGGACCTGTCATTCAAGCCATTTAAGAGCATTGGTCTGCTCGGTCTTCTCGCATTCATTCATTCAATATGGCAGATGGCGCGAGTGACCGGTTTGAAGTATTGCTAGCGGAAACGCTAAGATCTTGGGAGGAAAGTGGACTTAAATTCGCCTTAAAGGCAGAGCGAAGAAAGCGATTAGACACTTGTTCGAGAGAAAGGATCAGGGTTTTAGCCGTTTCACCCACAGGCTACGGAAAGAGCCTAACTTTTCAGCTTCTTGTGTTGCTCGCGAAACGAGCAGAATATTCTGCGTCTTTATTAGTCATTACGCCTCTTGTCAGTATCATTAACAACCAGATAATGGAAGTAGAGGCCATGAATTTGACGGCATGTAATTTGGCTCAGAAGCTAGATTGTTTACAAGACATCGAAGGAGGCAAATTTGAGGTTGTCTACGCATCGGCGGAAAGTGCCACTAGGATAAGCGATGACAACTAAAAACCGCGGCTCCTTTCGACGTATCCAAATCGTCAAAGTTGTAAGACAACAAATTGCTATGTACCGCTCTAAGAAATTCGTCGTTTTTTCCGCGGTCGGCAAATTGCAGAGATTTTTTACCCTTCACACTGGACGCTTCCATTACTCTTTGGTCGCTTTTTGTATCGGGAGAATTAGTTCTCACGCTTTTGCGATTATGAGGACTGCCGCGTGTTGTAGGAGACAAAACGTCAGGTAATTTTCTTTTGGCACCTTCGGAATTCTCCTTGTTTTCTTCTCTCTTCCGGGCTAAATGTGTTCTTATGAATTGGAGAAGTTCACCCAAGTTCTTTATCTTCCGATAACAGGCATTGCAAGCCACTTGCGAATCGTTGTCAGAAGCATTCACAGTAATCCCAACGTTTTTCAAAGTTTCGCTTAAAACATCCCCGAATGTTCCTTTTCTCGCCGAAGGTTTAAAGATATTTACTTTTTCCATCCTCCAAAGATCTTCGAATTATTTAATTTTCTCCCGCAAACAGTAAAAACAAGAAATACGAGAACCTCTTGGCGCCTTTACACTTTGCCGCGAAAAAAGCTGCGTAATTCTGATTGGATAATTTTGACAGCCAGACACTCCACAGTTGAGTGAGTTTTGCATATTTAATTAGGGGGCGGAATGAAGAAAACAATAGCATCCTTGCAGACGTCACCTACCCTCACGCTCACCCGTCACGCTCACCCGTCACGCGTCACGCTCACTCGCTTCGCGCAGTCGTTTTCCCCTTTCCCTCCCCTTCGACGCCGGTCACGCAGGCTACTCACATGACTTTTTACAAAGTTTGGGTTAAAAGCCTCTGTCAAAGCTATCGATGGATCGAATTATACAACAACCTTTGTTACATACCAAATAGTCTTTAATTTGGGAGCGTTTGGTGAAAGATCAGTTTATCGCTTTGGTGTCCGCTTTGGCAGGCATTGTGTTCACAATGGTCGGCCCTCGCGCGAAATACCCTGGTCAGCGGAGTTACTACAAAAATATTGTTTACGACTTATCGACTGACTGACTGACAGACAGAGCGAGTGAATTATATTTTCCCCAACTAACTTCTATAACTTATTCTAGCTACGCAATTCCAGCTATCACTCGTTAAAATAATTCATACCTTCCAGTTTAGATTTGTACTTGTTTTTTGGAAAACCTAACAAAATTTTTAAATAGCTAGATCATAAGCATAAAAAAGGACTAATATTGCCAGGGGTGAGATTAGGGACGAGCTCCTAATCTCTATAAAATGCCTCTATAAGGCTTGCGTCTCACCACAGCCTTTGTTAGTCCAGTCCCAACCAGGAGCGTTCACGCCGAGGGGTCGTTTATTACTGATTCTGGTGGTACAAAGGCGAGTGGTTGGCGCCTTAAAACCAACCTGCTCCAGGTTGACGAGACTAGTACGTGTAAGAAAATGGAAAACTCTGATTTCAAACCTAGGGGAGGGAAACCCCCTAAAGAAAAACCCGACCCTCCAGTATGAAGGTAGATCTTGGACAAAATGTTCGACTCGTCGTTTTGTTATGGCGTTTCGTCGTTTCGTCGTTCCGTTATGGCGTTTCGTCGTTCCGTTATGACGTTTCGTCATGTGGTATCGTCGTTTCGACATGTCGTTATGGCGTTTCGTCGTTTCGGCACACCGATACTCCTAGGTCGATTCGGCGAATCGCCAGTTTGATTCGTCGGCTCGTCTCGTTTGTCGTTTCGTCGTTTCGTTGTGGCATTCGTCGTTTCGTTATGTCGTTTCGTCGTTTCGTTATGTCGTTTCGTCGTTTCGTCATGTCGTTTCGTCGTTTCGAGAGGCTATAATTCGACGTACATTACATGAGGGGTTATCTACTTCCCACGGTCTTTCGTGCTCTACATGTGAGGCTTGTGCAAGATGGAGGAGTTGCGTGGCATTTTGGAAAACGCAATTAGTAAAATAGAAGACATCTCATGTCCACCAGATGATAAAGACAACAATCAGCATTCCAGCTCGAGTTCGATTGCAAGAGCCGAAGCGAATTGGAGGTGAGCTGATACTATTTTAAGTTCGAAAAACGTGCTTCAAGTTGCATTGAGCTATCCGGCACACTAGAGACTTCCTGCCGCCTCCCGCAGCAAAACATTTCCCCCAAAGCCATATAATAAATCCCTTTTTAAGAAGCAAGCTTGTTTGGTCAAGATGGCTTGATATTGGCAATATCCAGCCATCTTGACCTCACACTTTGTCAATAACATATAACAAGCCATACCTTTAGCTCATATGACCACAGGCTTACATTACCATGTCTCTATATATGTGGTCATAACATTGCGATTTAAATGTTGAAATATCTTCTACATTTTTAAGCTCCCTAAAGTCTGCTTATATGGGTGTATTTTCATTTTTTTGGCCAATTTTATAGCATGAGGGCATTTTCATGAGTTAATGTTACACATACAACTTAACACAGAAGAAGTTAGTATTGCAGACTGGAATTGTTCTATCTACCATGTTCAAAG
>OZ026597.1:6269393-6427893 GCA_964020085.1 Micromussa lordhowensis | reverse complement strand
CCTTATTTTCAGCTTCTTAGACTTCGTCGTCTTTGTTGTGATGACTCTGAATTTTCCTTAAGATTGGAGGAAATGTGCCATGTTTTCGACAAACGTGGCTATCCTGCTTCTGTTATTCAAGCGCGCGGGCCACTATCGCGCGCAGTCAGCACTACAAACGTCACAGAAAGAGAATAATGATAGAATTCCATTCACCCTCACAACCACGCAGTAAAATCCATCATGCTAAAAAAAACTTTAAATTACTTCAAATGATTTCGATACTCGCATGTAGAATCTTTTCGCAACCTCAATTAATTTCATTCAAACGCGACCAAAACATCAGTAACTTTTTAATCAGAAGTGTATTTCAAACAAGTGCTCAACCCGGAACTTTTAAATGCGCACGTGCACGATGCGAAACATGTTCTTTCATTCGTAACGTTGGGCCCCAAGCGATCGATCAAGATCAGTGATCATTCTACCTGTACCTCAGCCAATGTCATCTACTGCATAACTTGCACTCTTTGCAAAACGTTATGCATCAGCGAAACAGGAAAACGACTAGGCGACCGATTCCGAGAACACCTTCGTGACGTAGAGAAAGACGACAAAAACGCATCTAAACCGGTCGCGAGACACTTTAATCTCCCCAATCATTTTAAGCAACATATGGCAGCCTGCGGCCTTTCCCTACTAAATGGAACCACAGAAAGCCGTAAAACTCTAGAACAGAAAATTATTTTTTAAATCGACACTCTTAACTCTCACGGTATCAAAGAATGCTTTTCATTCAACTAGTTTATTCTGTTCTTTTTCACGTTACCATGCAGAAACCAATAGCGTAGCTCCATCTTTCTGTGTTTATAAAATAACTGACATACTACGCGCGCTCTGATTGGTCAATAAAGTTGCAAAACCTATGTTCTATTGTACCGGTAAACACATAGAAAAGTGGTTACGTCACTGTTTCCGAAATGGCCGAAGAGAGCCATTCAAATTTCTCCAACTTAGAGCCGGCTTTTGGTCTGGAAAGGTCAGAAGGCGAAAATCCAAATAAACCAAAATCTAAACCAACGAATGAAAACAATAGTGCGGTGGAAGACGGCTCCAGGAAGAAGAGACGATTTTTGCCGTGGTCGAAAGCAAAGATCGATCTCTGACAGCTCTACGGTGAACGCAGAACACTAGCGACAAAAAACGGATTTCGCTGGCTGAGATGTCAATAACACGAATATCTTTCATTCAACATATACATGGAAATTTACAGGGAAAAACAGGACCAGAAGTTGTTTCCGATATATAAGTTTATATGCTTAAACGTTTTTGTCCATTGCAAACATTTTACGCCGATTCCGTCTATGCTAAAGTTTAGAAGGAATTTTTAAGCGCTTTCGGTGCCTTCCGCGATCTGTGGAGGATGCATTTCTGATTACAGGCGGGCTCAACTGATCAGTTTAGGTTGTTAAAAAGCAGGGAGAATATTTCTTACGAGTTGAAATTTAAGCCTAGGAGAAATTTGAATTTAAACTCAACGCATGCATGCATAACACGATAAATGAATTTGGTTTCCATGAGCCTAGCTTTCAAGCGATAGCTTTTATTTAACTAAATACAGAGAGACACGCACTTCATAGCCTTCAACCTTCTGAACAATTTTCCAAAGCAGCGTTTCTGTAACTAACCTTTATTCCATTCGGCAATAATGCTACATATAAAATCCCATGAACTCAACTGGAACATAAGAGAGGCCCTGGCTTCTGGAAGTTTAACCAGTCTCTCCTTCAAGATGAAATTTGTTTCTAATCGACGTACAGAAATACCTAATTTTAAACAAAAATATGCTGACGTTGAGGACTTAAGGCTCAAATGGGATTTAATTAAAATGAAGATAAGAGGGTTTTACAATTAAATATTCCAAAAAGAAAGCAAAGAAAAGAAAATCTGCAGAAATCAATCTTCAGAATCAAATCAATGAGTTTTACAAAAAAGCTGAAACACTACCCAATAACAAGCAAATTATCAATGAAATCTATGATGCCAGATTACCATTAAAAAACATTATGCAGTATAAGACAAAAGGTACGATTCTGTAGAACTAAAGTCAGATGACACGAGCATTGGGAACGAAACACCAGATACTTTCATGGCCTAGAAAAAAGAACCTATGAAAATAAAATAACCACTAAATTGAAACTTTCAAACGACGATTTTACGAATGACCAATCTGAAATTCTTCGAGAACAAATGCACTTCTACAAAACACTTTACAGTTCAGATAAAAACAGATCCGTCCAGATCGAAACGATTCAGCTTTTTCTGCCTTCTCGGAAAATATCATTTCTTTAGAAAATGATGATAAGCTCTCGTGTGAAGGGAAAGTCACACAGGTGGGATGTCTTAAAGCGTTAAAAGAGTTTAAAAACGAGAATCACCCGGAATAGAGTGGATTACAAGCAGAATTTTATGAGCACTTTTGGAAGGAAATACATGTTGATATGAAACACAGTTTTAATTTTGTCTTTGATAGCGGGTCATTATCGATCTCTCAAAGACGGGGAATTATAACGCTTATTTCAAAACCGAATAATGATACTACACTACTCGACAACCTCAGACCAATATCTCTTGTTAACATTGATTACAAGATTTTAACTAAAATCATTGCAAAACGGCTAGAAAAAGTTCTACCGAAAATAATTAACCCGGACCAAACTGGATACGTCAAAAACCAGTACATTGGTGAAAATATCCGTTTACTTTCCGACATCTTGTCATACACTGAAGAAACCAGCATACCTGGAATCGCCCTTTTCTTAGATTTTATGAAAGCTTTTTGATACTATTCAATGGGATTTCATTAATAACTGCCTAAAAAAAATTAACTTCGGCCCGGACATTCAAAATTGGTTCAAAGTTTTATACTATAATGTTAACGGCTGCGTTCTAAACAATGGTTATGCGTCTGAGTTTTTCTCTTTAGAACGAGGTGTTAGACAAGGTTGTACCTTGTCCGGTCTGTTATTGGTGATCGGTGTAGAAACACTAGCGAGAACTATTAAGAACGATGCCGGCATTAAAGGCATTAAAGTAGGTGAAACTGAAGAAATTAAAGTTTCCTTCAATGCAGATGACACCACTGTTTTTGTTCGTGACTTTGTTTCTATTGTCAATCTGCTATCTCTGCTTGATAAGTTCAAAAATCTCTAAAAAGACTGAAGGAATGTGGCTCGGTTGCTGGAAAAATAACACCGAAACGCCGTTTGGGTTCCGCTGGCCACGGGACCCAATAAAAGCTCTTGGCATCTTCTTTTCCTACGACTTAAAAACAAAACAAACGAGTTGAATTTTGTAGAAAAATCAAAAATTTAGAAAAGACACTAAATTGTTGGAAAAGACGAAATCTTACACTTTATGGAAAAATAAACATTGTTAAAACGTTCGGACTTTCTAAGCTTATTTACAATTCGTCTGTCCTTGTTATAGCACAACATTTAAACAAAGAAATTGAAAAATTCATTTTTAGTTTTATTTGGGATGGAAAACTTGCAAAGATAAAAAAGTCAACCATCATTGGTGAGAGGAAACACGGTGGTCTCAAAATGACTGACTTTAACACTATGATCAAAGCCTTAGAAGTTGCGTGGATCCAGAACCGATGCATCCTGGACAATTATCCCTGAGGCTGCTATGCGGAATCTCGGAGGACTGTTATTTATGACATACTGCAACTACGATGTTAACTCTCTGCATTTTAACAACCTCCCAGTTTTCTATCGCGAAGTGTTGAAACTGTGACAAAGTTCAAAACACGCCTTTCGAAATGATACTCTCCCCCACAAAGAAATAATTTGGAACAATCGCAGCATTATGATTGATGGTAAACCACTCTTTTATAATTGTTGGTTTGAAAACAATATTACACGTGTCGAAAACCTCCTTGACAATAACGGTAACTTTTTATCCGTCAATTTTCAACTGAAAACCCCTTTCACTCTCTATTTTGGATTAATCACCTCTATCCCTACCCAATGGAAATAGTAAAACAAAAATTTCTTTGCAAACTTCAAACGACAAAAAAAAAACAAACAAACAAAAATAGCGCAAACACAATCTCCACCAAAACCGTATACTCTGCTTTGTTAAAAATGTCTTTTTACCTCCTACCGCGGTTTTACTCAGGAAAACGTTCATAGAGTTTATGAACTGCCGTTCAAAATAAAGAATGACATAAAGATAGCAATGTTTCAATACAAGATTATTTACAATATTCTTGCAACTGTTACTCTCTTTCGAGCCAAAATACGTGATTATGATCTATTCCCTCAATGTTTGACTGACAGGCACACTATAAATCACATGTTTTTACATTGCTCTCTAATTTCGTCCTTTTGGAGCTTATTTTAAAACTGTTGGATTAGTAAAACTAAGGAAACCGTCACTTTGTCAAATAGCATGATCTTACACGAATTTTTGAGAATATGGAATACATATTCTCTGAATTACACCCTTCTTATCGCAAAGTACTCTATATATAACAGCTGCTTGCACGAAAAAAAGCTTTATTTTGACAGCTCTCTAGCACTATTAAAGGAAAAGATTAATATACAGCGAGAAATTGCCATAGTAAACAACAAAATTGCAATATTTAATAAAACAGCTTTTCTTCAACTTTCTTTATTCTTTAGTTCTTTTTTATTTTTGTTTTTGTTGACTTACATTTTGTGAGTACAGTCTTTTACTAATCCGTTTCTTTATCCTCCTTTTTTTTACTGAAATTAAGTCAATTTAATCATATTGGTAGTAAAATTATTATAATCTATGTAGCTGCAAATTACAAATTAAGAAAATAATATGCCTTTTACTTACGTACTTCAAAATGTAAATGTAAATTTGAGTCACAAACAAAATTTAAAAGAAGGATAAAAACCTGTATTAGTATTGTAAGTGGTGACAGTACCTTTGTTGTAACGTAAGTAGCTTTATCGTATTGTAGTTGTGTAATAATAAAATAAAAATTAAAAAATTTAACCTTTATTCCATTCGCAAACCTTTGGAAAGTTATCGTTGAATCACTTCACCAAGAGTATGAAGTTTGTTCTATTGCAAACTGTCCGTAGAGTCTCTTACTTTCGCGATGACCGATTCCGCCTACACATGTCAAAATACTTTTGAATTAATTAATATGCTTTCTACCTTTCGCCAATAACCTTTTCCTTTCCTTTCTTAAACTTACATTTTTTAGCGTAAAATGTTTTCGTCTCTTTGCTCTGCAGATTTTGTGTCCGGCGCCGAGTCTGTGCTTTCATTCCGTCAGTCGCTGTGATTGGTTTGTCGCGTCAATCTCATGATTTTCATGAGAATAAGCAACTTGATCACGCAAGTAAAATACATTTTCCTGTCTTTGACAAACGTCTTCCATAGTTATTTCATAAAAGTAATAGATCACCCTTTCTATGGGCTTACTGGCGCAATAAACAACTTGGGATGTTGGGAGAACACTCGAAAAGCTTGTAAATACAAGCTTTTCTCGTGTTCTCCCAGCATCCCGCATAGTTTATTGCACCGGTAAACCCATAGAAAGAGTGGTCTATTGGTTTAGTAAACCACAGACAACCCACAATTCCTCGATTAACTCCGACGAAGGGCGAATGCACCTATCAATGTTAAACCCCAGGGTAGGGGGGGGGGGGAGCGGGCTACCCGCGGGAATTTGGATCAGAGAGCCTTCTGCTGAGTAGGAAATCTCACATGACCGACATCTTGGAAGACCGAGTGAACCTGGAAATAAGTCATCCGCGATCATACCCAGAAGTCACCAGAAGCTATCGATTTCTCTTCGTTTTTGCTTAGCAAATTTTGACGACGAGCGGAAGGAAGGTAAGTGAATCTGTTTTTATTTTCCCATAAATATAGGCCATCATTTCTTTTAGTCCTCGCTTGTGTGTTTACAAACAGAAGGGTCTTCATTTGTTTTGTTTTTCGTGAATTGAATTTTGTATATTTATGGAGTTTTTACTCGAATTGTGCATACTTGATTGACTACAAAAGCTGATTAATATTAATGCTTTTTTTTGCTCTATTTTAAAGATCTTGTTCAATACGGTGAGCGACGAAAAGTCCTCGTCCTCGGTGACACATTCCCATCAGTTGTCAAAAAGGAATTTGATATTGATAGCGAAGAAACAATAGTGTTGCAAAGCTTTAATGAGGAGTGGGGCGATTACCTTGACATAGAGGAGGTCGACTTATTATCTATCCTTTATATTGCCAAGACCTGACTCTCATGGAATAAGTTAACCTAGGGGCGAGAATTTGACATTCAGTAGGAACCTGGGGTGGGAAATTTGACTCTGGCTTCCATGAAAATGTCAAATTCCCCTGGGTCTGCCCGCCCCCGTCCTGGGGCTTAACATTCACATATGCATAACGCTCGAGACGTCAGCTTTCGAATCTCTTTACGGTGGCCAATTCACATTATCAACTCAGTTGATAAAACCAAATCATTTGGTATGTGCTTTTGTTACTATTTTACTTATTTGTTATCTCGAGAGTAGAGGAGACAAGAGGAATAGAGACGTAATGACCGCACACTACTCATTAACAATTATTGGACAAAGTTGAGCAAAATGAATTGTTTGCCGAAACCGAATGCTGAGGCAAATAATTGATCTGCGAGACACTGACAAATCACCATACTTTGTGATAAATGTCTAAAAATTGTTTTAACATTCGATCAAGGCAGTTAGGCAGTTATTTGCAGGCCATGTGGCGGGCTGTAAGCCAATGAAGGAAGAAAATATGCATCGAATGATAAAGGTCATGTCCAGTACTGGCCTTGAAATCCCAGGTTTCTACAGCTTTCTATTTTCTACACTTCTCCATGTGTAGAAGTGTAGAATACCGTGACACACTAGGGATTTTCACGACCGTTTCCCCATCCTTTCTGCGGTTGTCATACTTTACTTAGTTCTACACTTCTCTATGTGTAGAAGTGTAGAATATTGTGACAAACTAGGGATTTTCACGACCGTTTCCCCATCCTTTCCGCGGTTGTCATTCTTTACTTAGTTCTACACTTCTCTATGTGTAGAAGTTCAGAGTACCGTGGCAAACTAGGGATTTTCACGACCGTTTCCCCATCCTTTCCGCGGTTGTCATTCTTTACTTAGTTCTACACTTCTCTATGTGTAGAAGTTTAGAGTACCGTGACAAACTAGGGATTTTCACGACCTTTTCCCCATCCTTTCCGCTGTTGTCATTCTTTACTTAGTTCTACACTTCTCTATGTGTAGAAGTGTAGAACACCGTGACAAACTAGGGATTTTCACGACCGTTTCCCCTTCCTTTCCGCGGTTGTCATTCTTTACTTAGTTCTACACTTCTCTATGTGTAGAAGTGTAGAATACCGTGACAAACTAGGGATTTTCACGACCGTTTCCCCATCCTTTCCGCCGATGTCATTCTTTACTTAGTTCTACACTTCTCTATGTGTAGAATACCTTGACAAACTAGGGATTTTCACGACCGTTTCCCCTTCCTTTCCGCGGTTGTCATTATTTACTTAGTTCTACACTTCTCTATGTGTAGAAGTGTAGAATACCGTGACAAACTAGGGATTTTCACGACCGTTTCCCCATCCTTTCCGCCGATGTCATTCTTTCCTTAGTTCTACACTTCTCTATGTGTAGAATACCTTGACAAACTAGGGATTTTCACGACCGTTTCCCCTTCCTTTCCCCGGTTGTCATTATTTACTTAGTTCTACACTTCTCTATGTGTAGAAGTGTAGAATACCGTGACAAACTAGGGATTTTCACGACCGTTTCCCCATCCTTTCCGCGGTTGTCATTCTTTACTTAGTTCTACACTTCTCTATGTGTAGAAGTGTAGAATACCGTGACAAACTGGGGATTTTCACGACCGTTTCTCCATCCTTTCCGCAGATGTAATTCTTTACTTAGTTCTACACTTCTCTATGTGTAGAAGTGTAGAATACCGTCACAAACTAGGGATTTTCACGACCGTTTCCCCATCCTTTCCGCAGATGTCATTCTTTACTTAGTTCTACACTTCTCTATGTGTAGAAGTGTAGAATACCGTCACAAACTAGGGATTTTCACGACCTTTTTCTCATCCTTTCCATGGTTGTCATTCAATACTTCTAATAGTTCAACGCTTCTCTATCTGTGGAGGTGTAGAAAATAGTAACAAACCAGGGATTTTAGCGACCTTTTGCCTGTCCTCTGCATAGTCTTTTTTATGGTTATTTCGATTAATATGCAATGCAACTAGTACACATTTCATCTTCATTGAAGATGCGAATACGGAGAAATGACGAAACTAAAGTGTGAAGGACAAAATATTTGTACTGTAGTGTCATGATCACACTCTATCGTTATGCCAACAAAGGAGATGGGGCCAGAGTGATGGAGTATGCTTTCCGCAGGAGAATTAACTTACATTCAAAAACTCATTAATAATTCATAAGCACATGAGCCTATCAGAGACGTCAAATTGATCACGTGCATGAACCTTTATACCTGGTAAAAATAAGAACGACTACCATGATCTTTATATAAAGATCACACGTAATCTTTATATAAAGATCTCCGTGTGATCTTTATATAAAGATCTCAATCAATTGTTCTCAATGCACGCGTTTTCTCGGGTTTTCAAAGCCGCAGAAGAATTCCCATGCACGTGTTTTCTCGGGTTTTTGAAACAATAGAAAAATTCGCAGGTAGGTGTTATCGCGGATTTTTGAAGCTATTTTTGAAGTTGTTCAAAACACTCGCAGCACGTGTTTTATCGGGTTTAAAAACACTCGGCTACGCCTCGTGTTTTTAAACCCGATAAAACACTGCTGCTCGTGTTTTAAACAGTACTTCATATATCACACACTCTTTTCATACCTAATATGTTTATTTAAAGGTTTATTTATAAATTGTAAGCGGCATCATTTCGTAGTCGATTAAAAAATGTTCCATTTAATGCTTAGTAAGAACTGAAATGATCGAGAGGTAATTTGAACGCATTTGATTTTAAGACCAGCAATGACACTAAATAAAGAAGCAATAGTTCGACGGAAAGAAAATAAATTACAATATTTCTAAGAGACTGATGCACTAATTGAAAATCACAGCGTAAACTTACAGATATTCCTCTGATCCAGTGAAGCGAAGATATACACGAAGAAACTTGAACAAAACAGTATAAAACTAGAACAGACACTAGCGAGCTAAAGCACGTGGCGACTGAGAAAACTTGATTGAAAACTGATCCAAATACATGAATTCGTCACGATGTAACGCAATGTCACGTGCGCGCGTAAATAGGGTAAACTAACAATCACGTGTGAAAAATCAAATGAACATATCAAGAAGTTTGAATCTAGCATAATTTTCCTAATTGCAATTGTCATTTGACTGATCACATTTCTTTCAGCCCTTATCACGGAATTCGCGGAAAGCATTTTCTATCCTCACAGGTATCCACTGTTTTTCAACTTTTGTTCTTCCCTAAGGTTATGCAAGTGTTGCAAGTACATTGTGAAGAAAACAAAATGTTCTCTGTTCATATTCCGTGTTATTTTAGCATATTTGGACAACCAAGCAAAGGTCTGCTCGCAAACTTCAGTATCTACCTGTTGAGACAACAGAAATTTACCGTTTCACTATATTTAAGATAAAACAGTGAGTGCACTTTATATATTTCGCTCTCTTAGACCCTACCTATAGGGTGTAATTTGAAACATTAATCACATATTACCTTCGGCTCAAATTCTGACCCTGATCCATGCATGGAGTCGGGTGCAACTGCATATACTAGACAAACCTAATAGAGAGAAATGTCTGGGTCTAGGCCTGGATAAAAAAATGTAACCACTGATGTATAAAATTGTCATATCATCGAAAGAAACCCACAACGTACCAAGCAATAAATCAAACTGAAGGAACGAAAAGGAACTTATATAATATGCATCACACTTCACTTCAGTCACATCGTCCCTTTTATTTGTATCACTGTGAGCGTTTTTGAAGTCAATGTATTTTGTCAATGTATAAACACCCGAGGTTTAGCGCGCGCACAAAACTGAGAAGAGAAATCAGAGTCCGTAAAGTTCAAAACATCCTTCACGCAAATTTTTTCATGTATATTATTAATAGGTAGTCATACGGTTTGAAAAACTCACTCGTGCAAATTAATTCCAAATTGAACTAGAAACCGTATGATTACCTGTACGAAAACAGCAAATGATGTTTATTGAACCGATATTTGGGTAATCCTAAAAAAATACGTTTCAATTTTGCACTAAAAGGGGACAAATGGCGCTAACCGACATAGCATGACAGTTAAGGAGGGTCCCGAAGGGGTAAAATGGGAACTGGGATTGGCCTATTTTAGCCCTGGGAAAATGGGATTTAGGTCACTGGGACTGGGATTTGGTTACTGGGAATGGGAAGAAAGTGTCAAAAATGGGAATGGGATAAATATTTTGTAACCATGACTAGTAGAGACATCACTTCTTTTCTGGGGTTGAGAAACGTCGCAAATTGTTCAAGTACCTTGTTCATGCCAATTTTTAGCCTTTTTTAACATTTTCAGCCCGCATGTTTACTATTTTCCCCCGAATGGCCTCAATTTGAGGTCAACGATATTTGTGTACAGCGGTGCGTGTAAAGCCAAAAGTCTACAGAGTATGCGCATTTTTATGATACAAGCAATATGGCGGAGATGGCGGAAGAAACGGCAGGAGAGTTGCCGTGCAAGACTCGGACTGTTGTCGTGGAAGTTAAGTACTTTTCTACTCAAAATTTTGTTATACACACCGAGAACTGTAAACTGGATTTACCATTGGATTGTTCAACAACCATCGACTTCATTGAAGCGGGAAGTTCACGAAAAGCCTCCTTCGTCCTAAGAACTAAAGATCAATTGGAAATGTTCCAGAAAGGAAGAATAAGAACACTTACAAGGCGGATGACAGACTTCCTGCAAGCAGGAATGACAGGAATGTGAAGTGGCAGAGACTTGTAACCTAAATAACCGCTATTACTTCCCTACTTGCACGTTTTAGTACAACTAAAAGGATCTTATCGCCTTCGGAACATCTTGGCAAATCCTCGTGAATATTTGGGTCATTGTTGGGTCGTATTTAGAAGTCGTAATTATGCGGATGCAAAGAGAAAAGTGCTGGTATGTACAATACTGGGATTTTTTTTAATTCCGCTAGTGGGAATGGGATTTGAACACTGGGAAGTGGGATTTGGAAAAAAAGTGAGCTGGGAAATGGGATTGGTACCCCCCCTTCAGGACCCTCGTTAAGGTATTATGTTACATCGATGTGTATTGCAGACAATTCACTGAAACTCACGGAATTTTTATATCTCTCCTACTTAATAGCTCTAAAAGGAAACACTCTACGCCAGCTAATAACAAGGATTTGGTGGAGGGCGGCGCTTCCGCTGTGGCCGATGAGCAAGCTGGGCAGACAAAATCACCAAGGCGATCACCACGCTTAGCGCCGCACTCCCAAACCCCAGGCACGCAGCAGCCCGGACAGCAGGGAAATATTAGACCAAGATCCCTTGAAGATGAATTTGTGTCATACCCCATTCACACCAACTAAACATGTTTAATTAAACCAGGTTTAGAAAAATGAAAACTTTTAAAGAAAAACTGCAACTCAGGCTTTTATGCAGGATTTAGATGAACTTGAACATGTTTTTTAATTTGTGCTGAATTTGAAGTAAAAAATATCAATAAGCAGCTTTTATAAAGAAAACAATTTTGAAGCCGTGTTTAAAAAACAACTTTTAAACATGTTTAAGCTTTGGTGTGAATGGGGTAATAGTATCATGGTTGACAAGCCACTCCTTAATTCTGGGCCCGAAGTGTCAGCGTAAAATGATAATTTTAAATGTGAAAGTGCAATTCCAACAGCAACGTTTGGCGCAAAAGTTTTCGCACAATAGGCAAGCCCAAAAACACAAAATTGGAAACGTAATTTGTCACCTATGATACTAAATAAATTATTTGAGTGGCCATACGTATCATGTTTTAAATTCTTCGCTTTCAACAACAACAACAACAATTTAGTTAGGTATTTCCATATCTATACATGGTATTGCCTTATACAAACTACAAAATTATATAGTTGTGTAAACTTCTAATACAATTTCATAATCTATATAACTTCTTATATCTAGAGTTCATGATTTCATAGACAAAAGCAGCAACTGATCTACAAATAAATGGGTCAATGCTATTAAAGAGGAACAAAATTTTTGAATTAATATCTAGTTGTTCAAAAAATTGGTATTTTCTTGTGATTTCATCAAAAATTTTATTTCGAAAAATCATAAAATGTGCAAAAGAATAAAGCGTGAGACTCGTTTTCCACATCATTAACTTGGCATAAAGTACAAATTCTTAAATTTTCAGGAGTCTTGGGGACAGTATATCTACCAGTTTCAATATGAAGTTGATGGTTTCCTAAGCGAAATTTATTTACTGCGGTCCTATGGAGAGGATTTATAATAACATGTAATAGTTCGAAAGCAATAGAGCTACATCTGTAATTTCAAGTGAGCCGCGAAGTTTCTAAGTCATGGGCAGCCGCTCAAGATTTGAAATAGACCGGCAGTCAAAATTTTTTTACTTTTATTTTAGGCTAAATAGTACTCCCGGTAGCCCGAAGAAGGCTCCGGTTAGCCCCTTAAAATATTCTAACAGCTCCCAGTCGGTTTTCGTGGCACAGGGTTGCTTGCCGTGCGGGCGACCCGGGTCAGATTACTGTTGACGTCCCCCGGGGGTTACTTGGGTCAAATTTTGTTGGGTATGTGCCGCTGGCTTCTCAGAACCCCTACCCCATTGTAGATCCATTATAGTCTATTCCGTAGTGGAGGCGCAGTGGCTTCATGGTTAGTGCGTTCGACTCCGGAGCGAGCGCTCCGGGTTCGAGCCCTGGCCGGGGACATTGTGTTGTGTTCTTAGGCAAGACACTTTACTCTCACGGTGCCTCTCTCCACCCAGGTATATAAATGGGTACCGGCGAATTTAATGCTGGGGGTAACCCTGCGATGGACTGGCATCCCATCCAGGGGGTAGTAGAAATACTCCTAGTCGCTTAATGCTAGGGAAACCGGGATAAGCTCCGGCCTGATGGGCCACTTGGCTCGTATGCAGACTTTTTTTTTTTTTTATAGTCTATTCCGTGGCCAATTATCGACCCCATATTAGTCACTTTTGGGCTAATGTAATTTTCGCGATCCCAGCTAATAGTCACGTTCAATTTATGCCTCTGTCCTAAAATTAATTGACACGAGTTTGTTAAATTGAATGTAGAACGCTTTACTTTTCACCTACAGTACAAACATTCTGGTACATGTGCCCGTAACCGTAAGTTTTACAAATGTACTGTCATAAATAGTTGAAATGCAAATATTCTTCACGTTGAAAGCTAACAAGTCCCAAGCGAAAGAGATCAAACACTTGCTAATCCAAAAGAAGATCCAAGTTGAGTTCACTTCGATGGACGATAACAACGCAGATTAGCCGGGAAATAAATACCGTAGCACGTATGATTTGCTGGACTTTGTTCTGGACCCAGGAGTTCTGTACTATAGTGCAAGTCGTTAATGTTTAGTGTGATTTCATGAACGAACTTCAAGGCGAGCCCACTGTTAAATTTTGAAACAACAGCACGAACCATTATTAACCGCGAATCTTCCCATGTTTACCAGAATTTTCTTATCCCAGAAATCCCGAAAATGTGCGATCCCATTCTAGTAACTCTACTAAAATTTTTACCCCATTGTAGTCAATCCAGTCGTGAAAATGCGACCCCATCTAGCGGCACATCCCCAGTAGCCTCTTATAAGGAAGTACTCCTCCCCCCCCCCCCCCCACCCCGGGTGACGTATCTTGTCCCAACGTTCTTTTTCTTTTTTTTTTTTCTTTTTTTAGTTCCACTTATCTACCGGAACTTGAATTAATTTTAATTAAGCTAGCTTTCGTATATTCTTCAAGAAAATAAGATAGTCCAATTCTAGATTGATTCTAGTGATTATAAGTTAAGCTGATTCTACTATATATCTCGATTGAGAAGCTTGAAACTAAAGGCCCGTTCAAACGGTCATGATAGTTGATGATAGTCGATGATAGTTTCAACTATCATTCACTATCATTGACTATGAAAAAGCCTCCTTCGTCCTAAGAACTAAAGATCAATTGGAAATGTTCCAGAAAGGAAGAATAAGAACACTTACAAGGCGGATGACAGACTTCCTGCAAGCAGGAATGACAGGAATGTGAAGTGGCAGAGACTTGTAACCTAAATAACCGCTATTACTTCCCTACTTGCACGTTTTAGTACAACTAAAAGGATCTTATCGCCTTCGGAACATCTTGGCAAATCCTCATGAATATTTGGGTCATTGTTGGGTCGTATTTAGAAGTCGTAATTATGCGGATGCAAAGAGAAAAGTGCTGGTATGTACAATACTGGGATTTTTTTTAATTCCGCTAGTGGGAATGGGATTTGAACACTGGGAAGTGGGATTTGGAAAAAAAGTGGGCTGGGAAATGGGATTGGTACCCCCCCTTCAGGACCCTCGTTAAGGTATTATGTTACATCGATGTGTATTGCAGACAATTCACTGAAACTCACGGAATTTTTATATCTCTCCTACTTAATAGCTCTAAAAGGAAACACTCTACGCCAGCTAATAACAAGGATTTGGTGGAGGGCGGCGCTTCCGCTGTGGCCGATGAGCAAGCTGGGCAGACAAAATCACCAAGGCGATCACCACGCTTAGCGCCGCACTCCCAAACCCCAGGCACGCAGCAGCCCGGACAGCAGGGAAATATTAGGCCAAGATCCCTTGAAGATGAATTTGTGTCATACCCCATTCACACCAACTAAACATGTTTAATTAAACCAGGTTTAGAAAAATGAAAACTTTTAAAGAAAAACTGCAACTCAGGCTTTTATGCAGGATTTAGATGAACTTGAACATGTTTTTTAATTTGTGCTGAATTTGAAGTAAAAAATATCAATAAGCAGCTTTTATAAAGAAAACAATTTTGAAGCCGTGTTTAAAAAACAACTTTTAAACATGTTTAAGCTTTGGTGTGAATGGGGTAATAGTATCATGGTTGACAAGCCACTCCTTAATTCTGGGCCCGAAGTGTCAGCGTAAAATGATAATTTTAAATGTGAAAGTGCAATTCCAACAGCAACGTTTGGCGCAAAAGTTTTCGCACAATAGGCAAGCCCAAAAACACAAAATTGGAAACGTAATTTGTCACCTATGATACTAAATAAATTATTTGAGTGGCCATACGTATCATGTTTTAAATTCTTCGCTTTCAACAACAACAACAACAATTTATTTAGGTATTTCCATATCTATACATGGTATTGCCTTATACAAACTACAAAATTATATAGTTGTGTAAACTTCTAATACAATTTCATAATCTATATAACTTCTTATATCTAGAGTTCATGATTTCATAGACAAAAGCAGCAACTGATCTACAAATAAATGGGTCAATGCTATTAAAGAGGAACAAAATTTTTGAATTAATATCTAGTTGTTCAAAAAATTGGTATTTTCTTGTGATTTCATCAAAAATTTTATTTCGAAAAATCATAAAATGTGCAAAAGAATAAAGCGTGAGACTCGTTTTCCACATCATTAACTTGGCATAAAGTACAAATTCTTAAATTTTCAGGAGTCTTGGGGACAGTATATCTACCAGTTTCAATATGAAGTTGATGGTTTCCTAAGCGAAATTTATTTACTGCGGTCCTATGGAGAGGATTTATAATAACATGTAATAGTTCGAAAGCAATAGAGCTACATCTGTAATTTCAAGTGAGCCGCGAAGTTTCTAAGTCACGGGCAGCCGCTCAAGATTTGAAATAGACCGGCAGTCAAAATTTTTTTACTTTTATTTTAGGCTAAATAGTACTCCCGGTAGCCCGAAGAAGGCTCCGGTTAGCCCCTTAAAATATTCTAACAGCTGCCAGTCGGTTTTCGTGGCACAAGGTTGCTTGCCGTGCGGGCGACCCGGGTCAGATTACTGTTGACGTCCCCCGGGGGTTACTTGGGTCAAATTTTGTTGCGTATGTGCCGCTGGCTTCTCAGAACCCCTACCCCATTGTAGATCCATTATAGTCTATTCCGTGGCCAATTATCGACCCCATATTAGTCACTTTTGGGCTAATGTAATTTTCGCGATCCCAGCTTAGTCACGTTCCATTTATGCCTCTGTCCTAAAATTAATTGACACGAGTTTGTTAAATTGAATGTAGAACGCTTTACTTTTCACCTACAGTACAAACATTCTGGTACATGTGCCCGTAACCGTAAGTTTTACAAATGTACTGTCATAAATAGTTGAAATGCAAATATTCTTCACGTTGAAAGCTAACAAGTCCCAAGCGAAAGAGATCAAACACTTGCTAATCCAAAAGAAGATCCAAGTTGAGTTCACTTCGATGGACGATAACAACGCAGATTAGCCGGGAAATAAATACCGTAGCACGTATGATTTGCTGGACTTTGTTCTGGACCCAGGAGTTCTGTACTATAGTGCAAGTCGTTAATGTTTAGTGTGATTTCATGAACGAACTTCAAGGCGAGCCCACTGTTAAATTTTGAAACAACAGCACGAACCATTATTAACCGCGAATCTTCCCATGTTTACCAGAATTTTCTTATCCCAGAAATCCCGAAAATGTGCGATCCCATTCTAGTAACTCTACTAAAATTTTTACCCCATTGTAGTCAATCCAGTCGTGAAAATGCGACCCCATCTAGCGGCACATCCCCAGTAGCCTCTTATAAGGAAGTACTCCTCCCCCCCCCCCCCACCCCGGGTGACGTATCTTGTCCCAACGTTCTTTTTCTTTTTTTTTTCTTTTTTTAGTTCCACTTATCTACCGGAACTTGAATTAATTTTAATTAAGCTAGCTTTCGTATATTCTTCAAGAAAATAAGATAGTCCAATTCTAGATTGATTCTAGTGATTATAAGTTAAGCTGATTCTACTATATATCTCGATTGAGAAGCTTGAAACTAAAGGCCCGTTCAAACGGTCATGATAGTTGATGATAGTCGATGATAGTTTCAACTATCATTCACTATCATTGACTATGAAAAAGCCTCCTTCGTCCTAAGAACTAAAGATCAATTGGAAATGTTCCAGAAAGGAAGAATAAGAACACTTACAAGGCGGATGACAGACTTCCTGCAAGCAGGAATGACAGGAATGTGAAGTGGCAGAGACTTGTAACCTAAATAACCGCTATTACTTCCCTACTTGCACGTTTTAGTACAACTAAAAGGATCTTATCGCCTTCGGAACATCTTGGCAAATCCTCATGAATATTTGGGTCATTGTTGGGTCGTATTTAGAAGTCGTAATTATGCGGATGCAAAGAGAAAAGTGCTGGTATGTACAATACTGGGATTTTTTTTAATTCCGCTAGTGGGAATGGGATTTGAACACTGGGAAGTGGGATTTGGAAAAAAAGTGGGCTGGGAAATGGGATTGGTACCCCCCCTTCAGGACCCTCGTTAAGGTATTATGTTACATCGATGTGTATTGCAGACAATTCACTGAAACTCACGGAATTTTTATATCTCTCCTACTTAATAGCTCTAAAAGGAAACACTCTACGCCAGCTAATAACAAGGATTTGGTGGAGGGCGGCGCTTCCGCTGTGGCCGATGAGCAAGCTGGGCAGACAAAATCACCAAGGCGATCACCACGCTTAGCGCCGCACTCCCAAACCCCAGGCACGCAGCAGCCCGGACAGCAGGGAAATATTAGGCCAAGATCCCTTGAAGATGAATTTGTGTCATACCCCATTCACACCAACTAAACATGTTTAATTAAACCAGGTTTAGAAAAATGAAAACTTTTAAAGAAAAACTGCAACTCAGGCTTTTATGCAGGATTTAGATGAACTTGAACATGTTTTTTAATTTGTGCTGAATTTGAAGTAAAAAATATCAATAAGCAGCTTTTATAAAGAAAACAATTTTGAAGCCGTGTTTAAAAAACAACTTTTAAACATGTTTAAGCTTTGGTGTGAATGGGGTAATAGTATCATGGTTGACAAGCCACTCCTTAATTCTGGGCCCGAAGTGTCAGCGTAAAATGATAATTTTAAATGTGAAAGTGCAATTCCAACAGCAACGTTTGGCGCAAAAGTTTTCGCACAATAGGCAAGCCCAAAAACACAAAATTGGAAACGTAATTTGTCACCTATGATACTAAATAAATTATTTGAGTGGCCATACGTATCATGTTTTAAATTCTTCGCTTTCAACAACAACAACAACAATTTATTTAGGTATTTCCATATCTATACATGGTATTGCCTTATACAAACTACAAAATTATATAGTTGTGTAAACTTCTAATACAATTTCATAATCTATATAACTTCTTATATCTAGAGTTCATGATTTCATAGACAAAAGCAGCAACTGATCTACAAATAAATGGGTCAATGCTATTAAAGAGGAACAAAATTTTTGAATTAATATCTAGTTGTTCAAAAAATTGGTATTTTCTTGTGATTTCATCAAAAATTTTATTTCGAAAAATCATAAAATGTGCAAAAGAATAAAGCGTGAGACTCGTTTTCCACATCATTAACTTGGCATAAAGTACAAATTCTTAAATTTTCAGGAGTCTTGGGGACAGTATATCTACCAGTTTCAATATGAAGTTGATGGTTTCCTAAGCGAAATTTATTTACTGCGGTCCTATGGAGAGGATTTATAATAACATGTAATAGTTCGAAAGCAATAGAGCTACATCTGTAATTTCAAGTGAGCCGCGAAGTTTCTAAGTCACGGGCAGCCGCTCAAGATTTGAAATAGACCGGCAGTCAAAATTTTTTTACTTTTATTTTAGGCTAAATAGTACTCCCGGTAGCCCGAAGAAGGCTCCGGTTAGCCCCTTAAAATATTCTAACAGCTGCCAGTCGGTTTTCGTGGCACAAGGTTGCTTGCCGTGCGGGCGACCCGGGTCAGATTACTGTTGACGTCCCCCGGGGGTTACTTGGGTCAAATTTTGTTGCGTATGTGCCGCTGGCTTCTCAGAACCCCTACCCCATTGTAGATCCATTATAGTCTATTCCGTGGCCAATTATCGACCCCATATTAGTCACTTTTGGGCTAATGTAATTTTCGCGATCCCAGCTTAGTCACGTTCCATTTATGCCTCTGTCCTAAAATTAATTGACACGAGTTTGTTAAATTGAATGTAGAACGCTTTACTTTTCACCTACAGTACAAACATTCTGGTACATGTGCCCGTAACCGTAAGTTTTACAAATGTACTGTCATAAATAGTTGAAATGCAAATATTCTTCACGTTGAAAGCTAACAAGTCCCAAGCGAAAGAGATCAAACACTTGCTAATCCAAAAGAAGATCCAAGTTGAGTTCACTTCGATGGACGATAACAACGCAGATTAGCCGGGAAATAAATACCGTAGCACGTATGATTTGCTGGACTTTGTTCTGGACCCAGGAGTTCTGTACTATAGTGCAAGTCGTTAATGTTTAGTGTGATTTCATGAACGAACTTCAAGGCGAGCCCACTGTTAAATTTTGAAACAACAGCACGAACCATTATTAACCGCGAATCTTCCCATGTTTACCAGAATTTTCTTATCCCAGAAATCCCGAAAATGTGCGATCCCATTCTAGTAACTCTACTAAAATTTTTACCCCATTGTAGTCAATCCAGTCGTGAAAATGCGACCCCATCTAGCGGCACATCCCCAGTAGCCTCTTATAAGGAAGTACTCCTCCCCCCCCCCCCCACCCCGGGTGACGTATCTTGTCCCAACGTTCTTTTTCTTTTTTTTTTCTTTTTTTAGTTCCACTTATCTACCGGAACTTGAATTAATTTTAATTAAGCTAGCTTTCGTATATTCTTCAAGAAAATAAGATAGTCCAATTCTAGATTGATTCTAGTGATTATAAGTTAAGCTGATTCTACTATATATCTCGATTGAGAAGCTTGAAACTAAAGGCCCGTTCAAACGGTCATGATAGTTGATGATAGTCGATGATAGTTTCAACTATCATTCACTATCATTGACTATGAAAAAGCCTCCTTCGTCCTAAGAACTAAAGATCAATTGGAAATGTTCCAGAAAGGAAGAATAAGAACACTTACAAGGCGGATGACAGACTTCCTGCAAGCAGGAATGACAGGAATGTGAAGTGGCAGAGACTTGTAACCTAAATAACCGCTATTACTTCCCTACTTGCACGTTTTAGTACAACTAAAAGGATCTTATCGCCTTCGGAACATCTTGGCAAATCCTCGTGAATATTTGGGTCATTGTTGGGTCGTATTTAGAAGTCGTAATTATGCGGATGCAAAGAGAAAAGTGCTGGTATGTACAATACTGGGATTTTTTTTAATTCCGCTAGTGGGAATGGGATTTGAACACTGGGAAGTGGGATTTGGAAAAAAAGTGGGCTGGGAAATGGGATTGGTACCCCCCCTTCAGGACCCTCGTTAAGGTATTATGTTACATCGATGTGTATTGCAGACAATTCACTGAAACTCACGGAATTTTTATATCTCTCCTACTTAATAGCTCTAAAAGGAAACACTCTACGCCAGCTAATAACAAGGATTTGGTGGAGGGCGGCGCTTCCGCTGTGGCCGATGAGCAAGCTGGGCAGACAAAATCACCAAGGCGATCACCACGCTTAGCGCCGCACTCCCAAACCCCAGGCACGCAGCAGCCCGGACAGCAGGGAAATATTAGGCCAAGATCCCTGGAAGATGAATTTGTGTCATACCCCATTCACACCAACTAAACATGTTTAATTAAACCAGGTTTAGAAAAATGAAAACTTTTAAAGAAAAACTGCAACTCAGGCTTTTATGCAGGATTTAGATGAACTTGAACATGTTTTTTAATTTGTGCTGAATTTGAAGTAAAAAATATCAATAAGCAGCTTTTATAAAGAAAACAATTTTGAAGCCGTGTTTAAAAAACAACTTTTAAACATGTTTAAGCTTTGGTGTGAATGGGGTAATAGTATCATGGTTGACAAGCCACTCCTTAATTCTGGGCCCGAAGTGTCAGCGTAAAATGATAATTTTAAATGTGAAAGTGCAATTCCAACAGCAACGTTTGGCGCAAAAGTTTTCGCACAATAGGCAAGCCCAAAAACACAAAATTGGAAACGTAATTTGTCACCTATGATACTAAATAAATTATTTGAGTGGCCATACGTATCATGTTTTAAATTCTTCGCTTTCAACAACAACAACAACAATTTATTTAGGTATTTCCATATCTATACATGGTATTGCCTTATACAAACTACAAAATTATATAGTTGTGTAAACTTCTAATACAATTTCATAATCTATATAACTTCTTATATCTAGAGTTCATGATTTCATAGACAAAAGCAGCAACTGATCTACAAATAAATGGGTCAATGCTATTAAAGAGGAACAAAATTTTTGAATTAATATCTAGTTGTTCAAAAAATTGGTATTTTCTTGTGATTTCATCAAAAATTTTATTTCGAAAAATCATAAAATGTGCAAAAGAATAAAGCGTGAGACTCGTTTTCCACATCATTAACTTGGCATAAAGTACAAATTCTTAAATTTTCAGGAGTCTTGGGGACAGTATATCTACCAGTTTCAATATGAAGTTGATGGTTTCCTAAGCGAAATTTATTTACTGCGGTCCTATGGAGAGGATTTATAATAACATGTAATAGTTCGAAAGCAATAGAGCTACATCTGTAATTTCAAGTGAGCCGCGAAGTTTCTAAGTCACGGGCAGCCGCTCAAGATTTGAAATAGACCGGCAGTCAAAATTTTTTTACTTTTATTTTAGGCTAAATAGTACTCCCGGTAGCCCGAAGAAGGCTCCGGTTAGCCCCTTAAAATATTCTAACAGCTGCCAGTCGGTTTTCGTGGCACAGGGTTGCTTGCCGTGCGGGCGACCCGGGTCAGATTACTGTTGACGTCCCCCGGGGGTTACTTGGGTCAAATTTTGTTGGGTATGTGCCGCTGGCTTCTCAGAACCCCTACCCCATTGTAGATCCATTATAGTCTATTCCGTGGCCAATTATCGACCCCATATTAGTCACTTTTGGGCTAATGTAATTTTCGCGATCCCAGCTTAGTCACGTTCCATTTATGCCTCTGTCCTAAAATTAATTGACACGAGTTTGTTAAATTGAATGTAGAACGCTTTACTTTTCACCTACAGTACAAACATTCTGGTACATGTGCCCGTAACCGTAAGTTTTACAAATGTACTGTCATAAATAGTTGAAATGCAAATATTCTTCATTGACTATCATGTTTGCGATCAAACGGTCCATGATAGGTCATGATAGTGTGTCGAAATCACGCTATGTGCTAGCGTCGCTAACTGGTACCTAGTCTCCTGCCGCGTGCGATTGTAAACAAATATGGCGGGACTTTGAATTTCGTGACGAAAATGGCTGTGTTTGACTTATCTCCAGTTCTTTCTTCGCTTTTCCAGTTACATCCCGATTGTGATAGTCATCGCAAAAAATGTTCCACAAACATGGCCGGGCCTCGTACTCACCTATTAGGTTGCATATCAAACTACCACTTCACTTCTCGTTGCCTGTTTTTTTAGATTTCTTTGCTTTTCTCACTTTCTCGCTTTCAGCGGCACTGTCGTCCGAATATTCGTCCAAATTATTGCTTTGTTGTTTCTCACAGGACGATTGCAATGCGGTAGCCATATTGCATTGAGCCCGCCTTGGTTACCCCCGCTGACCGAAAAACTATCATGCACTATCATCCGCTCGGTCAAACGGTAAAAACTATCATGAACTATCATGTCGAATTTGAACATGTCCAAACTGCATGATAGTTAACAACTATTCACCGAAGTGGAGGTGGCTAGCGGTGGATATTTACCGAGGCGCGAAGCGGCGAGGTAAATATCCACCGCTAGCCACCGACACTGAGGTGAATAGTTGTTTTAGTATATACTAAAACAGTGAGATAATAAACACCAAAAACAAATTAATTTGGATGATTTCTTCACTTTTAACGGATGCAAACCGGACGCCATTTTCTCTCGAGTTGCTCGGAGGTAAATAGCACAGGATATCCGGAGTTTGACGAGCCAATCAGCGCACGCCATCAACGCTATCCACTGTTTTAGTATATACCAGGAGCCCATCACTAGAAAAAAATAGCGGTTTTTCTTTTTAGTCTTCTTGTGAAATGATGACGCCAGTTAAAAAATTAAGTCCCTGCTTGTGATTGGCCACTGAGGTTCCTGTGGGGGTCTGAATTCGAGGTAAATTCAAACTAAAAATAGATCGGTCTGTGAAAACGCCGTGACAGGAATATGGGGTAGTTGCACGCTCCTAGTGATGGGCTCCTGTATATACTAATTGATGATAGTTGATGACCGTTTGAACGGGCCTTAAATAAAGAACGACAACCACTGAATGGCTGAGAAAGTCGAATGTATGTCACGGTAATCTACACTTCCACACGCAGAGAAGTGTGGAACTAATTAAGGAATGACAACCGTGAAAAGGATGGGAAGTAGGTCCTGAAAATCCCTAGTTAAATGTCACGGTATTCGACACTTCTACACATAGAGAAGTGTAGAACTAAGGCCTGGTTTAAACGTCGCATTTTACATGTGCCGAATCGAATTGCCAAGTCAAATGCATGTAAGTTGCGACGTCTAAATCAATTGAATGCGACATATTTCAATTAGATGCGAGTCAGTCGAATATTTGACTGATCCAGCCGCATTTTACATGTGCCGAATCGAATTGAAATTATGTAATTAATTTATGTAAGCAATTTTATTCGGCAAAACAATGCGAAGTTTAAATCAAATCAGCCGAACGTATTCATTCAAGTCGACTAAAATTAGTATTTGATTCGGCCCATGTAAAATGCGACGTTTAAACCAGCCTTAAGTAGAGAATGACAACCGCGGAAAGGATGGGGAAACGGTCGTGAAAATCCCTAGTCAGTTGTCACGGTATTCTACACTTCTACACTTAGAGAAGTGTAGAACTAAGTAGAGAATGACAACCGCGGAAAGGATGGTGAAAAGGTCGTCAAAATCCCTAGTTTGTCACGGTGTTCTACACTTGTACACATAGAGAAGTGTAGAACTAAGTAAAGAATGACATCTGCGGAAAGGATGGGGAAGCGGTCGTGAAAATCCCTAGTTTGTCACGGTATTCTACACCTCTACACATAGAGAAGTGTAGAACTAAGTAAAGAATGACAACCGCGGAAAGGAAGGGGAAACGGTCGTCAAAATCCCTAGTTTATCACGGTGTTCTACACTTGTACACATAGAGAAGTGTAGAACTAAGTAAAGAATGACATCTGCGGAAAGGATGGGGAAGCGGTCGTGAAAATCCCTAGTTTGTCACGGTATTCTACACTTCTACACATAGAGAAGTGTAGAACTAAGTAAAGAATGACAACCGCGGACAGGATGGGGAAACGGTCGTGAAAATCCCTAGTTTGTCACGGTGTTCTACACTTGTACACATAGAGAAGTGTAGAACTAAGTAAAGAATGACATCTGCGGAAAGGATGGGGAAGCGGTCGTGAAAATCCCTAGTTTGTCACGGTATTCTACACTTCTACACATAGAGAAGTGTAGAACTAAGTCAAGAATGACAACCGCGGACAGGATGGGGAAACGGTCGTGAAAATCCCTAGTTTGTCACGGTGTTCTACACTTGTACACATAGAGAAGTGTAGAACTAAGTAAAGAATGACATCTGCGGAAAGGATGGGGAAGCGGTCGTGAAAATCCCTAGTTTGTCACGGTATTCTACACTTCTACACATAGAGAAGTGTAGAACTAAGTAAAGAATGACAACCGCGGACAGGATGGGGAAACGGTCGTGAAAATCCCTAGTTTGTCACGGTGTTCTACTCTTGTACACATAGAGAAGTGTAGAACTAAGTAAAGAATGACATCTGCGGAAAGGATGGGGAAGCGGTCGTGAAAATCCCTAGTTTGTCACGGTATTCTACACTTCTACACATAGAGAAGTGTAGAACTAAGTCAAGAATGACAACCGCGGACAGGATGGGGAAACGGTCGTGAAAATCCCTAGTTTGTCACGGTGTTCTACACTTGTACACATAGAGAAGTGTAGAACTAAGTAAAGAATGACATCTGCGGAAAGGATGGGGAAGCGGTCGTGAAAATCCCTAGTTTGTCACGGTATTCTACACTTCTACACATAGAGAAGTGTAGAACTAAGTCAAGAATGACAACCGCGGACAGGATGGGGAAACGGTCGTGAAAATCCCTAGTTTGTCACGGTGTTCTACTCTTGTACACATAGAGAAGTGTAGAACTAAGTAAAGAATGACATCTGCGGAAAGGATGGGGAAGCGGTCGTGAAAATCCCTAGTTTGTCACGGTATTCTACACTTCTACACATAGAGAAGTGTAGAACTAAGTCAAGAATGACAACCGCGGACAGGATGGGGAAACGGTCGTGAAAATCCCTAGTTTGTCACGGTGTTCTACACTTGTACACATAGAGAAGTGTAGAACTAAGTAAAGAATGACATCTGCGGAAAGGATGGGGAAGCGGTCGTGAAAATCCCTAGTTTGTCACGGTATTCTACACTTCTACACATAGAGAAGTGTAGAACTAAGTAAAGGATGACAACCGCGGACAGGATGGGGAAACGGTCGTGAAAATCCCTAGTTTGTCACGGCATTCTACACTTCTACACATAGAGAAGTGTAGAACTAAGTAAAGAATGACCTGATGAAAACCCTGGAAAGGATGAGGAAAAGTCCGTGAAGTGTGGAATTAAATAAAAGTGTAGAATCCCGGGATTTCGTGGCCAGTACTGGACATTTATGAATATTTTGATGCATTTTTTTCCTTTTTAATGCCGAGAGCCCACCATGTGACCTGCAAACAACTGCTTTCAAATAATGGTCTTGTAACGGTCATTCAGTTGTGCTTGAGACATTTCTAAAAACACTTCTTACAAAGAATTATATAACTATACTAAACACAAAGTAAACTACTTAGCACAAACAAAACTACTTAACACAACTTTAGTGATGGATTATTTCTTGGACATTCTGGTACATGAGAAACGTCTACACAATAACCCAATGTGAACACAAAGTGAAATGACGAGTCAATAGTTACTTACTGTAGTAACGCTTGTCCCTATACAATGACGTTTGTTTAGGGCCGTCGATAAAACCAGGAACATGGAACATCCCGGAACATGCCGGAACATTCCGGAACATCCCGGAACATCGAATAATTATAATAATTATGAGAAATATATGTAAAATTAGGTTTTTTTTTAACTGAATTGAGGAGATAATAATAGTTTCCTTTGCTCTACATCGAACAGGGTCTTTGTGACAGACCTAAATTTATGGTGTTATAAACCTAGACGATTCAATAGTATTCATGTTGCTTCCTTGAGCATTTTCCTTATCCAATTCCACGTTGTTTACCTCACCTTCGAAATTCCCTTGACGAAGATCTCTCATTTCTTCAAAATCTGAGGTGTTCGTCTGAACTTATTGTCAAGTCACACCAGTAGCCATTAATATGGTGGTTTTGTTACTTCGTGTTGCAAAAGGCTATCCCCAGTTTTCGCGCTCTTCGCTAGGAACGCCTGGCACTATAGCCTCCCACGCAGACGCTCTCAGAGGCTCGTCACGCGTTCCTTTCCCACGTGAGGAAGGAACACGTGACGAGCCCATAACAGCGTCTGCTTGGGAGGCTACTGGCACTATGAGCCACCAATTCAGCCTCCCACGCAGCGCAGACGATGTCAGGCTTGTCACTCGTTCCTCTCCACGAGGAACGCGTGGCGAGGCTTACACCTTTCCGGAAGCTCGAGTAACAAGCAATTAGTCATTATAGACATAACAAAATCAATCATCAGAGCTCGAGTAGTCCGATCTATTTTAGACAAGAAACGCCATGTTAAAGAGTTTTTATTTCTATCCCATGGGCCCACATGGGAAGAACCATTTCTTCATGACAACTCGTGTATACACATATCTTTGAATTGACGTAATGAATTAAATAAAGACATGAACATCGTATACCATAGGCTACCATATTTTTCGGTCTGGTTGAAGTGTTCGAAGGCCACCGTCTTGGTTTTCAATGAAGAACGAAATCTGCGAATAAGGGACAGTCACGTGATTAAACTGATAGCGAAGCGGTGACTGCAAGGAATGGATTTAGTCTACTTCCGGTAAGTTAGTTGCCAGCCTTCACGCATTGAAGTTATTTTCAGTTTTCTTCGTTTTTTTCTTTGTGTGTGTGTTTTCTTTTCTTTATATATGTATTCTGAGCTGATACCTGCTTAATTTTGTTATATTTAATTAAAAAAACCTAATTTTACATATATTTCTCATAATTATTATAATTATTCGATGTTCCGGGATGTTCCGGAATGTTCCGGCATGTTCCGAGATGTTCCATGTTCCGGGTTTTATCGACGGCCTTTGTTTAGAAAACTAGCGTTACAAAAATAATTACAAATAAGCCAAACGAGGCTGATATGCTGACAAAGCTTACTACCGAAATTCCAGAAATCTGGAAACTTTCAGCTCCATTTCAAAAAACAACAAGTTTCAGGACTATTAACAAACATTGCGCAAATGAAGAGCGCCCACCAGTTTAGTACTGAATAAAGAGTCAATATCTAAATGCGAGCTTAATATATTACCCACACAGCTCCACACAAAAAGCTTTTTTCATTAGGTCAAAGACTTGGAATTGCTGGTTATCAGGACAATGGACATGGCTTCTGATTGGCTAATTACGAATTTGGCTAGAGTAAGAATCAGTACCAACTGAGAAATATTTGGCAATTATGTGCAAAATCTTCATTTGAATAGTGTTTCCATGCATGTTCTGTAATTAAGTAAATCATTTCTGTACCTTGAATGTTTGAACAATGGAACTAAACTTCTGCAAGACAGTTTCTTTGTATGATTGACTTAACGACAACACTTCTGTTTTTGGATTGGATTACATATAAAACAATAATGAGAAGTAATACATAAATATTAATTGGGTACCATCATGCCTAGCCATCTTGTAATGGCTAGATAAAAAGTTACAAGTATTATCTGGATATTATATTTAAAAACTTAAAAAAAAAACTAATCGACACCCTTTCAGCAGTGAGTTCAATATTAACACTAAACATGACTAGTACAAAAATAAGAGGGATATCTTCACCTTAGACTGATGTATAAGCGTCACTTCGATCTCATATGTTCGTCGTAATGCTGGATGACACATGCCTCGCTACTAAATTCCTTAAGACTAATCCAACAGGTCAGGCTTTCAACTTGGCTGGAATTCTCTTCAGTTATAGAAGACAGCATACAAGATTTCTTGCCACCGAGAGTTGCAGCTTGCTCCTGAAGGTCTCTTCTTGGTTTTAAGCAATGATCATGTTCCTTTTGTTTTAAAGAGCTGGCTCTTGTGGGTCTCTTTTCGTGTTTCTTGTAGCTTGGTGACTGACTAAAGCACTTTTTACAATGCTTGCATGTATATGGCTTCTCTCCTGTGTGAGTTCGTTTATGTTGCTTGCAATGTGATGACTGGCTAAAGCACTTTTTACAATGCTTGCATGTATATGGCGTCTCTCCTGTGTGAGTTCGTTCATGTTGCTTACAGTTTGATAAGTAACTAAAGCACCTTGTACAATGCTTGCATGTATATGGCTTCTCTCCTAAGTGAGTTTGTTCATGTCGCTTGTTTGTTTGATGAGCTTGTAGTTTGCTAAAGCACTTTTCACAATACTTGCATGTATATGACTTCATTCCTGTGTGACTTTGCTCATGCTCTTTGGAAGCTGATAACTGGTTAAAAATTTGACCAAAGTGCTTACATTTGCCTACAAAAAAGAAAAAAAAAATACATTTTACATTGAAACCAGGGTAGACAGCTGTTGATGTTTGATTTTAAATTAATAAAACCCCATTCTTGTAAGGATATGTTAGCCATATGTGTGAATGTTTTGCAAACAATAGATTTCTGAACCCATCAAATTTCTTCTAAGTGTACTTGTTCTTACAAGTTCTTATCCTCAGCTAGTATGGAGTAACATTTAAGAAAAGATTAACTGGAAATGCAATGACCATTTAAAAAATAAGTTTTCAAACAACAAAAATGATCCTACTGTAGCAAATAACCAAGCTGCCCATGAGCCTACTGTATCTCAGTGGTTTGACATCTAAGCATTGTTAGGAAGGTCATGGGCTTGACTCCGTTCTGGGTCTCAAAATTTTACCCTTTTAAGCGATGACGTAATGGCGTCCGTCATCACTTAATGTCATCTTCTTATGTGGGAGGATGTCCAGCACGATTTATTCCTTTGAACCGAAGAACTCAGGGAATTATTCCCATGAAAATAAGGCCATCTTGCGATCTGCCGCCTTTGTTTTGCAAGTATCGGATTCTTGGGAAGGTATGTTTGAATCATAGCCGGTTTTTTAATACAGACGGAAGGTTGGAGTCTGGAGTCGTTATACTTTGTCCGATAAATCCGAGCTTGCTAACAAGCCTATCCAATCTACAAAGCAGAACATTAACAGACAAATCTACTTAAGTTCAAGGAGTAGGTGTTGTTGAGAAGCACAGTGGCAGCTGTTGAGACTGTATCAGATCAAAAGGAAAGCAGCAGTGAGAAATCGATGTATTGCAGTGACCTCATGGTTTAGCAAAACTAAAGGCTTCTTTTGTTTTTCATTCAACAAAAGGTCCCCAGAGGATGCACTTAGACAAATGTGTTTTTTCGCATACGTAATATTTCGAAAACGAAGCAAACTTCAGCAAGAAAACATACAGAACATTGTTTGAGACACGTAAACAAAACTGCATGCGAAATTTGGAGCGTTTCTGACAAAGTTCAGTTTTGAGTAAAATACCTAACGCCCATTGAGTGGGGAGGGGAAGAGAGGTGATGACAACTCAACATATGTTTGAGCAACACTATACAGTGCAACACTATAATGAAGGTCTACTCAAACATTTGGAATATCATCCCATTTTGTCCAGAAATCCTCACAAGTATTTCAAACCTCCAGAACTTTTAACTATAATCATTGTCTCCCTGAGAATTCCCGACTCTTTTAACTCCTGGAAAAATCCCCAGATCGCCAGTTCTTTTTTGTTTTCCTCCCATAACAGGCCTTCTTAGAGTTGTCACTTCCTGTTCCATTTGTACATTGTGTATAGCAAGACAAAATTTTCATTACCAGCTGCCCTTGAGGTCTGTCCTCTTACTGTGATCTCCTGTCTGCACATTTCTTATAAGCAAATTTTCTGTGGTCACAGTACTGGTTTCAACCTCACTGCATTGTTTCCTGGAATGGCAATAATACAAAGCCAAGGCAAGGATAATGAAAAAAATATCATGGTTGGCAACTACATGCGGTCCGTTTCGAAGAAGTATTGGCCGAGATTTCATACAGTTAACATGTAAGAGTGCAATACCTGAAATACCTTTTAGAGGTTGTTGTTTAAAAAAATGGCAGTAATTTTGTCAACCTTTTCACTTGCCTTGAATTGAAATGAATTACTTGCCCACTTGGAGGAAATGGAGACAGTCATTTAAGTGCAAATGTCAAACAGAAAAGTCCACTCCACTTAAGCTATTGAACCACACTTATCTTTGAACTGTTTCATATTACCAAACATCAGGAGGTGTACAACCTACAGTTAACTACCTGCTCTTGGTTGTTCTCTTTCCAATCTTTAGGTCATTCTGATACTTCCGCCTGTTCTGTAAAGCTTGCCCAAGGGCCATTCTAACCTCTGATTGGTAAACAACTAACTGCGGAGCAGCTGTGTTAATCTGTTTATTAAACCATACATGTACATGCTTTTTGTTAGAGATGCATTTAATAGGTAAATAACTTTCAAATAACAATCAGCTACAGACGATCTTCTGTAGATAAAGTGTAATTTCCTCGCACTGTGTGATTTTTGATAAATTTAGTAGGTTATCAGATGCAGAACAGGTTTAAGCGTTGTTAAAGGGAGATGGTGATTATTTGGGAAGTAGCTGACTTCAGTTGAAACCTGTGAATCATACTTACTAATTCAAAAAACTTTTGCAGTCTTCCATCAGGAATAGATGGCAATGGATACGCCTTCTGCCATATTTGTGCCTCACGAGCACAGTTTCTCATTAAATTCTAAAGATAACAACAACGCAGTCAGGAATTTCAAAAAACAAACATATATAAAGAAGAAACACAAACTGGTTACCATCTTTGAGGAAAAATATTATCCTAAGGGTTGAACATCCTTGTATCATGGCACATACAATAAAGTTTCAAGGAAACCCTACATACCCTGAAGTAAAGTTGAGGTTTGGTTCGCTTCTTTTGTGACAAACACTTTTGGAGCATCTCTTTTGCACTGTAACTATCTACATGAATACTTGAGAAAGATTCTTGAGCCTTGTTGTCAGCCTTAAAAAATTAACAAAAAACGTTAATACAAGTTTCCTGTGTAAATGCAAAAGAATAAAGGGGGCAAGTTTCTAAAGAAACTGTGGTGCTGCGTCGGTGGGAGTATTACAAGATAATTTGGTTTTATCAACTGGGTTGATTGGGTTGATAATGTGAATTGTCCACCGCAAAGAGATTCGAGTTCCAGGTTGTTCACTCGTTTTGAATGCACTGCTAGCATTCAAACGCGACAAGAATATAGGTAACTTTTTAGTTAGCAGTACATTCAAAACGAGTGAACAACCTGGAACTTTTAAATGCGCACGTGCGCGATGTAAAACACGTCCTTTCATTCACAACGTTGAGAAATTGTCGGGACCCAAGCGATCCATTAAGATCACAGATCATTTACCTGTACCTCAGCCAATGTCATCTACTGTATAACTTGCACTCTTTGCAAAAAGTTATATATCGGCGAAACAGGTAGACGACTAGGCGACCGTTTCCGAGAACACCTTCGCGACGTAGAGAAAGACGATTAAGACGCTTCTAAACCGGTTGCTAGACACTTTAATCTGCAGAATCATTCTAAGCAACATATGGCAGTCTGCGGCCTCTCCCTACATCAAGGAAGCACAGAAAGCCGCAAAACTCTTGAACAAAGATTTATTTTTCAAATCGGCTCTCTTAATCCTCACGGTATCAACTAACGCTTTTCATTCAACTAATTCATTCTGTTGTTTTTCACGTTGCCAGGCACCAACCAATAGCGTACATGTAGCTCCATATTTCTGTATATAAACCACACACAACCCACAATTCCTTGATTCGCTTCGACGAAGGGCTAACGCTCGAAACGTCAGCTTTGGAATCTCTTTGCGGTGGACAATTCACATTATCAACCCAGTTGATAAAACCAAATTATCTTAAATGCAAAAGAACTGGCTATGAAATGACTGGATACTCATACTTGTAACAACAACCAAAAGTTATGCCACAAATATATTTTGTTTACTTATTTTCTGCAGCATACACTTAATAAAATAGGCACCCAAAATGGAGTTGTTTGATTTGTAAAAATGCATAAACTAACAACTACAATGTAGGCATAACAGTAGTTCAACTCCAAACAACATGTGAATAAAGGGGGCAAGTTTCTAAAGAAACTGTGGTGCTGCGTCGGTGGGAGTATTACAAGATAATTTGGTTTTATCAACTGGGTTGATAATGTGAATTGTCCACCGTAAAGAGATTCGGAAGCTGACGTTTCGAGCGTTAGCCCTTCGTCGGAGCGAATCAAGGAATTGTGGGTTGTGTGTGGTTTATATACAGAAATGTGGAGCTACGCTATTGGTTGGTGCCTGGCAACGTGAAAAACAACAGAATGAATTAGTTGAATGAAAAGCGTTCGTTGATACCGTGAGGATTAAGAGTGCCGATTTGAAAAATAAATCTTTGTTCAAGAGTTTTGCGGCTTTCTGTGCTTCCTTGATGTAGGGAGAGGCCGCAGACTGCCATATGTTGCTTAGAATGATTCGGCAGATTAAAGTGTCTAGCAACCGGTTTAGAAACGTCTTTATCGTCTTTCTCTACGTCGCGAAGGTGTTCTCGGAAACGGTCGCCTAGTCGTCTACCTGTTCCGCCGATATATAACTTTTTGCAAAGAGTGCAAGTTATACAGTAGATGACATTGGCTGAGGTACAGGTAAATTGATCTGTGATCTTAATGGATCACTTGGGTCCCGACAATTTCTCAACGTTGTAAATGAAAGGACATGTTTTACATCTTGCGCGTGCGCATTTAAAAGTTCCAGGTTGTTCACTCGTTTTGAATGCACTTCTAACCAAAAAGTTACCTATGTTTTTGTCGCGTTTGAATGAAATTAATGGCGGTTGCGAAAAGATTCTACCAGTATCGGGATCATTTTGAAGTAATTTAAAGTTTTTGAGAATGATGGATTTTACTGCGTGATTGTGAGGGTGAAATGTGAGGGTGAACGGAATTCTATTATTATTCTCCTTCTGAGACGTTTGTAGTGCTGACTGCCGATCAATTTGTTGGGCACCAACAAATTGTCAAGAGCACCATTAACGAACTTATAGTAAAACAAGATTTACCGGCTACTGCTACAAATCTCATCATCACCACTCCTAGAACTTCATGTATTTACTTTTTGCCTAAAATTCACAAACCTAACAACCCAGGCCGACCTATCGTCTCTGCGTGTAGTTGCCCTACCGAACTCATTTCTAGCTATTTAGACAAAATTATGGCACCTATCGTCAGATCTTTACCGTCTTATGTTAAAGACAGTCAACACGCCCTTCAAATTTTTCGCGATTTCAATTTCCTGGGTGAAGACAAACTTATTTTTACTATGGACATTACATCCCTTTACACCGTCATCCCTAATGGCGAAGGTCTTCTAGCCCTCAAACATTTTTTTGATTTACGCACTGTTAAGGAACCAAGCTCGGAAACACTGCTCCGCCTGGCTGAACTAGTTTTAACACTAAATTGTTTTTCATTCGCTACCAGTTATTACAAACAAATCAATGGTGTGGCCATGGGCACCAAAATGGGACCCAGCTACGCTAATCTTTTCGTAGGCTACATTGAACACGAATTTTTTAATCAATACAACGGCCCTAAACCTGAGCTATACCGTCGCTACATTGACGATTGTGTCGGCGCCACTTCCTCTACCAGAGAGGAACTCAATCAATTTATAACTGCTGTTAATTCGTTTCATCCGGCTCTTAAGTATACCTGGGAAATTTCCAATACTTCTTTGGCATTTCTAGATATCAAAGTTTTAGTCGAAGGCAACGGTTTATGCACCAGTGTGCACTACAAACCCACAGATTCTCATAGCTATTTGTTGTATTCATCTTCACATCCATCACACGTCAAGAATTCTATTCCTTATTCTCAGTTTCTTAGACTTCGTCGCCTTTGTAGTGAGGACTCTGATTTTTCCTTTAAATCAGAGGAAATGTGCAATTTTTTCGACAAACGTGGATATCCTGCCTCTGTTGTTCAAGCAGGCCATCATCGTGCCCAACAAATTGATCGGCAGTCAGCACTACAAACGTCTCAGAAGGAGAATAATAATAGAATTCCGTTCACCCTCACATTTCACCCTCACAATCACGCAGTAAAATCCATCATTCTCAAAAACTTTAAATTACTTCAAAATGATCCCGATACTGGTAGAATCTTTTCGCAACCGCCATTAATTTCATTCAAACGCGACAAAAACATAGGTAACTTTTTGGTTAGAAGTGCATTCAAAACGAGTGAACAACCTGGAACTTTTAAATGCGCACGCGCGCGATGTAAAACATGTCCTTTCATTTGCAACGTTGAGAAATTGTCGGGACCCAAGCGATCCATTAAGATCACAGATCAATTTACCTGTACCTCAGCCAATGTCATCTACTGTATAACTTGCACTCTTTGCAAAAAGTTATATATCGGCGGAACAGGTAGACGACTAGGCGACCGTTTCCGAGAACACCTTCGCGACGTAGAGAAAGACGATAAAGACGTTTCTAAACCGGTTGCTAGACACTTTAATCTGCCGAATCATTCTAAGCAACATATGGCAGTCTGCGGCCTCTCCCTACATCAAGGAGGCACAGAAAGCCGCAAAACTCTTGAACAAAGATTTATTTTTCAAATCGGCACTCTTAATCCTCACGGTATCAACGAACGCTTTTCATTCAACTAATTCATTCTGTTGTTTTTCACGTTGCCAGGCACCAACCAATAGCGTAGCTCCACATTTCTGTATATAAACCACACACAACCCACAATTCCTTGATTCGCTCCGACGAAGGGCTAACGCTCGAAACGTCAGCTTCCGAATCTCTTTACGGTGGACAATTCACATTATCAACCCAGTTGATAAAACCAAATTATCCAAACAACATGTGTTACCCAACATTAGTTTGATGAGTAAATGTATAATTGGAAGTTTACAAAGAGAAAATTTTGACATTATTAATTAACTCATTGATAGTTCAAGAGCCTTTTCTCCAGAGCTTAATATTCTAAGTAATTTTAAGGACTATTAAAGTAGTGTTATCACAAGACACAGTCATGTACATACAAGAAGAAAAGTAATGGGTTGAGGTCATTCTCCTCACTTTTTGAGTGTCCTTTTATCACAGTTTTCATTGGAAATATTAAAAATGTAAAAAAGTGAAGCCTTGGAGCTAAGGCTGGCTCATAGCTGCCGGAGCTTATCCCGGTTTCTGTAGCATGAAGCGGCTAGAAGTATTTCTACTTCCCCTGGACGGGATGCTAGTCCATCGCAGGTCACTCACCCGCAATTTTGTTAGGTTTCCCCAACAAATAGCAGGTACCCATTTATACACCTGGGTGGAGAGAGGCACTGTGAGAGTAAAGTGTCTTGCCCAAGAACACAACACAGTGTCCCCGGCCAGGGCTCAAACTCGGACCACTTGCTCCGGAGTCGAGCGCACTAACCATTAAATAACACTGAAATCTATTCGTGTATAATTCATGACCTATTAAATTTTATTTGGGTTTATATAATTTTATTTGACCTTCCATGGCCATTATTTTCAGGACCCATTAAATTCATGTCTGGTCAGTTTCCAACTTCCAAGGCAATTTCATCGATATATCTAAATTTATTATATAAATAATTATGAATGTAAGTAATGGTGTCTTGATCCTACTAAAACTTCACAATTCCTTTTTTCAAACAAATATTTTCATGACCATTAATTTTCAAGATCCATTAAATTCAGTTCTGGATCATTGCCGACTTTCCATGGCCATGAAAAAGTTTTCCATGAGCCATGAAAGAATTTTCATGAAAAATTAATGAGTTTCAATGAGCCCATGAAAATTGGAAATAGCAGTATTCATGGCTCTGAAAAAAAAGATTCATGGGTCCTTCATGTAATATTTCATAGGATCTTATGAAACTGCTGTTGGTAGTGATTACAGGTATCACTGCCAAATTTGATTGTCTTCCATCTGAAAACTAAGCTAACCTGAAGAAGTATCCGTTGCAATGGTAGTGGTAAAAGGTCATTAATATTAACATTGCCCTTAGCTTAATAGACTCTTTTGGATGCTTACTGACGAGATCTTTATGTATCAATTCAATTGAGACCTCAAATCAACATAAATAATCAATGTAGTGGCAAGGGACAAGAAAAAGGCATTCAATTAAAGTGCACCTACCCCCAAATGTTTTTGGGTGAAATAATAAAGCTTATTTTGTGGAGTAATTTACCGCAAATGTTTTTTTGGTTAAATCCTCAAATTTTTGTGCCGCATCTAAACCAAGTTTCGAATGGTTCAGGACTGTGCATGGGGAATCTGGGGAGAGTTAAAGCTGTGACATCAAACCCAGAACAAATGCTTTGGCTGTCCTGGTTAGGTCTTTGTACGAGTGTAGAAGGTGTTTCATCAGAGAACATTTGCTCACAAAAAAAAAAAACATTCTTACAATAGCTGCATGAATCAATGGAACAGTGGTCCCAGATTCCCAATCCCAATCCCCAATTTGTGTCGCTTAAGCCAAGGAGTCAGCAGAATCCCTTCCTCTCCCTGAAAATCCAGGCATCGAATGAAGTAATCTGGTTTGAAATGCTTAGAACACACGAAGTTCTTGGAACAGACCACCAAATTCACTTTGCATATTTCACTTCCACAAAATCAACCCGTCGCTTTGTACACTTCTTATCTTCGGGACGATCATCTCTCCATAAGATGGTATGGTATCAAATGTAATACCTCCTGCAAGTTTGTTGTGTTACTACATCTCCCTAAAACATACCAGGCTAGCATTTTTTTAACTACTTTTCCAGCCTTTCCCACAAAAACAAGTACATAGAGGAAATACAGATTTGTTGTATCCTGTTTTGGATTTGACGTCACATCAGGCCCTCAACCCATGCCCCGTTAACTCGGTCTTGAACCAAAATGGCGGTATTCTCACGCACTTTGAGGAGCCACATAAAATCAAAGATTTAACCAAATCGAAACATTTTTGCAGCAAATTTCTCCACAAAATAAGCTTTATAATTTTAGCAAAAACAGTTTTATTTAGCAAAAAGGGCTTTGCTACAACTTATTGCAGTAGGGAGTACCAATAGACCCTTTGCATAAATGGTGCTTAAATTTGAATAACAATACTTATACATCCTAAGCCTCACATTCATGTGAAAAATCCTTTGTCTGAAAACATGAGCACGAGGCTAAGGATGTATCAAATATTGTTATTCAAATGCCATTTATGCAAAGGGTCTATGTGCTTGTTGAATCTTGGATTAACTGCAAGTACACATCCGGTCCATTCTCTAATATGTACATGTATACCCTCCATGTAAATATTATACCCTAAATATTTACCACAAGCTGACTGAAAGTGGTGTGCCCTTCGGTTGTTTCGGCTGGTACATGTAGTGTAATTTCCTCATCTTGATAAGTTGGACATTTTTTACTCAACTCCGCCAGTGAATACATATCTACAAAAATCAGATAATTATTTGATCTCTTTACATGTAGCAAATTTTCGTATTTAAAAACATGAAAATCTCAGGAATGGACAGAGATATTTTTAAAAAGTAAACAACAGTTTTCTTCTTGCACCAACCAGCTACTGATAATGAATTAGATAGGACAGAGGTTATTTTTTCACAGAAGCACTTGAAAGAACTATTTACATGTAACACAAAACTTTTGTCAAATGGACATACCCTGTAGTATCTGAAATTTATGTATATGACATGAAAAATAAAAGCCCCATATTTTAAAGGCTTTTGAAAATACAGAAGAATGGCATTTTCCTTTCGAAATATCTTTTTTCATTTGAGATATTGACACTTTTATATTATGCAAATTAGGAAAGTGATAATGTCATGAGCTTTGCAACTACATTTACATGTAAAATGGTAAGATAGTCCAGGGATGGCACTAGGATTTTTCATTCTGGGTCCTCGTACCCGCATGTCTGGTCAAATTGGGGTCCCAAGCATTTTGGGTGTGTCCTAAAATCTTGGCGACCCTGCATCCCCCCCCCTCCCCCTCCAAGAAATTGTTAGTGTTGTTGTTATGTGAAAGAGTGACTGGCAAATTACTGTCATACTGTTCACTAAGCTTTATTGCCTTTTTTTCGCTTCTTTAGGCAATGTACATGTAAGTATTGAAAACCCAACTTTTGACTAACGTGTGATCATTTGCCGAACTCATGTGACAAACAAGCGCCGATCTTTGGAAATTTTTGCATCCACTCGTGAAAGCATTCTTCTTTCCAGCTTTTGTGCAATCCTTACAAATCATTGATACATGTATATCATCGCCCGATCCTCTTGTTTGTAGCCATCCAAACTCTTTCAGCCATTTGTCTAAAAACTAATTATGTCTTCCTCTCTTTTCACGGTTCAGTGCCCACTTGACCGATCAAACATTCAAGTTTCCCGGATGTGTTAATCGTCTCCAGTCCCCTTTCTGTAGTTAAATTCAATATGGCCGCCACGATGTGAAGTCGCTTACATGTAGCTTTGTTCGAAAATTTTTTACGTCACTCAAACAGCAAAATCTATTCAACATTCAAAGTAAGTGGAGTGAGTTCTTCAAGTCAACATCTTGCGTCCTAGGACGCATTAAAATTTTGATGCTGCATTTTCTGGCATTTTTTGGCGTAAAAATGCACGATTTCAAACTCTTTCAGCCATTTGTCTAAAAACTAATTATGTCTTCCTCCCTTTACACTGTTCAGTGCCCACTTGACCGATCAAACATTCAAGTTTCCCGGATGTGTAAATAGTCTCCAGTCCCCTTTCTGTAGTTAAATTCAATATGGCTGCCACGATGTGAAGTCGCTTAGCTTTGTTCCAAAATTTTTTACGTCACTCAAACAGCGAAATCTATTCAACATTCAAAGTAAGTGGAGTGAGTTCTTCAAGTCAACATCTTGCGTCCTGGGACGCATTAAAATTTTGATGCTGTATTTTCTGGCATTTTTTTGCTTAAAACTGCATGATTTCTGCATTAACGCGATCCCTGAAATACTGAATAAGGAATATCTCTATAAATATTGAAGCACTGTTCTTAAAACTTGGCACCAGAAATGTATATCGCAAAAGAATCACCCATAGTGTCATTGGCATGGAAACTCTCTTGACTCCAATCTCTTTCTGTCAAAAACCAAATATCCTCATTTTCAAGCCTTTAAAGTGGGACGGAGGGTCCTGCTTGGAACATACATGGTTCCCATATTTTCGTAACTCTCATCATTAGATTGGCTAGAGTGGATGGCCCTTGGTTAAGACAAAAACTGGGAATTTCAGTTTTAATTAAGACAGGACCAGTGGCAAAAATGTTATCATGGCAACAGCAAAAGGCATCATTTTGGTTCTTTTGTGATGAGCATTTCTGGTGTCAAGTTTTAAGAACACTGTTTCAATATTTCAAGAGATATTCTTTATTCAGTATTTTATCATTTTAGTTGCAGACCTCATGACATCATCAATTTCTTAATTTGCATAATACAAAAACGTCAATATCTCAAAAATGAAAAAACATATTCCAAAAAGGAAAATGCCATGCTTCTGTATTTTAAAAAGCTTTTCAAATATGCAGCAATTACTTTTCATGTCATATGCACTTTAAGTGAACATACAACGTGTTCACTTACCATTTGCATCGCTGGTATCCTTTGGACCAAGGTAACTGGCCTGGGCTTGTTTGTACACCTTTGCTGCCGTTTTGTATACGACAACTTCATCTCTGTTGATTAACAAAAAATAATCATTTTAGGGTGTATTGGTATGCAGGAAGGAGGCATGGATAAAAGACCATCACAATATTGATCAAAGTTCTAATACTCTCTAACTTACCCATGACAAAATGGCAATTCATTGCCACCATCCTGAATACAGCTGTTTTCATTCCTCTTGACAGAGTTAGAGTCATTGCTTTTAATAACAATAGTAGAAAATATTAATGCTATGTTTACCACAGTTTTTACATTTATAAAATTGGCATCCAACACGTCTACCATGTCAGGTAACAACTTTAAAACAATCTCTAAGATGGCAGGCAAAGGATCTGTAGCACCACCACCAGTGTGGGTACATTGTATATAAATGAAGGTCTACTTGAACATTTGAAATATCATCCCAGTTTTGTCAGGAAACCCTCACAAAAATTACAAACTTCCAGAAATTTTGACTATAATCATTACCTTGGCATGTTTTCCTGAACATTTCCTGAGCCTTTCAATTCCTCAAAAAATCCCCAGATCACCAGAATTATTTTGTTTTCCTCCCAAAACAGGCCTTCTTAGAGTTGTCACGTCCTGTTACATTTGTACATTGTGTATAGCAAGAAAAAATGTTCATTACCAGCTGCCGTTGAGGTCTGTCCTCTTACTGTGATCTCCTGTCTGCACATTTCTTACAAGCAACTTTTTTGTGGTCACAGTACTGGTTTCAACCTCTTTGCATTGTTTCCTGGAATGACAATAATACAAAGACAAGGCAAGGACAAGGGAAAAAAATAATGGTTGGCAACTACACATAGTTTCGAAGAAATATTGGCCGAGATTTCATACAGTTGACATGTCAGAGTGCAATACCTGAAATACCTTATAGAGGTTGTTGTTTAAAAAAATGGCAGTAATTTTGTTGACATTTTCACTTGTCTTGAATTCAAATGGATTACTTGCCCACTTGGAGGAAATGGAGACAGTCGTTTAAGTGGAAATGTCAAACAGAAAAGTCCACTACACTTAAGCTATTGAACTTACCAAACATCAGGAGGTGTACAACCTACAGTTAACTACCTGCTCTTGGTTGTTCTCTTTCCAATCTTTAGGTCATTCTGATATTTCCGCCTGTTCTGCAAAGCTTGCCCAAGGGCCATTCTGACCTCTGATTGGTAAACAACTAACTGTGGAGCAGCTGTGTTAATCTGTTTATTAAACCGTACATGTACAGGCTTTTTGTTAAAGGTGCATTTAATAGGTAAATAACTTTCAAATAATGTTCAGCTACAGACGATCTTCTGTAGGTAAAGTGTAATTTCCTCACATTGGGTTATTTTTGATAAATTTATTAGGTGACCAGATGCAGAACAAGTTTAAGCATTGTTGAAGGTACATGTAGGTGGTGATTATTTGGGAAGTAGCTGACTTCAGTTGAAAGCTGTGAACCATACTTACTAATTCAAAAAACTTTCGCAGTCTTTCATCTGGAATAGATGGCAATGGATACGCCTTCTGCCATATTTGTGCCTCACGAGCACAGTCTCTCATCAAATTCTAAAGATAACAACAACGCAGTCAGGAATTTCCAAAACAAAACATACATGTATAAAAAGAAGGAACACAAACTGGTTATCGTCTTTGAGGAAAAATATTATCCTATGGGTTGTAGGTCCTTTTAACATGGTAAGATCATGACACATACAATAAAGTTTCAAGAAAAAAGCATTGCATACCCTGAAGTAAAGTTGAGCTTTGGTACGCTTCTTTTGTGACAAACACTTTTGGAGCATCTCTTTTGCACTGAAACTATCTACATGCATACTTGGGGAAGATTCTTGAGCCTTGTTGTCACCCTTAAATATTAACAAAAAACATTAATACAAGCCATGTAAATGTAGAAATCAAAGGGATTTTAGAGCTAGCTCATTCAGGTAATGACAAATTTGCATTCTGTTCTTTGGTATTGAAATACTGGACGGTACAGTTGGTATAAATATTATTATTCTTGAGAAAATAGGCATATTCCTCATGGGGATTGGAAATCGGAGAGTCCCTTCTGTGGGGAAAATAGGCATTATCCGGGATCACACATTGTTGATCCATTCCCACGAACACCAAAACCTCACAAATCATTTTAAACTACATGTAATTGCTCTTGACAGAGACTTTGGGAGGATTAAAGGTCACCTTTGGCACTAGGAACTCTGGGATAGATTGGGTAACCAATGTGAGCTATGATTGGTCGAAGGTTACCTTTGGAAACCATTGCTCAATGTAGCTCACATTTTGTATCTGAACCACTCCAGCAATGGTAAACGTATATTTGGCACACAAGCCAAGTGGCCCATCAGGCCGACGCTTATCTCTGTTTCTGTAGCATGAAGCGACTAGAATGTCTACTCCCTCCTGGATGGAATGCTAGTCCATCGCAGGGTTACCCGCAGCATTAAGTTCACCGGCACCAAGTTATACACCTGGGTGGAGGGAGGCACTGTGGGAGTAAAGTGTCTTGCCCAAGAACACAACACAATGTCCCAGGCCAGCGCTTGAACCAGGACTGCTTGATACAGAGATGAGTAGCTGGCACTCTCCCCAAAGGTTTTGTCAAAGGCAATAGGTTGCTCAAGAGTAACAAAATATAAGGGTGTCCAAAAATCTAAAATAGGATACTTGGTGAAATATTAATTAAGTATATCTTGTTACATGACAATGCTTGATAATAATAATAAAAATTATTAATTTTTATAGCATTATCTGATCAATAACAGTTGAATGAATAAATAAATAAATAAATAAATAAATAAATAAACATTTATGCAGGATGACCATTTCAGTTATAACAGCTGCTATCAACATGGGTCATGCAAAACACTTACAATAAATTACTTGAAGACTAAATAAGAAAAATATATACCAGTAAAGTTATTAACAAATAGGAAATAAAAATGAAATATATTAAAAATACATTAAAATGCTGACCTAAACAAAAATGTCTTAAGGTTACTTTTAAAAACACTAAGTGGGGATGGTGTAACAACACCATCATGTTGTTGATCTAATGTGACTTGCAGTCAAGCAACTGTTAATGACAGATTGTGGTATGTGCATGTATTGCTGATTTTTGGCAAATCATAATGCCTGGCAGTTTTTGTTTGAGCAAGTCTCTCATCCTTCAATAGCTGTACTTTGTTTCTGTATGCAAAAAATCTAATTGTGCAGAAATATAGAACAGAAAAAAACAGCACACAAGGCTGCTTGTGACAAGCAGCAGCTTGCTAGCTGTCACAGATCTGTTTTTTTAATAAAAGCTTAAACCCCATGCTCATTATTTATATTTTCCTGAGTTTATTTCTACATGTCCTTCTACTATATTGGTTACATGTTGTAAATTAAAATCTAATGGAAAAGATTCACCTTTTAAATCATAAACGACAATCTGATTCAACATCACTTGAATTGAACTGTAATACAACCTCCTATAGCCCTTTCTTATTTGTTGAAAAAACTGGCCATGTCCACCATATTTCTTTAGGATTATATTAAACCAATCAGCCTGGTCATATGAATGGACCAATCAGAAAGGGTGTTAGTTCAGCCTTGCCAAGGGTATTCTCCCACCCACCATTTTGAAAAGTTGATAAAGCCATTAAACCAAAGAACATTTAACATTTCCCAAATTAAAGGAAAAAAATGTTTGTGTATCCTGTTAGTTGAAGCTGGGAAAGACAATTTGGCTCATGCAAAAATTAACAAGAACTTTTCACTGCACTTTAAATATCCTACATGTATACCTACATCAGGGGTAGCTTAGTGTCAACTAACTATTACCAGCTTTCAAACAGTGATATGACACTTGTGTAAACCAAATTTAAACTGGTCAGTGTAAAACACAGTGTGGACTGAGGACCAGTGGTAAAATGCAGGCTGAGGGTAAAATGTAGTCTGCAGACTATAGACTTTTTAACTAAATTGTGTTACCCTTTGCATCATTGAGAGCTAATTAAAAGGTCTGCAGTCTGCATTTTACCATCTAATCACTACATTGTGTAGTTTTAATCTTCCACATCACAAAGTGGTGAAGGAATACATGTATGTCAGAAACCTTGAGTTCACTTACTCTAAACTCCCGAATGCAATGAGCCTCCTTACTATTGGAATAAGCAGCCTTTGGGGCTTGTTACTTTCAGGGGGTCGTGACTTTCGGGGAGCAAAAAATGTTATACGAAGTCAGGGTTGTAGCTAAGAAAATAGTCTCCCGGTTTGAGATTTTCATAAGCCGGTCGCCATTTTTTCGCCAGAGACCCGGAACAAAATTCGTCCTAATCTTTCCCATCGCCTGTGATGCGCGGTTACCAAGCTTCGCGTTTACAAGATGGCTGACGCAGTACAAGGAAAGAGAACATGATAAACAAGTGCTCAAAATTTTTTTTTCAATTTCTTTACTCATTAGAGTGCCGCTGATACTCAAGGTACTCAGAAATTTATTCAAAGCTTTTCATTTAGTTGATTTAGACGGCTCGATATGGTTCAGATATCAAATGATTGTACGTGCGCAATCTAAAAACCGTTCGTTGTTCTTTACCGAGTGATCGCTTGCCAAAATCCAGCCGGCGATCACCTCTTTCTCAGCCGGCGAATTTAGCCGGCAGCCGGCGCTTAGCGACAACCCTGCGAAGTTGGTACATTCCAGTTTAAAGCTATGTTGCTGCCACATGGGTTGGCTCCTCACACCTACATGTAGACTGTATTGTCAGTAGCCAGCAGGAAAGCTAGTCAGATACCGCAAACTGTTTCTGAAATGCTTTAATTAACAAATAAAGAAGCCTAAGGAGTGTATTACAGCATACTAACTATGATTACAGTGTACACTGTGATAAAACACGACAGGCGTTTGAGAACACATCATCATGTTTTATGTGTAATACAGCTTAGGCTTCTTCAATTGCTTTAAAAAGAGATATAGAGGTATAGCAAAAATATCAGTGACTTCACCTATTGTTATTAATATGCCAACCAGAAAACTATTGGCTGGTGAAACAAAGAATTCTTTTGTTTAACGTTTTGAACATTTAAATAACAAAAACAATGTTTGTAAACAAATATCTCCCCTATAGAGGTAACGTGGCGAAAAACAATGAAACACACTTCCTCTACATGTATGTTCCATACTCTGATGAAACATGGCTTTTCGACCATTCAGATCGCGCGCACGGTCCTATCTATCTTATAATTAACAATGTCGCAGTGCGTTCGTCAAGTTTTCAAATTAAGTTTGGAGAAACGTCCCTTTTTATACGCACGTACTGAAATGATACAAAATTCCTGTTAGTACCTTCCTTTCTCTTGTTGAAAATTTGGGCTCGTTACTTTCGGAGGGCTCGCTACATTCGGGATTTAGCCACAATTTTCGGACGCTACTTTCGGGAGGTCGTTACTTTCGGAAGTTTACTTACGGTAGTAAAAAGAACTACGCCATTTCCTATGTATCATTAAGATTTGCTTCACATAAAAAAACCATCCTTATAGACTCCCTTACCTTTATAAATCAGCGACAATGTGCAGGTCACATGGAAGCCGCCATTACAGACATAACACTGGAACCCACTCCATGAAGTTTGCCTGTCAGCGCGGACGCGGGACAAAGGCGGGAAGTTCGCAGGCTCTTTCTCCTCTGCAACAAGGAAGGGAGAGAATATGGGGACAAGGTTGCACTCAGCAAAGCCTGGCACTTTTGTGTGTTTATTTAAACGAACATCACGTCACATGCAGTCAATAACGTTTTATAATCCATGATTATATAGACACGAGTGTTCTGGAAAATACACTACTCGTAAAATTCATACGAAACCACATCCGGGACTCGAGTGGCATATTTTCCATATCCTCACTAGTGAGGATATCGATGATTTCACTGATATCAAGTTTGTCTCTTAAATGAAATTATTGTACTCCAATTCGCTGGTGTGTGATCCAAACATCTTATATAAATATAAAATGTTACTCACTCTATGTAAAGCGTGGATGGGAGTTGTATGCAACATCACACGCGTGTGGAGTTAATAAGGCAAAAAAAAAAAAATTGGGGGAGGGGGAGAGGGTGTATTACTTCAGCCGTCGGAAAACTTAGCTTTTACTGGACCAAAAAAATTCACTGCCCTGGGATTGGGGGAATCACAAGCAGTGTGGATCTGCAGATTGTTGTGCAGAAAAAGTGCTTCGTTTTTTATGGGTGAATTTATTTCTTTTGTAAGTTTATTATTAACATATATTATTTGGTATTTGCTTTTGTCAAGAGCAAAGGTGTCATAGAAAGAATAGACACGTAATGACCTGCATTAATTAACCATTTATTTACTGCTCAAAGGTTTGCAAAATATGGTGATTTGTAAGTGGCCAGCAAATGAATTGTTTGCCAATTAAAGCCGAAGGCTGAGGCAACCAAATGACCTGCAAGACATTGACAAATCACCATAGTTTGCAATAACTGGGTACAAAAAATGTTTTATCATTTGATCACCGAGTTTGTTTTCATCAACTTAAGATGTCAAATCACTCTCTTGCAGCTCAAGGAACCAATCTGCTATTTTCATAAAAAAAGTGTGGTTACAAATTTGCATGGGCTGAATATTATGTGCAGCAAACCACATTTAGACGATGTTACACATGAGCAGACCATTATATACCACTTATTAACCGAGAGTGAGGTCATTACAGGGAAATCTCGGACCGAGGCCTTGATGTATTGACCGAGCGACAGCGACGTCAATACATCAAGGCTGAGGTCTGAGATTTCCCTGTAATGACCGAACGGACGAGGTTAAAAAGTTGTTTATTATATGGCCTTTTTTAGCGCTGGAAAAAAACCGGAAGCGCTTTCCAATATCCGTTTGCGCGCGAGAGAGATCATTCGAGGCCACGTTCACTGAACAGAGAAAGCCCTGGCCGTGCGATCGAAACCAGAAGGGACAGTAAAAACAGTTACTTTGAAAATGAGGTAATTTTTGCCTTTATTACGCCAAGATCTAGGTCAAATTTAACATTGAATTTTTTTTTTTTATAATGCCCGGTCATTACAAGAAAATAATGCCCGCTCAGCAGCAAAAAAAATTCAATGTTAAATTTGACCTAGATCTTGGCGTAATAAAGGCAAAAATTACCTCATTTTCAAAGTAACTGTTTTTACTGTCCCTTCTGGTTTCGATCGCACGGCCAGGGCTTTCTCTGTTCAGTGAACGTGGCCTCGAATGATCTCTCGCGCGCGCAAACGGATATTGGAAAGCGCTTCCGGTTTTTTCCAGCGCTAAAAAAGGCCATATAATAAACAACTTATTAACCTCGTCCGTTCGGTCATTACAGGGAAATCTCAGACCTCAGCCTTGATGTATTGACCTCGCTGTCGCTCGGTCAATACATAAAGGCCTCGGTCCGAGATTTCCCTGTAATGACCTCACTCTCGGTTAATAAGTGGTATATAATTTTTTCTTTCTTTTCATTGGCTGAAACCCACCACCTGACTTGCAAATAACTGCTTAAAATAACGGTCTTGTAACAGGTCAAACAGTTGCTCTTTAAATATTTCTTAATACACTTCTTACTTTACTCAACACAAAGTAAAAACCAACCTAACTACTTAACTTTATGACAAAGTTTTCTTAGGACATTCAAGTACATGAGAATCCTCTTAACAATAACTCAATGAGGACAATATGAAATGACACGTCATTACCTACTGACTATAGTAATGGTTGTCCTTATACAATGACGTTTGTTTACAAAACTAACATTCGAAAAATAATTAAAAATACACCAAATGAAAATTAAAAAACCTAATCGACGCCATTCCAGGAATGAATGAATAAATTAAACAAAACTTGTCGCGGTGAGTTCAATGTTTACACTAAAGATGACTAGTAGAAAAATAAGAGGGATATTTACGCCTTAAAATGACGTTTACATGTATGTATAAATATCACTTTTGTCTCGTATGTTCATCGTAATGTTGGATGACACATGCCTCGCTACTAAATTCCTTCAGACAAAACTAACAGGTCGGGCTTTCAACTTGGCTTGAATTTTCTTTCGTCAAAGAAGACAGCATACAAGATTTTGTGCCACCAAGAGTTGCAGCTGGCTCCTGAAGGTCCCTTCTTGGTTTTAAGCAATGATCAAGTTCCATCTGTTTTAAAGAGCTGGCTCTTGTGTGTCTCTTTTCATGTCTCTTGCAGTTTGATGACTGGTTAAAGGACTTTTTACAATGCTTGCATGTATATGGCTTCTCGCCTGTGTGAGTTCGTTCATGTTCCTTGCAGCTTGATAACTGGCTAAAGCACTTTTTACAATGCTTGCATGTATATGGCTTCTCGCCTGTGTGAGTTCGTTCATGTTTCTTGCAGTTTGATAACTGGCTAAAGCACTTTTTACAATGCTTGCATATATATGGCTTCTCGCCTGTGTGAGTTCGTTCATGTTCCTTGCAGCTTGATAACTGGCTAAAGCACTTTTTACAATGCTTGCATGTATATGGCTTCTCGCCTGTGTGAGTTCGTTCATGTTTCTTGCAGTTTGATAACTGGCTAAAGCATTTTTTACAATGCTTGCATATATATATGGCTTCTCGCCTGTGTGAGTTCGTTCATGTTCCTTGCAGCTTGATAACTGGCTGAAGCACTTTTTACAATGCTTGCATGTATATGGCTTCTCGCCTGTGTGAGTTCGTTCATGTTTCTTGCAGTTTGATAACTGGCTAAAGCACTTTTTACAATGCTTGCATGTATATGGCTTCTCGCCTGTGTGAATTCGTTCATGTTGCTTCCAATCTGATGACTGGTTAAAGCACTTTTTACAATGCTTGCAGGTATATGGCTTCTCTCCTGTGTGAGTTCGTTTATGTCGCTTCCAACTTGAAATGCCGCTAAAACTCTTTTCACAATGCTTGCATGAAAATGACTTCATTCCTGTACGAGTTTGCTCATGCTCCCTGCAAGAAGAGTTGGACGCAATGCTTGCATTTGTCTGCCAAAAGAAAACAACAAGTAAATTTTAGTTATTTATCTTTGTAATTTTATGTTGAAACCTAAGTAGATGGGTTTTAAACATGTTTACATAAAAAATGTTCCCATGTTAGATTTTTTGAAAACCTGCCATGTAGTAAGTACATGTAAGTAAGGAAGTAAGAACTTTATTAACGTGTCAAAGCCTTGTAACCTGGGATAGTACCCAATCATACAAAAAAATAAGGAAAATGCTATTACATGTATAATCAAACCTATAACAAAATTCTCGAACGCGATTGGCTATCAGCAGCCTGATTTGAGCATTAATTGGACAGTTGCACACGTCATGCTTGTAATTGGACAGTACACGTCATTTTGCGCACGCTGTTTCGGTGCACTTTGTCGAGTAAACTGCTTGGTTTTTCAGCATTCATAACAACGTTTTAATATCGTTCAGCGCTCAATCGATGCTTTGTCCCTTTCTCGTATTTTGTCAAAGTTTTGATTAATTGGTAACAGGACATCTTGTCGTCCAATTCAGTCTGTAATCATACTTGTGATTAACAAATCGGACTCCCGCTTCGCGGTCGTCCGATTTTGTTAATCACTCGTATGATTACAGACCAAATTGGACTCCACTCAGTCCTATTACCATTATGTACCGGTAATTAATCATAGTAATCTTTTACAATGTATAAAAAACTGAGATTAAGAATCTTAAACTATATAGAGCTCTGGTCTTACCAAAATAACAACAAATAGGGGGGTCACTGTACTTGCTTTCAAGATAGGACGCATTGAAGACCATGCCTTTTAAGAAGCTTTCACTGTTTTTAAAAAGACGATTTTAGTTTACAAATATCAGAAATATTTATCGGTACAAAGCCCTATACTAGCTTATATTTCTTTCTTAGCATGCATTCTTGATGTATGACGAGGGGTGATGTTGCAACATAAATTTTGAGCACAGTGAAGATGCATAGAAGCAATGAGCGCGAACGTCCTTAATGTTGGAGGTATGGGATGTCACTGCATCCTAACACACTTAAAACACAAATTTATACAGAAGATATAAAGGATCTAACATTTTTGTTCCCAGAGGCCGCGCTCCTTTTGGTCATTACCAAGAATCGCGGCCTCCGTCCGGGTTTGATTTTTGAGAATGCACAGAGTTTTCATTTGGTATTTTAAGCGAATCAGATTTGTCAGAATTATGAGAAAGTCCGTGAATCACGGACTTCCGGTGTTAGACCAAGCCAGAGGTTGAAATTCTTGGTGCTGATCAAAAGGAGCGCGGCCTCTGGGGACGAGAATGAGAATCTACTTGTAACTAGTCATGAACTATGCATGAATATTTGGCAAACTATAGATTTGAACGGTTTTCACACTGAAGAAGGGCTATGCCCAAAACGTTTCACAATTTGACACTTTTGCATATTTCTATGCCATCAGTAATTTTTATTTTGTTTGGAATATAAGTGCCACGCATCAACCAAGGATTACAAATACTTTCGTGCTTGTTCAAATCCTCTACATTTATAGATTTGCGAACCCATCAAATAACCAGTCTACTTGGTCTTACACGTTTTTCTTACCCTGCTAAACTGATGTTACAAAACAAAAAAAACAAACGGTAAACTTAAATAAAAACAAGTCTTCAAAAAAGAAAAATGAACCAAGGAAGGCCATGGGCCTACTGTATCTCAGCACTTTTCACATCTAACCTGTGCGAGGACGGTCACTTAAAAATGTACTAACTATTTATTAATAGATTGACACCTTTCATTTATTACTTCTCTATGTATGTGTAGCATAAGCATGCAAAATAAATCATAGTGACCTAACTTTGTTTGGTGGGTTGCCCTATGTAAGCAAGCAAATGGAAGCAAGTATTTTTGTTGTATTTGGAGACAAGGCTCCTCTGCTGGGTAACCTGGCTTGGATGGAGACTCCTTAAAATGGGCAAAATTATATCACCTCCTAGTAAATCAAATTTGTCTCTAGATATTACATCTGTGTCCTCATTAGTTATGAAATTGAAGTGGCAAGTCATTCAGAGCTTTGCAAGATAAAAGATCTAGATTAATCACTGACTTTGTCGGAGTTATGGAAACTATTTTCTGATGTTTGCATACCCACATGTTCAGTTCTTTTCACTGATTTTAATCACAAGAATCTAGTCTCTTTTACTCCCATCACAGGGGTACAATTATATAACCTATTAATTTACAATGAAATGACATCAACCAAAGCCTCCTGAGTGTTTTCAACCAAGATTGTTTGGCCGACTTTGTTTGTGGTCTCATCCAATCATGTTCAAGCAGTACGATTGTCAGCTGTTTGAACAGACAGTTTTGATTACCTTTTAAACACTTCCAATTTTGTTGACTTCAAAAACAAATTTTCTTACAGGGCTCATTTCAAACTCAAATTCAAGCCAATGTATCACAAAAAACTGAAGGAACTACACAAAAAGCATACCAAAAACTTGTGGGTCAAATTTTTGCTCCTGCAGTTTGGATTGGCTAAGTAGTGAAAGAAGCACCTCAACGACAATACACAGAGTAGCTGTATTATTTAACCAGAAAATTCAAGATGGCAGCTACTTCACATTTCACTTCGTAGAGTTTCAATAGAATTTGTGCCAAGTTTGTGAAATAACACACCAGAAGTCTTAATGGTTATACTGATTTCCAGTCTACCTTTACTTTAATCTCTTACAGCACAAAAGTTGCCAATTTGGGGACTGAATTTCAAATATTAGTTGTCAGAATGGAAAATCTAGGTTCATTCGCACATGTATTTAAGAGCCCTGGAATTGGTGTTCTTTGTAATCTTCATTCAAACCAAAGTTATAAGAACACTCTGATTTTTGCCGACACTATGATGATTTCAATAAAGCATTTAGTGCCAGTTTTAACAGAGTTTTACCTCAAATTATTTTGTATGTTTTTACTCAGTAAAACGTCTTATAAGGTTCTGAAGATAATTAATAATAACAGTAATAAGTAATGGTAATAGGACTGAGTGGAGTCCAGTTCGGTCTTTAATCATACAAGTGATAACAAAATCGGACCATTGTGCATCTGTAGTCCGATTTGTTTATAATGAGTGATTACAGACCGAATTAGACAACCCAAAGTCTTAAAGTATTACCAATTTATCATAAAAAGTACAATTTCTGAGAAAAAAAGAATAGCTAAGTTATAAAAGAAAGGGAAAATTTGCATCAAAAGACTGACAAACTGTTTCATGTCGCTCTCAATTTGAGATTGGTTGATTTAAACTACAACTTTGAATGTGACTGGTTGATTTAAAAAACAAACTTTTCAAGAATGTGATTGGCTTATTGAACTGTCCATAACAAACTGTACGATAACAAACTGTCCGATAACAAACTGTCCAATAACCATAGGCGTACGGGCACCTTTGGACCTGGGGGGGGGGGGGGGTGGTGACCTTATTGCCCGAAAAAAATTTACACAATGCCCGAAAGCATGTGTCAGTGTACAAACGCACTCAAACCGCAGTAAAAACAAAACGTTCACATTTCTGACGTGTAATGAACGTATTTTCATTCCCTATTTTTGGAACCTCCAAAGGAAACGAAAATTGGTGCGAAAAATCGGATATTTCGAGAAATCTGGGGTAACTACAATGTTCGACTGAGGAGAGGGAAACGACTTACGTTTCGAGTTATCGGGTGGTTCGAAAAAATTGAGAGATCGGAATTAAACTGTAGTTATTTTGAAACCTCGCATAGTCTATGACTTCGATCGATTGCCTAGTAAAATCAAAAAGCTATAAAAGAAACATTAAATTCTTTTTTCTACATGAAGTTCAAGAAAATTTTAAAACAGCTCATTGTGAATCCGCTGAAAACGGCTCTTTTCAAAGCCACCACAAAAACGTCTAGGTCTTTGTTTGTTTTGATTATGTCATTCTTTTGTTCATGGAAGTAACATCCATCTCGTGGATTTCTACGAAACACATGTAAACGATACATGGCTTTCACAAAACAAACTATCTGGATCGTTCGATCATTTGACCTTAACTCCGTCTTGACAAGGCAAACATCAGAGAAAGTAGCCTTCAAGTCTGGCTTTGACAGCCTTTCAGAGAGTTTTCTCCCGAGTACTTTTGCCCGAATCATCAGCGTTTTGCCCGAAAAATTTCTGTAACTGGGGGGGCTGCAGCCCCCCTCACCCCCCCGGCTCGTACGCCTATGCCAATAACAAACTGTCCGATAACAAACTGCCCGATACAACTTGGCAAGTGAATTACTGGAAAATAGGAGTTTTTTAAACCAATCACAATCAAGGAAATTGTAACTTTTATGATAATAATAATAATAATAATAATAATAATGCAGTGAACACTATCAATGGACACTGTTGCAGGCGGACAGCTCTACTAACAACCACCTTCACAAAATGCTGTTTTCTTTCTTCTTACTTCAGTATTAACAGGAAAGCTGAGCTTGTTTCAGTCCTATCTTGAGATTCAATGTAAAGGGAACCACATCATGTAGCAAGAGCCTGTAATGTAACATTCCCCAAGGATCCATGCTGGGGCCTATATTATATTTGTTGTACACGTCCCCGCTTTTACTTGGCAAAGGAGTCGAATGTAATCCAGGCCGGCCCCAAAACAAAATACAGTTATATCTACAGTAATATGGTTATTTTTCAGCCAGTTATCAAAAAGGGATTCCACAAGGTGAATATTAGCTACTACTGAACGCAAATTTGGTTTTTATTGCATTCAGCTACAGTAGGAGTCTTCCTTCTACTTTCTAACATCGATATTCAGGTGAAATCTCTCTTTGCCATTTTTCATGTTCTATTTGTTTCGAATTCCTTTGCTCTGAATATAGAACAGTTTCACGATCACTCAGCATTGTTCAATTTGCATTTTGTTTGCACAATCATAATGGTTATAAATCCATATAATTTTCAGTATCTAGACCAAAATCCGCCTGTGTTCGCAGGCTAAGCAAAATCACCTCTTACGAGATTTGCTTTCGTTCTCAGCATTCTCATATAAATAGAAACAGATAGCTCGATGATCGCAGGCGTCAGATTTACAACTTTAGTTAATTAGAGGCGAATTCTTAATAAATCACTGGCGAACGGACGAAGAGAATTCACTGTTTTTGATCTTCCAAAGGCACTTTCTTAAAGTAAATCTGTTTTTCACTGTATTTTATGTGAATGACTCCGTTGTTTTACCCAAAAAAACGCTATTTCTCCACGATTTCTACAGTTGTGTGATCGTTATTTTCGGCTTTTCCATCACACAAAAAAGCCAACAAAGTGCTTCAAATGTGGCGTGTCTCCGCCATTCTATGCTTCTCTTTATTTCGGGAGACCAAGAGAGCTGACCCCGTATCATTAAGATTAGCTTGCCATGAAGAAAAGCATTCTTAAACTATCCGTTTCCTACCTTTAGAAATGCTGATCAGATGGAAGCCGCCATTACAGAGATTACATTTGAACCCAGTCTCTAACGTTTGACTGTAAGCGCGGATGCTGTGCAGACTCTCTCTCTCTTGTTGTTTACCATTCCGGAAATTTCGGTTGGGATGTAAATGGTAAGACCGTTTTGGTTTGCCCGAACGGAAATTTTCCAAAATAAACGGAACGTCTCGAGAGGTAGTCCAAAATTCCCAAACAGAGTATCCGAACGGAATATGCTTACCATTTGCCATTCGAAACCAGTTCCAGGCCATACGCCAATTTTTTGATCTCCGTGACGTGAGATGCGTCAACATGGCTGGTGCGGAGAGTACTAAATCTATTTACCAGTGTGCAAGCTCGTCTTCCTCATGATCGAGAAGTAGTTCCTCGTCAATTGAGGCATCTAGAGCCTCGCTCAATAAGACGAGCTCAGTCGCCATTTTGAAGATGTCCAAACTCGTCCTAGGCTCTTTCGGTAAGTTGGGTCTGTTAACGGAAATTTCCAATATGGGAATTTTGCTTTCCATTTGCACAAACCATCGACCAACCGGTTTCTCCATGTAAATGGTAAACAACCAGATCTATCTCCTTTGCCTCCCTTTGTCTTTGGGAGAAAGAACCTGGTTGCGGCTGGTCACGTGACCACCCAGAATCTGGGTGGTCAAAAAATTTGTTGCGCAGGAGGGTATGTCTTCAACAAGACCTATGACCTAAAACCTAAGACCTAAATAAGAAGACTTGGAGCGCTTACCATTTGAATGGAATTTTCGGTAATTCCGGAGTGAATTCAAATGGAACGGTTCATCCCGGTAGAAAATTTTCGGAAAAAAGGTAATACCTTTCGAGGTATTTCCTTTTTCTCGCTTTTACCGGAATGCCCGAAAATTTCTGTACCATTTGTCCACTCTTACAGTGCCAGGCTCTTCACGGTAACACTTCCGAGTAAGAATGCTAAAGATCTGAAAGATGGCGGCAGATTTCCGAAACGTTTATCGTTACAACGTGAGTCTTTGCTTGTCGGTAGTGTTGGCGGACGTTTCAGAACACAACAGTAACCCTGCAGGTGAAAACGAATTACGTTTTGTGGTCGGTGTTTTTCTTTTACTTACATGATCATACTTGTCCAATACTCCGACAAATTTATGCATAGCATTGTATTGTATTCTATTGTATTGCGTCGTTCTCAATTGTATTGTATTGTTAATCTATTGTTATGTGGATATAATACAATACAATGGTGTGCATAAATTTGTCGGAGTATTGGACAACCCTCTACATGATTCGGGATTCCGGCGTGCTTCCGTCTGAGCTACATCGTGGGAAAAATGTGGATGCTGATTTGCTGGTTTCTCGGACGATATGTGGATGCGGCAGCAGCCGAAAGAAGAAATTGTCATCTTCTCCAAAAACAAACAATTTTCTAAGCCGTCCGATAAAAGTCTAGCACGACAGGAAGTTCAGCCACCATGTTTCTTGTTGACATGATATGAACCCAGACCCCGGCCCACTGGCATCTGAAAATCCCGATCAAATGATACGGTTCAATCTATTTTGTTTCCTTAGTGGAAAAAAACGTGCAGTTCCATTTGTCCAGAAAAAGCTACCGAAAATTCCATTCAAATGGTAAACGCTCATTACAGGCCTAACCAAACCACAGACAGTCAAACCAGGTCAAAGCTTTTCTTCAGACGCCGACTGATGCGAAATAAACAGGGTCTAGTTGTCAACTGATACGAAATCAATGGGGTCTGTTATGTGTTGTAAATAAGGTTCTGGCCACCCCTCCTCCAAAAAAACATCGGACACTACCACCAGGTGACTGGCATAGTCCCCAGGTAATTACAAATGTTTGAAAAACAATTCAGGTGTTAGGAAAGAAGGTTTTTATTATTCAGCATTGTAAATAGCATAAGCTTAGTATTTTGTGAGCCTGGTTTGTCTTCATCAGACATTGTTTATGTAAAGATGTAGTGTTGTGTTGCTTGGAACTATTTGCGTTTTCAATAAAATTGAACACTAGGACCCATTCTCGCTCTTGATTCAGTTTCTTTCAACATGGTATATTATCTTTTAGTAAATTCTCAGCTCCGACTATTGCATTTCTAGCTCTTTGATCGGCTAAAAACCTCCGAATATGAGCCAATAGTAGGAGTTTTTCGTCATACGGAAAATAGTGCGCCAAGTTTAAAAATTTTCCTCGCGGCGTTTCTAACTTCAGCCCTCTATAATGGCCGAAATAAAAATCAGCGGCAAACCCGGCTTGAGAATTTACTAAAACAATTATTCCATGAGCCCTTGTTGGGTATGAAGTGATTATAACCAACTCGCGCTACGCGCTCGTTGGTTATTTTATCACTTCATATCCAACTCGGGCTCATGGAATAATTGTTATATATTTTTTTTCTAGAAAGCAACCCATAATTCGACAATTTGCATCACCAGACTGACAAGACATTTTTTCAGGCACCAAGAGATTTGCTATTATTACTATTTGGGTTATTTGCCAAACCTGAAGTCTGAAGCAGATAATTGTTTGGCAAGATTGACAAATCACCACATTTTGCGATAACTCGCGTATTCAATAATTGTTTCAAAATGCGATTGCCGAGGCAGTTATTTGCAGGCCATGTAGTGGGCTTTAAACCAATGACAAGGAAGAAAGCATGCATTTATTCATAATGATCATTATAATTCCGAAAAGTTCTTCTTTCTTTTCATTACCGAGTGCCCACCACATGACCTGCAAATAAGTACCAGAAAGTAATGGTCTTGTGACGGTTCCCCCAACAACCCCTCCCCCCTCTCCCTCCCCCCCCCCCCCGAGAGGGGCTCTTATATAAAAAGGACGGGGGTGCTTATTGTACCATTTTAGGGGTTAAAAAGTGGTTTTGGTTTCCTAGGGAGTTCAGCCTCAAAAGCTTCACAGCGGGAGCTTTTGCAGTGCGTTAAGCACATTCACGCTAATTGTTTCTGCGCATCCTTACTGCGCAAGCAAATTCACACGTTAAGAAATAAAATGAACATTTATAGGGCAACATAAGGAAACATAAGCAACATACGATCAAAAACAGGAGTTAATATTGTTTAATAACAAAGATATATTGGTGGACGGGAAACCCATCTTCCTTAGTGAATGGTTTAGAAAGGGTATTGTATCGATTAATGAGCTATTAAATGAAACTGGCAATGTTTTAACATTCCAGGAATTCCGTGATAAATATTCCTGTGAATCCAATTTTTTACAGTATTATCAAGTTGTTAGTGCTATTCCGAAACGCTTACGGTTTCTAGCCAAATGCTTCGACACCGTCAATAGATAATTCTTTACCCAAAATGATAACATCTTTTCTCTCAACGAATCGACACAAATTAATCTGTGCAAGGCTAAGTCAAAGGACTTCTATAACTTGTTTAACGTCAAGATTCACACCGAAGATCAAACAGGTCCTAAACGCTGGAGCGAAAACCTCTCTTTAAATAAAGACGTGTGGACTAAGATCTTTAAATCACTGAAAAATATCTGTAAGGAAACTAAACTAAAGGAGTTTCAATTTAAATTAATGCATTGAACGATAGTAACTAAGAAAGAATTATTCAGATTTGGTATAAAAACGGACGATAAATCTCAGGTTTATACTGCGGAGATAAAGATTCAGTTGAGCACTCTTTTATCGAATGTGCGTTTACCAAATTGTTTACCCAAAATGTTTTGGACTGGTTTAACCAAGTTAATGAGTGCCAAATTTCTCCTACTACAGAAGAGATCTTGTTCGGCATCACTGTAAGCTCCTTAGACACAACAATAATTCGGAAATTCAATTACACCGCCTTATTTATGCGCCATCAGATTATATTTATTCAAGCAAGTTAAATAGCCTCGCCATCTCATTAGGTATGACCTCCCTCCTCAAAGTCAATATATAGTGTAAGTAATTGTAAGTAACTGTATGCTTAGCAAGTAACGTTTAAGTACTGTATTGTTAGTAGTGTAAGTAGCTCGTATTGTAAGTAATTGAGTAATTGTATTTTCTGTATAAGTAACCCGTATTGTAAGTAAAGTAAGAATGGTTATGTAAGTAAAGTAGCGTAATGACACCTGCACTGTAAACACTGTTTGTGGAGAATTGTTCTTTGTAAATTAAAATTATTAAAAAAAAAAAGAAAAAAAAAGAAAAACAAAAGAAAAAAAATAAGCAACATAAGCAAGCTGTGTTGAGAACACTCCTCAACAAAGCAAACCTCCTCCCTTCGCGTCCTGAACTAAGAACCAATGAGCGGGAACGCGTTCTGAAAGATTTAACAGCGAATGGCTATCCTGGTAGTCTGTTGAGGAAGTGCCTTAGCAGCAAGACCGGACCCAGACAGTCACAGGAGAGGCCTTTGGGTTTTCGGTCCTTCCTTATGTGAACGGCGGTGCGTCCAATCGCGAGGGCCACGTCCTCCGGAAATTTCGCGTTCTGCCAGCCTTTAGTACGGTATGAACATTGACCCAGATATTTAAGAAGTCAAAGGAACGACCAACGAATAACTGGGTCCAAGGGATCGTCTACAAAGTGAGCTGCCATGACTGTGCATTCATCTACGTCGGGGAAAGCGAGCGATTGTGAAAATCGCGCGGGGCCGAGCATGATCCAGGCCGCACGAGCAACAGCGAATCAACAATGATCATAACATCCACCCACGACACGCCCACATCCTCGAACATGGTGTTAACAACTACCACGAGAGGCTTTTCTTGGAGTCATGGCGCTCAATTTTGGACAGTGCCGCTATTAACGAGAGAAAACAATTTTCTCGCGCTAACTTGCCGTTGATTTAAAAACTCAATGAAACGACAACAAGCGAGGGGTTGCAGTGCGATCAATAACGAACTTTTATATTGCAACCAAGAATTAAGTAAAGAAAAAGTATTTTAATCAGATTACAAAAATGATCACAACAATGATCACAACGAATCAACAATGATCACAACATCCACCCACGACACGTCCACATCCTCGAACATGGTGTTAACAACTACCACGAGAGGCTTTTCTTGGAGTCATGGCGCTCAATTTTGGACAGTGCCGCTATTAACGAGAGAAAACAATTTTCTCGCGCTAACTTGTCGTTGATTTAAAAACTCAATGAAACGACAACAAGCGAGGGGTTGTAGTGCGATCAATAACGAACTTTTATATTGCAACCAAGAATTAAGTAAAGAAAAAATATTTTAATCGGATTACAAAAAAACGTTTAAGAGAATGTCTATCAACGATCGCAACACTGCAAGCAGTATCTATTACATTTTTTTACAAAATGCACCATCAAATTCCATTCTTTTTAGCTCTTCGTTTATCCGTGCGGCAGTTTCAAATGCCTCTTAAAGGTTTTGTTAAAACATTGGCAACATTTGGAACTATTAACGCAACAGATTCCCGCACTTAAACAAAAGATTGCTAGAACGGTTTGTCTCCGTTGATTCATTTTGATATTTTATGCTAAAAAACCTGGAGACCATGCTGATTTACAGGCGCCTATTTTTCAAAATCAGACTTGTTTTCCACATGCTTTATCTCTGAAACGAAGTAGGTGACCCACATCTTTTTTCAGTTCTGAAACAAGTAATTCATTGTCTGCCGGCATTAGAAGTTTGAAGAAAACCTATCGAGTAGAATACGCGAACGTCCTCAAAGTCAAAACCAAGAACGATTTGAAAGTACATGTGTTGTTTTAGAATTGGTACCCCCTAGGGGTGAAACAATTCCAAGCCACGCCCCTAAAAAAGGATTTTGGAACTTCTCAGGTTTTTTTCAAAAATTTCGATGAGCACCCCCCTGTCCTTTTTACATGGGAGTCCCCCCCAGGCCTGGAACATTTCTTAATACAATTGCTGCGTAGAATCCAATCACTATACAGAAAATAAAACTACTTCACACAAAGCAAACTATTTAACGACACTTTAGCGACATGAGAACCTCTAAACAACAACTCAATGCTAGCACAATATGAGCTGACAAGTCAAAAGGTACTTATTAACTGTAGTAACAGTTTTCCCTATACAATGATTGATTGATTTATAACTTTATTTACTACATGGTACAAATTCCTTCAGCACAATTTAAAAGTATAATATCTAAGTCTGCCTCGCTTAACTAACTAATTACCAATATAGTATTATAAAAAATGAAATCCTATCATATCACTAAAGCTGCTTTTCAAGGATGCTGTGTTTCATTCAAAGCTGTAATGACGCAGTAAACATTAAACTTGCTTAAAGAAATTGTAGATTGGAGTTCATGAGGAAGGCTGTTCCACAACATAGAACCCTTGCAGGAAAACCTGTTCTCTTGAAATAATTATTGGTGCGGGGCTGTGGAAGAGCCAATTTATTCTCCTCAGTCGATACATTTGTGTACAAAATTAACCTTACAAATTTAAACTAATTAAAACTAGACAAAACTAGCCTGGTATCCCGACAAAATTATCCAGAAAGTCGTCATATATTTATCCCATCCAAATTCCAGGAATCTGGAAAATTTCAGCTCCAGTTTAGAAACCACTAAGGACTATTGGAAAACAACTGGCAAATGAGGTGGAGCTGCCAGTTTAGTTTTGGGGATGATGTCATAGTCATCTTTGACTACGAAGGACAAACAACAACAGTTTTGGGGGGAAGTTTTAACACCTTTTAAGTCATCAATACAAACAGTCAATATATAAATGCATATTCTATTTTGAAAACCTCTTTTCAATTTGACTCAACTTATTAATCAGGACAGTGGAGATGGCTTTTGACTGGCTAATTATAAATTTGGGTACCATAAGAATCAACACTAACATGCTCATATGGTCTGTGCAATAGTACGTGTTCCCATACATGTTATGTAATTAAATAAATCACTCCTGTACCTTAAACGTTTGAGATATGGAACTAAAATTTTGTAGTTTCTCTGAAAGATTGTCTCAACAAGAACATTTGTTTGGACTGGATTATCTAATCACATATTAATAACTATTATGTGATTAGATTATGCAGTATAATTATCACACTAAATAATCATTAATTAATTGATTCTTCACTGAAGTGTCTTCATGCACAGGTGTTTCTCCCAGTGGCTATATAAGGTCCTGTCCACACTGTGCCAGAGGAATTTGAAAATGCAACAATAACCGGCCATTTTGCATTATTTTGGTGTTGAGAAAAACTCAAGCAGGGGAATATCATGATCAGTGTAATGCCATCATTTTCGGAAAGCTTCATTTAGGAAAATGATTTCCTAGCATCCACAATAAAATGCAAAGCTGGCATTTTCAAATTCCTCTGGTTTGAAAAAAATTAATTGAAATCCTTCCAGGACTGAGTTTCTTCCATTATAGCAAACTTGTTGCCACAAGCCCAATATACACACTAACGATGACTAGCGTAAAATACATGTAAAGGACAAGATTTCTATCTTAGAATTTCTGTCTCACTTCCCTTCTGTCATATGTTCATCGTAATGTTGGATGACACATTCCACACTACTTAATTCCTTCAGACAAATCCAACAGGTCAGGCTTTCAACTTGGCTTGAATTTTCTTCAGTTATAGAAAACGGCATACATGATTTCTTGCCACCATGAGTTGCAGCTGGCTCCTGAAGGTCCCTTCTTGGTTTGAAGTATTGATCATGTTGCTTCTGTTTGAAAGAGCTGTATGTATATGGCTTCTCTACTGAGTAAGTTGGTTCATGTTGCTTGTAGCCTGTTAAGTCATGCTTGCATGTATACAGCCTCTCTCCTGTGTGAGTTCGTTCATGTTTCTTGCAGCTTGATGAATACCTAAAGCACTTTTTACAATGCTTACATGTATATGGCTTCTCCCTTGTGTGAGTTTGTTCATGTTGCTTGCAATGTGATGAGTTACTAAAGCACTTTTTACAATGCTTGCATGTATATGGTTTCTCTCCTGTGTGAGTTCGTTCATGTTGCTTGCAATGTGATGACTGGCTAAAACACTTTTTACAATGCCTGCATGTATATGGCTTCTCTCCTGTGTGAATTCGTTCATGTCGTTTCCAATTTGAATTGTCACTAAAACTCTTTTCACAATACTTGCATGAAAATGACTTCATTCCTGTACGAGTTTGTTTATGCTCCATGCAATCTGATAATGGGTTAAACAGCTGGAAATCTGCCAAAAACAAGAATAAGTTAATTTTATATACATGTATTTGTTTTTGTAATTTTATGTTGAAACCTAAGTAGATGGGTCTTAAACATGTTTACATCCAAAATGTTCCCACGTTTAGATTTTTTTGAAAACCTGACATGCAGTAAAGTAGAGATCTAGTCTTACCAAAATAACAAAAAATAGGGCGGTCACTCAGCAATAATGTACTTGCTTTCAAGATAGGACGCATTGAAGACCATGCCTTTTTAGAAGCTTTCACTGTTTTTAAAAAGATGCTTTTAGTTTTCAAATATCAGCTGCAATAGTTATCGGTACTAAGCCCTATACTAGGTTACATGTATATTTCTTTCTTAGTGTGCATGCTCGATGTATAACGACGAGTGATGTTGCAGCATAAATTTTGAGCGCAGTGAAGATGCATAGAAGCAATAGGCGCGAACGTCCTTAATGTTGGAGGTATGGAATGTAACTGCATCCTAACACACTCAAACCACAAATTTATACAGAAGATATAAAGGAAAAACATTTTTGTCCCCAGAAGCCGTGCTCCCTTTGGTCACCACCAAGAATTGCGACCTCTGTCCCGGTTTGATTTTTTGAGCATGCACAGAGTTTTCGTTTGGTATTTTAAGCGAATCAGATTGGTCAGATTTGACGCAAAGTTCATGAATCACGGCGGACTTCCATGAAATTACATGAAAGTCTACTTACACCCCTAAACTGACTTTACAAAATCATAAAAAACAGACGTAAAATTCAATTTTAATAATAGATTTTCCTATTTAAAAAGAAGTCTTCAAATAATGAAAATGAACCTAGGAAGGCCATGAATCTACTTATCTCAACAGTTTCCGCACCTAAGTCATGCAAGGTAAGCCATGGGTTTAACTCCACTCTGGGACTTAAAAATGTACTACATGTAACTATTTATAAATAGATTGACACCTTTCATTTATTTCTTCTCTATGAAGGTGTAGCATAAGCATGCAAAGTTTAATATATAAATCACAGTGAACTAACTTTGTTTAGTGGGTTGCCCTATGTACTGTAAGAAAGCAAAAAGAATAAAGTATTTTTGTTGTATTTGGCAATGGAAGACAAGGCTCCTCTGCTGGGTAACCTGGCTTGGATGGAGACTCTTTAAAATGGGCAAAATTATATCACCTCCTAGTAAATCAATTCAAGTTTACTTTTAGTCCAAAGTTTTCTCTAGATATCATAATGTGTCCTTATTAGTCATGAAATTGAAGTGGGAAGTCATTCAGAGTTTTTTAAAGATAAAACACCCAGATTAATCACTGACTTTGTCGGAGTTATGGAAACTATTTTCTGATGTTTGCATACCCGCATGTTCAGTTCTTTTCAGTGATTTTAATCACAAGAATCTAGTCTCTTTTACTCCCATCACCGAGGTACAATTATGTGACCAAGTAATTACAATGAAATGTCGACATCAACCAAGGCCTCCTGAAAGTTTTCAACCAAGCTTGTTTGTGCTCTCATCCAATCATGTTCAAGCAGTAACAGCTGTTAGCTGTTTGAGCAGACAGTTTCGATTACCTTCTAAACACTTTTTTTGCTGACTTCAATAACAAATTTTCTTACAACTCAAATCCAAGCCAATGTATCAGAAAGAAACTAATGGAACCACAAAAAAAGCATACCAAAAACTTGTGGGTTGAATTTTTGCTTCTGTAGTTTGGATTGTCTATCTTTGTAGTGAAAGTGACACCTTAACTACAATACACAGAGTACCTGTATTATTTAACCAGAAAATTCAAGTTGGCAGCTATTTCACATTAATTATTTTCACTTCATTGAGTTTCAATAGAGTTTGTGCCAATTTTGTGAAATAACACACCAGAAGTCTTAATGGTTATACTGATTTTCAGTCTAACTTTATTTTAATCTCTTGCAACACAAAAGTTGCCAATTTGGGGACTGAATTTCAAATATTAGCTGTCAAAATGGAAAATCTAGGTTCATTAGCACATGTATTTAGGAGCCCTGGAATTGGTGTTATTTGAAATCTTTATTCAAACAGAAGTTATAAGGACACTCCGATTTTTGCTGACACCATGATGATGATTTCAATTAAGACTTAAGTGCCAGTTTGGTGGCCCAGATGTTGAATATGATTAATACGTTACATAATGCTGTTGGCGATTTTCGTTACAATTTTAGCCGTTTATAAAACAATGTAAGAGAATGCTTCAAAAATTGGTCTAAGTGCTATGAATAGAAAATAATTTAATAAAAGTGGCTTACCTTATGTTTGCATTGCTTTTTTTATGTTTCTGAGTTCCTGGAGGCTGTTTAGAGCCATTTCGGCAAGTTTTACTTTTTGGCGGTTTGCTTCCCCTAACGAAAAACCAAAGGCTGGCAACTCGCTGGCGATCACTCGCCAAACAGCCAAAACTCAGAGCTCGGTAAATTCCACAAAAATGGTCTAATCTTGCCAAAATTGCCTCATGGTAGCCGTTGATAACTCAGTCTTCTTTCTATTCGCTTTCTCTTGAGGTTCCAAGTGGTTTATCTTAAATACCCGAGAATCGCTGGTTTCCCAACTCTAGCTTTCAATTTCTGCCCTGTCTCGAAGCGTAACCAGTTACCTTGGGCACAGGATTTGAATTCTAGCTTAGCAACCACACCATTAAATCATTTTCTAAATTATCATTAAATTATTTTCTATTCGTAGCACTTTGAGCAATTTTCGAAGCATTCTCATCATTGTCTTATAAACAGCTAAAATTGTAACAGAATCGCCAACAGCATTATGTCACATATTAATCATATTAAACGTCTGGGCCGCCTGTGGTTTTGACAGATTTTTACCTAAAAATGTTTTGTATGTTTTTACTCAGTGAAACGTCTTCAAGGTCTGATAAGGTTCTCAAGATAATTAATAATAACAATAATAAGAAATGGTAATAGGACTGAGTGGAGTCCAGTTTGGTCTGTAATCATACAAGTGATAACAAAATCAGACGACCATGCAGCTGGAGTCTGAACTGGAAGACACAAAGTCTTGTTACCAATTAACCATAAAAATTACAATTTCCAATAAAAAGAATAATAGCCAAGTTATAAAAGAAAGGGAAAATTTGCATCAAAAGACTGACAAATTGTCACTCTCAAATTGTTAGAGATTGGTTGATTTACACTACAACTTTGAATGTGATTGGTTTACTGAACTGTTGATAACAAACTGTCCAATAACAAACTGTCTGATACAACTTGGCATGTGAACTACTGGAATAGAGGAGTTTTTAAACCAATCACAACTGCGCAAATTGTAATTTTTAGGATGATGATAATAATAATAGTAATAATAATAATAGTAATAATAATAATAATAATAATAATAATAACAATAATAATAATAATAATAATAATACAGTGAACACTATCAATGGACACTCTCGTAGGCAGACAGCTCTAATAACAACTGGCTTCACAAAATGCCATTACTTTCTTCTCACTTTAGTGACAATAATAATAATTACAATAAATAAAAATAATAATAAAAATACAGTGGATGCCATCAATGGACACTCGTAGGTGGACAGCTCAACAAACAACCGCCTTCACAAAATGCCATTTACTTCCTTGCCAGTTTGGTATTAACGGGAAAGCTCTGAACTTGTTTCAGTCCTATCTTGAGAGTCGTAAGCAAGCACTCAATGTAAAGGGAACCACATCATGTAGCAAGAGCCTTCAATGTGGCATTCCCCAAGGATCTGTGCTGGGGCCTATATTATATTTGCTATATACATACCCACTTGTACTTGGTAAAGAAGTCGAATGTAATTCAAGCTGGCCCCAAAACAAAATACAGTTATATCTACAGTAATATGGTTATTCTTCAGCCAGTTATCAAAAAGAGATTCCACAAGGTGAACATTGGCTACTAGTGAATGCAATTTTGGTTTTTATTGCATTCAGCTACAGTAGGAGTCTCCTTTCTAGCATCGATATTAAGGGAACGGACGAAGAGAATTCACTGTTTTTGTTCTTCCAAAGGCGTTTTCTCAAAGTAAATCTGTTTTTCACTGTATTTTATGTGAATGACTCCGTTGTTTTGACAAAAAAACCCGCTATTTCTCCACGATTTCTACAGTTGTGTGACCGTTAATTTCGGCTTTTTCATCACACACAAAAAAGCCAACAAAGTGCTTCAAAGGTGGCGTGTCTCCGCCATTCTATGTTTCTCTTCATTTCGTGAGACCAAGAGAGCTGACTCCGTATCATTAAGATTAGCTTGACATGAAGAATAGCATTCTTAAACTATCTTTCTTACCTTTAGAAATGCTGATCAGATGGAAGCCGCCATTACAGAGATTACACTTGAACCCAGTCTCTAAAGTTTGACTGTAAGCGCGGATGCTGTGCAGCCTCTCTCTCCTTTTTGGGAGAAAGACCCTAGTTGCGACTGGTCACGTGACCACCCAGAATCTGGGTGGCCAAAAAAATTGTTGGTTGGAAGGGGGTGTCTTCAACAAGACCTATGACATAAAATAAAAAAAAAGAAGACTTGTAAATCAAACCAGAGACAGTCAAACCGGGTCAAAGCTTTTCCTAAGACGCCAACTGACGCGAAATAAACAGGGTCTTCATTTTGTAGGAAGACGTAGGGATTATTACTAATCAAAACTTATCATGGAGCACACACATAGATTACGTTGTATCCAAGGCTAACAGAATGTCTGGCTTAATTAAAAGAACTTGTAAAAGTCTGGATGACCTTATGACCTTGCGAACTCTTTATTGCTCATTGGTTCGCTCAAACCTGGACTACTGTTTGGTGGTGTGGTCCCCATATACAAAAAGAAATATTGATCTGCTGGAAAGGGTACAGAGAAGAGTAACTAAACTTATCTTAAAGAGCGATGATCCCTATGACATTCGTTTGAAGAAGTTAAACCTCGTGTCATTGGAGAAGAGAAGATTACTGACTGATGTGACTTTCTTACATGAAGTACTTGAGGTCAGTAAAATTACAGATTTCCACTCAGACGCTGACCGCTTTTCACTTCAACAGTTATGCCAGAACTAATATCTTTTCCGAAAAAAAAAAAATAGAAAAACTTTTCCGAGCAGTCTGTTTACGAAGTAATGTCATTCCAAGAAAAACACGTATCCCTGAGGACAAGAACGGCCCGACTCCGAAATAAAAAGGACGGGGGTCTCGTGGAAAATTTTGCAAAGAATCCCTAAGAGATACCAAGAACTTGTTTTGTGGGCGTGGCTTGAATTTCTTTTCTTCCCTAAGAGATACCAATTCTGACATGATATTCTCCTCAGTGATATTTTTTTGGCTCAACATCCTAAAAAGTACCGCAGAAGCATTCGCTGTGCACCTTTTGAGTCTAAACACCCTAAGAAATACCAAAACCGCGTTTTTAATCCATAAAAGGTACGACGAGCACCCCCGTCATTTTTATATGGGAGGTCCCCCCGGGAAAGATGGGTCACAGCAAGAGACTATGATTTAGATCATAGTCTCTTGGTCACAGCGGGTATGAAGTTTACTGTAGTCCGATATAATGATGGGCTGAAACGTAAGTTTGGAACATTGTCGGGGTTCTTCTTATCGTTTTTAGATAGGCTAATTAACATGACATTTACTGCAAACGGCGAAAATTCAACTTTTTTAATGTTTGGTTTCAGCTGCATTTACTGTCAGTTTTCTATCTATCTAGTGTTTGCCGCAAGCGCCATGCTAACCCCCCAATTATTTGTTTTAAAACATTGACATGAGAAGTTTTTTCGAAAAACATTTCAGAATGAAAACTAGCGATACAGAAAAACCCCACGTTTCGATCACTTTGAGATCATTTTCAAGTTGTAGAAAAAGCGAATAAAATATACATATATATATTAAAGTAGAAACCACAGCATGAGAATGTCCAACGATAAGTAATGGTAATAGGACTGAGTGGAGTCCAATTCCGTCTGTAATCGTACGAGTGATAACAAACTCGGACGGCCGCGCAGCGGGAGTCCGATTTGTTTATCGCGAGTATGATTACAGACCAAGAGATTATCAAGGTAAGAGAGCGAATCCCCCATATAGGTCCTCTAACTAAGGTAATCCCTCTAAAGTTATTTTTAGACATTGTACCCAGTTCTTCCGCGGATGTTACTCGCGCGATGCGTGGACAGCCGAAGCGACTTGCTCGAAATTAACTACAGGAGACGAAATGGCGAGAACGTCATTGCATATGTTTTGATTTCGTTTCATAGCAGAGATGTTCTCTGCACTCTCAGCCGTCGTTTTGTTCGGCCGGACTTTTCTTTTGTTTTGTGTTTGTATGGCTGTTCATTATTTGGCTGTTTATTCGAATTTAGGGAGTTTAATTACGCAAAGTTTAACGCCAACGGCAACGGGTACAATGGCTGTGGAAGCGTGCGTTATAATTCTTTGTTCATTTCTTTGCCGTTGTTTACAAAAAGTCACAAAACAACAACGTGAAACAACCACGTTCTGCATATTCGAGAGAACGTGAACTATACGAGGACAATTTTTAGAATTTCGTTTTCGAAATTTGACGCTATCTTACATTCTGTTTGGGATATTTCTGCTGTATAGACAAACTGAATAAATCTAAATTTTCCCGAGATTCGTAGGTTGAATATTGAGTCGTTGTTGCCGTTGCTGCGGCCTGAACTGCTTTTTGTAAATTGGACAGCGAGCGTCTGCCGGCACTTTCGACCATCTGTCTGTTCGGTTTTCTAGCTTGGCCAAGTTGGGGCGTTTGTTTGTCATTTGTCGTTTGTCTAAACATTTCTCTGCCGTTCATTCAGTTGTTATTGCTTGTGCAAGAGACATCCGTCTCTTCTTTAAACACCTGATTAAAGTTTTGAAATGTATTAAAGCATACCGAAAGCCGAAGCTCCCTTGCTTGTAATCAAAATATCAAAGAAGACATACAGGCCACAGCGTTGGAGGTTTTCTTTTGCTTTGAAACGAAACGATATACATATAAACAGATCCCGGTCACGAAAACATCCACGCAACTCGCGAGTAACATCCGCGGAAGAACTGGGTTCAATGTCTAAAAATAACTTAAGAGGGATTACCTTGGTTAGAGGAACGATATGGGGGATTCGCTCTCTTACCTTGATAATCTCTTGTTACAGACTGAATTGGACGACACGAAGTCCTTTTATCAATTAAGGTGATTCCCTAGTAAAAGATCCCACCATAGATTTCTGATGAAACTTGGTATGTTGATGTTACAAGACAAGGAGATATTAAACACGTAATAAAAAGAGGGGGTCACCGCGCTTGTTTTCACGCTACAATGCTGACAAATGCGGTTATTAAGGTGACTTTTGGTGATCTCCGGGCGCAACAAATAATTAACAATTATTGGACGAGGTTGAGCAAAATATCGTGATTTGTCAGTGGCGAGCCGATCAATTATTTGCCGAAGCCGAAGGATGAGGCAAATAATTGATCTGCGAGACACTGACAAATCACGATATTTTGCGATACCCGAGTTCAATAATTGTTTTATCATTCGATCACCAAGTTTGTTTTCATATTTTAATCACTTCCTGGAAGCTCAGGGAAACAGTCTGTCATTTTACTTTCGAGAACGTGGTTCCAACTACGCATGAGCAGAATGTTATTTGCAGCAAAACACGTTTAGACGGTACTACGCATGAGCAGACCATTATTTGTAGGCAGTTATTTGCAGGTCACGTGGTGGGCTCTCGGCCAATGTAAAGAAAGGAAAAAATACATCGAATGATAAGCGCGATTATTTTCCAATGCGGCGTGTTATATCACACCGAGTTCGACTTTCTTTGATTGTTTATTCATCTACGCCCAATAACAAATGGCTTCAAATACCTAGCATTATTAATTAGTATTTTTATCCTTTAAAGGAAACATAATTTGGACTTGCTCTGTTGGGCCCGTTACGTCTCTATCTGTAGCATTTATTTCATTTGCCAAAAAAGTAGCCATAGATTTCTGCTAATTTTTTTCTCAGTTATTGAGGATATTGTTCTCATTGAATTTATAAAATAAAAAGTGGCGGTCACCGTGCTCGCTTAAGAGAAAACGAGCATTTATCTCGCTATCGAGCTTAGTTTGAGGGAAATCTCTTAGGTTTTGTACCCGCGCGCGCTCATTTGCGCGCGCTAATGACGCAAAAATCGTGCGCAGTAAGGATGCGCAATGCAAAACTAGGGAATCACCTTAATCATAAAAATTACAATTTCCGAGAAAAAGAAAAATAGCCAAGGTATGCAAAATAGGGGAAAATTTGCAGTAAAATACTGACAAAGGAGTCGTAAACATTCTAAAGGTTACCGGCAAAAACACAAAAGCAAGCGCGCGCGCACGCACACGTAATTACAGCTTTGAATGTGATTGGTTGATTTAAACTACATCTTTGAATGTGATTGGCTTATTGAACTGTCCGATAACAAACTGTCCAATTTAAGGAATGGACAATGTCTAGCGTGCGTCCATCCAATTCGGGATGCACGCGGATAGTTGGGAGAGCACGAAGGTAGCGTTAAGAGATGCTCGAGGCGCAGCCGAGAGCATCTCTAGCTACCTAAGTGCTCTCCCAACTATCCAAGTGCATCCCGAATAGACCTTTTTACCGATACGGCGGCCATCTTGAATTCTATTGTTTTGATTGAGAAATTATGGGCTGCCGAGGGGGCAATCGCTGGAAAATTTATCGTATACACAGCTTTCAGGATAAATTTTTAGTGCTTGTCTCTCATATTCCATAACAAATATTACAAGCGTTACATCTTTCCGTCACGATATTTGGCAGTTGTTCCTATGGTTATCGAAAAATGATTGTTAAAAGTTATCACGCCACAGTATTCTTTTTAATTATTTCTCATCCCATAATTTCCTCGGAATTCAAGATGGCCGCCGTATCGGTAAAAAGGTCTATTGGATGGACGCACACTAGACATTGTCCATTACTTTTATAACATAGCAAGACCGTTTTCCAGGCTGAGAAGTCGCTTTTTCTGTACTGATCAAATTGCGAATTCTGCACGTGGACATGCACGTGTTGTTTTCACTGGCAGCACTTTTCGCTACACGTGCGCGTGCACGTGTTGTTTTTACCGGTAGCACTTCTTCGCTTTGTTGATCTTTCGACGCTTCCGATGTTTCTTCAACCACTTCAGACACGTTTTCTAGATCTTCAAAGTAACCCTAACTCAAATGTTGGATAATACTAGCCATTATTAACAGCTAAAGTACTCGTAAAAAGTTGCGAAAAAAACTTTTGCTGGCAAGAAATTTCACCGACACGTGCACGTGCACGTGTTGTTTTCACCGGTAGCACTTTCGCTTTGTTAATCGTTCGACGCTTCCGAAGTTTCTGCAAAAATTTCAGACTCGTTTTCTAGATCTTCAAAGTTATCGAGAAACCCTAACTCAAATGTTGGATAATACTAGCCATTAGTAACAGCTAAAGTTAAGTTTTACTCGAAAAAAGTTGCGAAAAACTTTTGCCACCAAGAAGTTTCGCCGACAATGACGTCAGCCTGAACCATCTCTATGAACCATCCATTTCTCGTCACGATGAAAAAAAAAACTTTATTTACCCTCGACAGTTACTTTAGTTATAATTAAATTGGAAAAACATTGGAGGTGCAGAGTGCGCTACAAAATCCTTTTAGTATTGATGCCTCATTCAAGAACAGGCTCAGATGCCATTTTACTGTTTTAGGAAATTTTTAACTTTTTATTGTGAATTTTATTCAGATGTAAATTTGCGTTTTGTCTCCTTTTCACCTTTCATTTCATCTAATTTGAAATTGAATCGTGAATTAACAGTAATGTTATTCACTCTATGTAACGCGTGGAATCATGGGAGTTGTATGCAACATCACGCAAGCAAATGTAGATTTCCTATTAAAACTATTTGCTATGTCGAGAGCAAAGGAGCCATAGAAGGAATAGACACGTAATGACCTGCAATAATTAATCATTTATTTATTGCACAAAGGTTTGCAAAATATGGTGATTTGTAAGTGGCCAGCAAATGAATTGTTCGCCAAAGCCGAAGGCTGAGTCAACCAATTGACCTGCGAGACATTGACAAATCACCATAATTTGGAATAACTGGATACAAAAGTTGTTTCATCATTTGATCACCAAGTTTGTTTTCATCAACTTAAGATGTCAAATCACTCTCTTGCAGCTCAGGGAAGGCTTCTGCTATTTTCACAAAAAAGCGTGGTTACAAATTTGCATGGGCAGAATATTACGTGCAGCAAATCACATTTAGACGATATTACACATGAGCAGACCATTGTTTGGAGACAGTTATTTAAAGGTCTCTCAGTCAATGAAAAGTAGGACAAAATTGTTGAATGAAAATGGTCATTATCATTTGATATTTTTTTTTGTTTTCATTGGCTAAAACCCACCACCTGACTTGCAAATAACTGCTTACAAATAACGGTCTTGTAACAGGTCAAACAGCTGCTCTTGAAAGATTTCTTAATACACTTCTTACTTTACTCAACACAAAGTAAAAACCAACCAAACTACTTAACTTTATGACAAAGTTTCTATAGGACATTCAGGTACACGAGAATCCTCTTAACAATAACTCAATGATGACAATATGAAATGACAAGTCACTACTCACTATAGTAATGGTTGTCCTAAACAATGATGTTTGTTTACAAAACTAACATTCCAAAACTAATTAGAAATCAACCAAATGGAAATTTAAAAAAGTAATCAACGCAATTTCAGGAATGAATGAATGAATCAATTACACAAAACTTGTTCCGGTGAGTTCAACATTTACACTAAAGATGACTAGTAGAAAAAAAAAGAGGGAACTCCACACCTTAGAATGATGTTTATGTATAAGCATCACTTTTGTCTCATATGTTCGTCGTAATGTTGGATGACACATGCCTCACTACTAAATTCCTTCAGACAAATCCAACACGTCAGGCTTTCAACTTGGCTTGAATTTTCTTCCGTCAAAGAAGACAACATACAAGATTTTGTGCCACCAAGAGATGCAGCTGGCTCCTGAAGGTCCCTTTTTGGTTTGAAGCACTGATCATGTTGCTTCTGTTTGAAAGAGCTGGCTCTTGCATGTCTCTCTTTTTGTTTGTGACAGTTTGATGAATGGCTTAAGGACTTTTTACAGTGCTTGCATGTATATGGCTTGTCTCCTGAGTAAGTTGGTTCATGTCGCTTGCAGCCTGATAAGTCAGTAAAGCACTTTTTACAATGCTTGCATGTATACAGCCTCTCTCCTGTGTGAGTTTGTTCATGTTTCTTGCAGTTTGATGAAAACCTAAAGCACTTTTTACAATGCTTGCATGTATATGGTTTCTCTCCTGTGTGAGTTCGTTCATGTCTCTTACAATTTGATGAGTGGCGAAAACACTTTTTACAATGCTTGCATGTATATGGCTTCTCTCCTGTGTGAGTTTGTTCATGTTCCTTGCAGTTTGATGACTGACTAAAGCACTTTGTACAATGCTTGCAGGTATATGGCTTCTCACCTGTGTGAGTTCACTCATGACCCTTCCAATGTGAAATGTAGCTAAAACTCTTTTCACAATAGTTGCATGAAAATGACTTCATTCCTGTACGAGTTTGTTCATGCTCAATGCAATCTGATAACGGGTTAAAGAGTTGGCCGCAATGCTTGCATTTGTCTGCCAAAAAAAAAACAACAAGTTAATTTTATTTATTTGTTTTTGTAATTTTATGTTGAAACCTAAGTAGATGGGTCTTAAACATGTTTACATCCAAAATGTTCCCTCGTTTACATTTTTTGAAAACCTGCCATGCAGTAAGGTAGAGATCTAGTCTTACCAAAATAACAAAAAATAGGGGGGCCACTGTACTTACTTTTAAGATAGGACGCATTGAAGACCATGCCTTTTTAGAAGCTTTCACTATTTTAAATGATGATTTTAGTTTACAAATATAAGCCCTATACTAGCTTATATATTTCTTTCTTAGCGTGCATGCTTGATGTATGACAAGGGGTGATGTTGCAACATAAATTTTGAGCGCAGTGAAGATGCATAGAAGCAATGGGCACAAACGTCCTTAATGTTGGAGGTATGGGATGTTGCTGCATCCTAACACACTTAAAACACAAATTTATACAGAAGATATAAAGGAACTAACATTTTTGTTCCCAGAGGCCACGCTCCTTTTGGTCAGCACCAAGAATCGCGACCTCTGTCCAGGTCCGATATTTGAGCATGCACAGAGTTTTTGTTTGGTATTTTAAGCAAATCAGATTTGTCAGAGTTGACGGAAAACGAAAAAGAGCACATTTGAACAGTTTTCACACTAAAGAAGAGCTATGCCCGAAACGTTTGTGATGTTTCACAATTTGACCCTTTCGCATATTTCTATGCCATCAGTAATTTTTATTTTCTTTTGAATATAAGTGTCACGCATCGCCCAAGGATTACAAATACTTTCGTACTTGTTCACATCCTCTACATTTATAGATTTGCGAGCCCATCAAATAACCAGTCTACTTGGTCTTACACGTTTTTCTTACCCTGCTAAACTGATGTTACAAAATAAAAAAAAACAAACGGTAAACTTAAATAAAAACTGAAAAATGAACCAAGGAAGGACATGGGCCTACTGTATCTCAGCACTTTTCGCATCTAACCTGTGCGAGGAAGGTCACTTAAAAATGTACTAACTATTTATTAATAGATTGACACCTTTCATTTATTACTTCTCTATGTATGTGTAGCATAAGCATGCAAAATAAATCATAGTGACCTAACTTTGTTTGGTGGGTTGCCCTATGTAAGCAAGCAAATGGAATCAAGTATTTTTGTTGTATTTAGAAATGGAAGACTAGGCTCCTCTGCTGGGTAACGAGGCTTGGACAGAGACTTTTTAACACTCTTTAAAATGGGCAAAATTATATTGTATATCACCTTCTAGTAAATCAATTCAAGTTTACCTTAAGCCCAAATTTGTCTCTAGATATTACATTTGTGTCCTCATTCAGAGTTTTTCAAGATAAAACACCTACATGTAGATTAATCACTGACTTTGTCGGAGTTATGGAAACTATTTTCTGATGTTTGCATACCCACATGTTCAGTTCTTTTCACTGATTTTAATCACAAGAATCTAGTTAGTCTCTTTTACTCCCATCACAGGGGTACAATTATGTAACCTATTAATTTACAATGAAATGACATCAACCAAAGCCTCCTGAGTGTTTTCAACCAAGTTTGTTTGGCCGACTTTGTTTGTGGTCTCATCCAATCATGTTCAAGCAGTACAATTGTCAGCTGCTTGAACAGACAGTTTTGATTACCTTTTAAACACTTCCAATTTTGTTGACTTCAAAAACAAATTTTCTTACAGGGCTGATTTCAAACTCAAATTCAAGCCAATGTATCACAAAAAAACTGAAGGAACTACACAAAAAGCATACCAAAAACTTGTGGGTCAAATTTTTGCTCTGCAGTTTGGATTGGCTAAGTAGTGAAAGTGGCACCTCAACGAAAATACAGAGAGTAGCTGTATTATTTAACCAGAAAATTCAAGATGGCAGCTACTTCACATTTCACTTCGTAGAGTTTCAATAGAATTTGTGCCAAGTTTGTGAAATAACACACCAGAAGTCTTAATGGTTATACTGATTTCCAGTCTACCTTTACTTTAATTTCTTACAGCACAAAAGTTGCCAATTTGGGGACTGAATTTCAAATATTAGTTGTCAGAATGGAAAATCTAGGTTCATTCGCACATGTATTTAAGAGCCCTGGAATTGGTGTTATTTGTAATCTTCATTCAAACCAAAGTTATAAGAACACTCTGATTTTTGCCGACACTATGATGATTTCAATAAAGCATTTAATGCCAGTTTTAACAGATTTTTACCTCAAATTATTTTGTATGTTTTTACTCAGTAAAACGTCTTATAAGGTTCTGAAGATAATTAATAATAACAGTAATAAGTAATGGTAATTTATTTAGGACTGAGTGGAGTCCAGTTCAGTCTTTAATCATACAAGTGATAACAAAATCGGACCATTGTGCATCTGTAGTCCGATTTGTTTATAATGAGTGATTACAGACCGAATTAGACAACCCAAAGTCTTAAAGTATTACCAATTTATCATAAAAAGCACAATTTCTGAGAAAAAAAGAATAGCTAAGTTATAAAAGAAAGGGAAAATTTGCATCAAAAGACTGCCAAACTGTTTCATGTCGCTCTCAATTTGAGATTGGTTGATTTAAACTATAACTTTGAATGTGACTGGTTGATTTAAAAAACAAATTTTGAATGTGATTGGCTTATTAAACTGTCCATAACAACTGAACTGTACGATAACAAACTGTCCGATAACAAACTGTCCAATAACAAACTGTCTGATAACAAACTGTCCGATACAACTTGGCAAGTGAATTACTGGAAACTAGGAGTTTTTTAAACCAATCACAATCGAGGAAATTGTAATTTTTATGATAATAATAATAATAATAATAATAATAATAATAATAATAATAATAATAATAATGCAGTGAACACTATCAATGGACACTGTTGCAGGCGGACAGCTCTACTAACAACCGCCTTCACAAAATGCTGTTTTCTTTCTTCTTACTTCAGTATTAACAGGAAAGCTGAGCTTGTTTCAGTCCTATCTTGAGATTCAATGTAAAGGGAACCACATCATGTAGCAAGAGCCTGTAATGTAACATTCCCCAAGGATCCATGCTGGGGCCTATATTATATTTGTTATACACATCCCCGCTTGTACTTGACAAAGGAGTCGAATGTAATTCAAGCTGGCCCCAAAACAAAATACAGTTATATATACAGTAATATGGTTATTTTTCAGCCAGTTATCAAAAAGGGATTCCACAAGGTGAACATTACCTACTACTGAACGCAATTTTGTTTTTTATTGCATTCAGCTGCAGTAGGAGTCTTCCTTCTCCTATCTAACATCGATATTCAGGTGAAATCTCTCTTTGCCATTTTTCATGTTCTTGTTGTTTTCTTCTCAGTTCTATTTGTTTCGAATTTCTTTGCTCTGAATATAGAACAGTTTCAGGATCACTCAGCATTGTTCAATTTGCATTTTGTTTGCACAATCATAATGGTTATAAATCCATACAATTTTCAGTATCTAGACCAAAATCCGCCTGTGTTCGCAGGCTAACCAAAATCACCTCTTACGAGATTTGCTTTCGTTCTCAGCATTCTCATATAAATAGAAACAGATAGCTCGATGATCGCAGGCGTCAGATTTACAACTTTAGTTAATTAGAGGCGAATTCTTAATATTCACTCAACTGACTGGCGAACGGACGAAGAGAATTCACTGTTTTTGATCTTCCAAAGGCACTTTCGTAAAGTAAATCTGTTTTTCACTGTATTTTATGTGAATGACTCCGTTGTTTTACCCAAAAAAAACGCTATTTCTCCACGATTTCTACAGTTGTGTGATCGTTATTTTCGGCTTTTCCATCACACAAAAAAGCCAACAAAGTTCTTCAAATGTGGCGTGTCTCCGCCATTCTATGCTTCTCTTTATTTCGGGAGACCAAGAGAGCTGACCCCGTATCATTAAGATTAGCTTGCCATGAAGAAAAGCATTCTTAAACTATCCGTTTCCTACCTTTAGAAATGCTGATCAGACGGAAGCCGCCATTACAGAGATTACATTTGAACCCAGTCTCTAACGTTTGACTGTAAGCGCGGATGCTGTGCAGACTCTCTCTCCTTGCCAAAAAATTCCGGAAATTTCGGTTGGGATGTAAATGGTAAGACCGTTTTGGTTTGCCCGAACGGAAATTTTCCAAAATAAACGGAACGTCTCGAGAGGTAGTCCAAAATTCCCAAACAGAGTATCCGAACGGAAAATGTGCTTACCATTTGCCATTCGAAACCAGTTCCAGGCCATACGCCAATTTTTTGATCTCCGTGACGTGAGATGCGTCAACATGGCTGCTGCGGAGAGTACTAGTTCTGTTTACCAGTGTGCAAGCTCGTCTTCCTCATGATCGAGAAGTAGTTCCTCGTCAATTGAGGCATCTAGAGCCTCGCTCAATAAGACGAGCTCAGTCGCCATTTTGAAGATGTCCAAACTCGTCCTAGGCTCTTTCGGTACGTTGAGTCTGTTGTTCCAATGGTACACGCCACCCCAAACGGAAATTTCCAATATGGGAATTTTGCTTTCCATTTGCACAAACCATCGACCAACCGGTTTCTCCATGTAAATGGTAAACAACCAGATCTATCTCCTTTGCCTCCCTTTGTCTTTGGGAGAAAGACCCTGGTTGCGGCTGGTCACGTGACCACCCAGAATCTGGGTGGTCAAAAAAATTGTTGCGCAGGAGGGTATGTCTTCAACAAGACCTATGACCTAAAACCTAAGACCTAAATAAGAAGACTTGTTTTCTTACAGGCCTAACCAAACCACAGACAGTCAAACCAGAGACAGTCAAACCAGGTCAAAGCTTTTCTTCAGACGCCGACTGATGCGAAATAAACAGGGTCTAGTTGTCAACTGATACGAAATCAATGGGGTCTGTTATGTGTTGTAAATAAGGTTCTGGCCACCCCTCCTCCAAAAAAACATCGGACACTACCACCAGGTGACTGGCATAGTCCCCAGGTAATTACAAATGCTTGAAAAACAATTCAGGTATTAGGAAAGAAGGTTTTTATTATTCAGCATTGTAAATAGCATAAGCTTAGTATTTTGTGAGCCTGGTTTGTCTTCATCAGACATTGTTTATGTAAAGATGTAGTGTTGTGTTGCTTGGAACTATTTGCGTTTTCAATAAAATTGAACACTAGGACCCATTCTCGCTCTTGATTTTCTTTCAACAGGGTATATTATCTTTTAGTAAATTCTCAGCTCCGACTATTGCATTTCTAGCTCTTTGATCGGCTAAAAACCTCCGAATATGAGCCAATAGTTGGAGTTTTACGTCATACGGAAAATAGTGCGCCAAGTTTAAAAATTTTCCTCGCGGCGTCCTCTATAATGGCCGAAATAAAAATCGGCGGCAAACCCGGTTTGAGAATTTACTAAAACAATTATTCCATGAGCCCAACATACGATCAAACACAGGAGTTAATATTGTTTAATAACAAAGATATATTGGTGGACGGGAAACCCATCTTCCTTAATGAATGGTTTAGAAAGGGTATTGTATCGATTAATGAGCTATTAAATGAAACTGGCAATCTTTTAACATTCCAGGAATTCCGTGATAAATATTCCTGTGAATCCAATTTTTTACAGTATTATCAAGTTGTTAGTGCTATTCCGAAACGCTTATGGTTTCTAGCCAAATGCTCCGACACCATCAATAGATCATTCGAATTCTTTACCCAAAATGATAACATCTTTTCTCTCAACGAATCGACACAAATTAATCTGTGCAAGGCTAAGTCAAAGGACTTCTATAACTTGTTTAACGTCAAGATTCACACCGAAGATCAAACAGGTCCTAAACGCTGGAGCGAAAAACTCTCTTTAAATAAAGACGTGTGGACTAAGATCTTTAAATCACTGAAAAAAAACTAAAGGAGTTTCAATTTAAATTAATCCATAGAACGATAGTAACTAAGAAAGAATTATTCAGATTTGGTATAAAAACGGACGATAAATGTTTATACTGCGGAGATAAAGATTCAGTTGAGCACTCTTTTATCGAATGTGCGTTTACCAAATTGTTTACCCAAAATGTTTGGACTGGTTTAACCAAGTTAATGAGTGCCAAATTTCTCCTACTACAGAAGAGATCTTGTTCGGCATCACTGTAAGCTCCCTAGACACAACAATAATTCGGAAATTCAATTACACCGCCTTATTTATGCGCCATTATATTTATTCAAGCAAGTTAAATAGCCTCGCCATCTCATTAGCTATGACCTTGAAAATTTTTCTTTAATCGGATGATTAATTGAGAAGTACTCCTCCCTCCTCAAAGTCAATATATAGTGTAAGTAATTGTAAGTAACTGTATGCTTAGCAAGTAACGTTTAAAGTACTGTATTGTTAGTAGTGTAAGTAGCCCGTATTGTAAGTAATTGAGTAATTGTATTTTCTGTACAAGTAACCCGTATTGTAAGTAAAGTAAGAATGGTTATGTAAGTAAAGTAGCGTAATGACACCTGCACTGTAAACACTGTTTGTGGAGAATTGTTCTTTGTAAATTAAAATTATTAAAAAAAAACAAAAACAAAAACAAAAAGAAAAACAAAAGAAAAAAAAATAAGCAACATAAGCAAGCTGTGTTGAGAACACTCCTCAACAGAGCAAACCTCCTCCCTTCGCGTCCTGAACTAAGAACCAATGAGCGTGAACGCGTTCTGAGCGATTTAACAGCGAATGGCTATCCTGGTAGTCTGTTGAGGAAGTGCCTTAGCAGCAAGACCGGACCCAGACAGTCACAGGAGAGGCCTTTGGGTTTTCGGTCCTTCCTTATGTGAACGGTGCGTCCAATCGCGAGGGCCACGTCCTCCGGAAATTTCGCGTTCTGCCAGCCTTTAGTACGGTAAGAACATTGACACAGATATTTAAGAAGTCAAAGGAACGACCAACGAATAACCGGGTCCAAGGGATCGTCTACAAAGTGAGCTGCCATGACTGTGCATTCATCTACGTCGGGGAAAGCGAGCGCTTGTGGAAGTCGCGCGGGGCCGAGCATGATCCAGGCCGCGCGAGCAACAGTGAATCAGCAATGATCACAACATCCACCCACGACACGCCCACATCCTCGAACATGGTGTTAACAACTACCACAAGAGGCTTGGATGAGCACCCCCCTGTCCTTTTTATATCGGAGTCCCCCCCAGGCCTGGAACATTTCTTAATACAATTACTACGTAGAATCAAATCACTGTACAGAAAGTAAAACTACTTAACACAAAGCAAACTATTTAACGACACTTTAGCAAAATGAGAAACCTCTAAACAATAACTCAATGCTAGCACAATATGAGCTGACAAGTCAAAAGGTAGTTATTAACTGTAGTAACAGTTTTCCTTGTACAATGATTGATTGATTTATAACTTTATTTACTACACGGTACAAATTCCTTCAGCACAATTTAAAAGTATAATATAAGTCTGCCTAGCTTAAAGTGGTACTATGATCAAATTTTTACCCCTTGTTTTTTTGAGTGTATCACAAAGAATTCCATAAAAGAATGAAAACGGTGTTTACCGTTTGCAAATATCTGCATTTGTTCCGGAGATATTTAAGTTTGAAAAATGGCTGATGACGTCATACACTCAACCCAATATTTTATTGAGTATATAAATAGAGTTATCTTAGCCAATTTGCAGCGCAAAACCTTCAAACTTGGCAGGCTAATAGAACTACACGAAACACACCTATGACTACAAAAAATTCTGTTCCCATGGCAACTCACTCTTTTCCAGGCCCCACCCACTTTATTTCAATATTTTGGTGATTTTCAGCATGAAAATGTTAGACAACGCCACAAAGTTGAGCTAACATATTTATAAGCTTGCTGGATCATGCATATGAAGTGCTGTTAGCAATTATCTCAAAATGGAATGCCAACGTTGGCCAGAAAAGCTTTTAATATGGGGGAGGTCTGGAACCCAGTCTGTTGCCATGGTAACAGAACTGTTAAGCTCATATTGTGGAGCACATTTAGTAGAATCTTACTGCAACGAATCATACATTTTTGTTACAAACTGGCTAAGATATCTCTTTTCATCATACTTGGACAAAATCTGTTTGAGTATATGACGTCATCACTTGCCTAATTTGCATATTTTAAAAACTTGAATATCTCTGGAACGAAAAGAGATATTTGAAAGAAGTAAACAGTATTTTACTTCTTATGCAGTCTGCTTGTTTATGTTTTAAAATGGCTTCAATAGGAAAGGTGCGATTTTCGTCATAGTACCACTTTAACTAACTAATAACCAATATAGTATTATAAAAAATGAAATCCTATCATATCACTAAAGCTGCTTTTCAAGGATGCGTGTCTCATTCAAAGCTGCAATGATGCAGTAAACATTAAATTTGCTTAAAGAAATTGTAGATTGGAGTTCATGAGGAAGGCTGTTCCACAACATAGCACCCCTGCAGGAAAACCTGTTCTCTTTAAATAATTGGTGCGGGGCTGTGGAAGAGCCAATTTATTCTCCTCAGTCGATACATTTGTTTACAAAACTAACCTTACAAATTTAAACAAATTAAAACAAAACAAAACTAGCCTGGTATGCTGACAAAATTATTCAGAAAGTCATCAAATATTTACCCCATCCAAATTTCAGGAATCTGGAAAATTTCAGCTCCAGTTTAGAAACCACCCAGGACTATTGGCAAACAACTGGCAAATGAGGAGGAGCCGCCAGTTTAGTTTGGGGCTGATATCATAGACATCTTTGACTATGAAGAACGAACAACAACAGTTTTGGGGGAAGTTTTAACACCTTTCAAGTCATCAATACAAACAGTCAATATATAGATGCAAGCTTGATACTCTATTTTGATTTTCAATTTGACTCACATCAAATAAAAAGAACTTATTTTATCAGGACAGTAGACATGGCTTCTGATTGGCTAATTATGAATTTGGGTACGGTAAGAATCAACTCTAACTGCAACATGCTCACATGGTCTGTGCAATAGTGTTCCCACACATATTATGCAATTAAATAAATCACTCCTGTACCTTAAACATTTGAGATATGGAACTAAAATTTTGCAGTTTCTCTGAAAGATTGACTTAACAAGAACATTTGTTTGGACTGGATTATCTAATCAGATAATAATATTATTATTATGTGATTAGATTATTCAGTATAATAATTATACTGAATAATCATTAATTAATTGATTCTTCACTGAAGTGTCTTCATGCACAGGTGTTTCTCCCAGTGGCTATATAAGGTCCTGTCCACACTGTGCCAGAGGAATTTGAAAATGCAACAATAACCGGCCATTTTGCATTATTTTTGTGTTGAGTAAAACTCGAGCAGGGAAATATCATGATTAGTGTAATGTCATCATTTTCAAAATGATTTCCCAGCGTCCACAATAAAATACAAAGCCGGCATTTTCAAATTCCTCTGGTTTGAAAAAAATTAATTGAAATCCTTCCAGGACTGAGTTTCTTCCATTATAGCAAACTTGTTGCCACAAGCTCAATATACACACTAACAATGACTAGTGGAAAATAAAGGACAAGATTTCTACCTTAGAATTTCTGTCTCACTTCACTTCCTGCATATGATCGTCGTAATGTTGGATGACACATGCCTCGCTACTAAATTCCTTCAGACAAATCCAACAGGTCAGGCTTTCAACTTGGCTTGAATTTTCTTCAGTTATAGAAAACAACATACAAGATTTCTTGCCACCGAGAGTTGCAGCTGGCTCCTGAAGGTCTCTTCTTGGTTTTAAGCAACGATCATGTTCCTTCTGTTTTAAAGACCTGGCTCTTGTGTGTCTCTTTTCGTGTTTCTTGCAGTTTGATGACTGACTAAAGCACTTTTTACAATGCTTGCATGTATATGGCTTCTCTCCTGTGTGAGTTCGTTCATGTCGCTTACAGTGTGATGAGTGAGTAAAGCACTTTTTGCAATGCTTGCAGTTATATGGCTTCTCTCCTGTGTGAGTTTTTTCATGTTCCTTGCAGTTTGACGACCTGCTAAAGCACTTGGTACAATGTTTGCATGTATATGGTTTGTCTCCTGTGTGAGTTCGTTCATGTCGCCTACAGTGTGATGAGTGAGTAAAGCACTTGTTACAATGTCTACATGTATATGGCTTTTCTCCTGTGTGAGTTCTTTCATGTTGTTTGAATTGTGATGGGCAGCTAAAGCACTTTTTACAATGTTTGCATGTATATGGCTTCTCTCCTGTGTGAGTTCGTTCATGTCGCTTGCAGTGTGATGAGTAGCTAAAGCACTTTTTACAATGCTTGCATGCATATGGTTTCTCTCCTGTGTGAGTTCGTTCATGTCGCTTGCAGCTTGATAACTGGCTAAAGCACTTTTTACAATGCTTGCAAGTATATGGCTTCACTCCAGTGTGAGTTCGTTCATGTCTCTTCCAACTTGAAATGTCGCTAAAACTCTTTTCACAATGCTTGCATGTATAAGGCTTCTCTCCTGTGTGAGTTCGTTCATGTCGCTTCCCATTTGAAATGCTGCTAAAACTCTTTTCACAATACTTGCATGAAAATGACTTCATTCCTGTGCGAGTTTGTTCATGCTCCATGCAATCTGATAACGAGTTAAAGAGTTGGACGCAATGCTTGCATTTGTCTGTCAAGAAATAGAACAAGTAAATTATATTTTATTTCTTTATTTTTGTAATTTTATGATAAAACATAAGTAGATGGGTCTTAAACATGTTTACATCCAAAATGTTCCCGCGTTCAGATTTTCTGAAAACTTGCCATGTAATAGGGGGGGACACTGTACTTGCTTTCAAGATGGGACGCATTGAAGACCATGCCTTTTTAGAAGCTTTCACTGTTTTTAAAAAGACGATTTTAGTTTACAAATATCAGCAATAGTTATCAGTACTAAGCTTATTTTTGTTTCTTAGCGTGCACGCTTGATGTATGACGAGTGGTGAGTGTTGCAACATAAATTTTGAGCGCAGTGAAGATGCATAGAAGCAATGGACGCTGCATCCTAACACACTTAAAACACAAATTTATACAGAAGATCTAAAGGATCTCACATTTTTGTTCCCAGAGGGCGCACTCTTTGTGGTCAGCACCAAGAATTGCGACCTCTGTTCGGGTCCAATTTTTGAGCATGCACAGAGTTTTCGTTCGGTATTTTAAGGAGCCTGGCAACAGTTTCCAGCACTTTTCTAACAGCTATATTTTGAGGGATGAATACTGCCACTTTTTAACAATTGATGCTACAATAATGGACTCATACAAATTCCCAATCATTGGTAAACAAGTTGCAATCATCTATTTTACATAACAGGTTACCATAGCAACAATTGCTAAAAACACCCTTAATTTTAGCTTTGAGCGCTTATAACCCAAAAACGAGCTTGGTGATCATGACCCCTATTTTTTATTATCAAATTATGACTAGGGTATCTAAAAGATAGTAATGCTGCGCACACTGTTGATAAGGAGATATTTTACGTAGTCATTGACAATCTATCTGCGCGTTCCAAGTCTTACAGTATAACCGTTATTTCTTAAAGTAGTGTCAAATTGTGGTGTGTAACTTAAAAACTGTTCTTTTTTGTCAACTTAATGCATCATGACGAATCGATGGCGAGGCGTGACAAGACAAGGGATCGAGACAATAAAGCACATACACATACACACATGATACACACCTACCTCCCCCAAGTTTACCAGAAAATCGGATGAAATTCGAAAGATGTGGAAATTCTAGGAGCAGAAATCTCACTTGTAAATTCGGTACTAGTAGTACGCATCAAGTCTAGAGTGTTAACAGCATCGAAAATGCGTTGATCGCTAGCCTGCGAACTATTTTTGGCTGTCGCTTGTCTACGCTGGCGGCACCAGTAGCAGCCAGAAATAGGTCTGCGTAGTCGATGGCCGGATATGTGAAACTGCTAAAACTGTTTGGATGGAAAGGAATTGATCGTAGCATCCGTTTGTTTTAATTATTCTGCAAGTTTTAACAACGACGATTTCTCTTCGAGCCATTGAGCCGCTAAATATACGAATTTTACACTTAACGCGCATACAATATTCCTCGTTCTTTTATCCACTGCCGAGCCAAACGAGCCGCTAAATATATGAACCAAACACTTAATGCGCATACAATTATTCCTCACTCTTTCATCCACTGCCGAGCCAAACGAGCTTCTAAATATTATATGAACTCAACACATACAAATTTTTCCACTGCCGAGCGAAACGAGCCGGCTCGTTTGGTGAATGTTTAAAAGTGGCCCTGCGTTTTGTAGTTGTTTAAAATAAGTTATCACAATTAATCGTCCAAATTAACCCGGCGGCGTCCAGATTTGTACAAACTTTCTCGTACTGCATTAAAAACAAAAGCAAGATTTGTGAAAGTCAATCATGATCTCCTGCACATCGTTTTACAGGTAAATCAAAACAAAATTTCATTGGAATCCACGCGAAAAAAAACTGTAATGACATCCTCGTGTTGTTCGTGGCGCAGATTTCCAAATTGTTTGCAAGAAACAACAAGGACACATTATTACATATGATGCATAGCTGGTGATCGTGACGGGATCGTGACAAAAGCACATGGTGATCTTAACTGTCTGGACATAAATTGATACACATCAACCTCCTCTTTACCAAATCCAAATAAACGAAAGATGTGGAAATTGTAAGAGTAGAAAGCTGACTTATCAATTCTGAACTAGTACTCACATGTCTCTAGAATGGAATGGGACAGACTCCGGATGGGGACGCGTCCGTTGCGATGTGTGAAAAAGCTGAAGTTTTAGATTAAATTCATGTTTGGATAGAAACAAATCGATCGCAGCAGATATAAATTAGCGTGTTCTACGGTTCTCGTTTGTTTTAATTATTCTACAAGCCTAAGTATCGGCGCTTTCTCTTCATTAAGAATTTGACGAAGGGGCCGAGACCGCTACGAAATTGACGCACTAGGTTTTAAATTAAGAAGCGACAATTAATCGTCCAGATAATTCTGCATTAACGACAACAGTAAGGGTTGTGAAAGCCAAGCACGATCTCGCTCACATCGCTTTACAGCAGGTAAATCAAAGCAAACCATAACGAACCTTAATCAACTGCAATCCACGCGAAAAAGGACGACAGCACAGGGGTGTCACAACCTCGCGTGTTGTTCGTGGCGCAATACATTCTGGTAGAAGGCGCAATGCATTCTGGTAAAAAGGCGCAATGCATTCTGGTAGAAGACGCAATGCATTCTGGTAAAAAAGTGATGAATTCGAGAATCGTACTCCCTTTTATATATTCTTCTTAAATCCTGTTTATGTTGCTGCTCGCTTGCTACGCTCGCTCCGCAGCAATAAGCATGATAAAATGCAACTTTTTGCAAAGCTTTAAAAGATTCTGTGGAATGAGTTCAGAGCCATCTTAAAGTTTCGAAAATTTAAGGTGGCTCTGAACCTACTACACGGAATTTTTCTTAACTTTGCAAAAAGTTGCATCTTATCATGCTAATTATAATTCGATAATAAAAAATAGTGGTCACCGAGCTCGTTTTCGAGCAATATTGTTGCTTTGGTAACCTATTGTGCCACAAATTTGACAGCAACATGTTTACCAAAGTGTACGTCTTGGAAAGTGCTGGAAGCTGTTTTGAGCCACCTTAAGCGGATCTGATTTGTCAGACTTGACGGAAAGTCTGTGAATCGCGGCGGACTTCCGGTGTTGGACCAACCCAGAGGTTGTAATTCTTCAACTTGGTGCTGACCAAAAGGAGCGCGGCCTCTGGGGACGAGAATGAGGATCTACATGTAATTGCTAGTCATGAACTATGCATGAATGTTTGGCAAACTATAGATTTGAACGGTTTTCACACTGGAGAAGGCCTATGCCCGAAACGTTTATGATGTTTCACAATTTGACACTTTTGCATATTTCTATGCCATCAGTATTATTTTCTTTTGAATGTGTGCCACGCATCGCCCAAAGATTACAACTACTTTCGTACTTGTTCACATCCTCTACATTTATAGATTTGTGAACCCGTCAAATAACCAGTCTACTTGGTCTTGCACGTTTTTTTTTTACCCTGCTAAACTGACGTTACAAAATAAAAAAACAAATGGTAAACTTACTAGCCTGCGTAGCAAGCGTTCCCGTACGAGCCGAATGAAATCGGACCGCGCGAAAGAGGTTTTTTTCGCATTCGGGCCGCGCGAAAAGTAGGGCTAGAGCAATTTGGCCGCGCGAGAAGTGAGGCGAGAGCAAAAATGTTGAAGAAGAGGGCGAAAAAAGCTCTTTTGCGCGGTCCGATTTCATTCGGCTCGTACAGGAACGCTTGCTACGCAGGCAATAAACTTACATAAAAACAAGTCTTCAAATAAGAAGAATGAACCTATTAAGCCATGGGCTTTCTGTATCTCAGCAGTTTGCACATCTAACCTATGCGAGGAAGGTCACTTAAAAATGCACTATTTAACAATTAGATTATAATATGAGCTCAAGAGAGCTCTATGAGGTGATAGTTGATGAGGTAGATTTTAGTAGAATTCTAACTGAAATTTCCTTTAAATAATGATTCCAATTATTTCTGGTCTTAGTATTAAACTTTACGCTTTAGACAGTTAACTCGCACGGAGGGGCACTATGGGCTGATAGTGTCTCTATCGCATCATGCCGAGCCAAACGAGCCGCTAAATATATGAACCAAACACTTAATGCGCATACAATTATTCCTCACTCTTTCATCCACTGCCGAGCCAAACGAGCTTCTAAATATTATATGAACTCAACACATACAAATTTTTCCACTGCCGAGCGAAACGAGCCGGCTCATTTGGTGAATGTTTAAAAGTGGCCCTGCGTTTTGTAGTTGTTTAAAATAAGTTATCACAATTAATCGTCCAAATTAACCCGGCGGCGTCCAGATTTGTACAAACTTTCTCGTACTGCATTAAAAACAAAAGCAAGATTTGTGAAAGTCAATCATGATCTCCTGCACATCGTTTTACAGGTAAATCAAAACAAAATTTCATTGGAATCCACGCGAAAAAAAACTGTAATGACATCCTCGTGTTGTTCGTGGCGCAGATTTCCAAATTGTTTGCAAGAAACAACAAGGACACATTATTACATATGATGCATAGCTGGTGATCGTGACGGGATCGTGACAAAAGCACATGGTGATCTTAACTGTCTGGACATAAATTGATACACATCAACCTCCTCTTTACCAAATCCAAATAAACGAAAGATGTGGAAATTGTAAGAGTAGAAAGCTGACTTATCAATTCTGAACTAGTACTCACATGTCTCTAGAATGGAATGGGACAGACTCCAGATGGGGACGCGTCCGTTGCGATGTGTGAAAAAGCTGAAGTTTTAGATTAAATTCATGTTTGGATAGAAACAAATCGATCGCAGCAGATATAAATTAGCGTGTTTTACGGTTCTCGTTTGTTTTAATTATTCTACAAGCCTAAGTATCGGCGCTTTCTCTTCATTAAGAATTTGACGAAGGGGCCGAGACCGCTACGAAATTGACGCACTAGGTTTTAAATTAAGAAGCGACAATTAATCGTCCAGATAATTCTGCATTAACGACAACAGTAAGGGTTGTGAAAGCCAAGCACGATCTCGCTCACATCGCTTTACAGCAGGTAAATCAAAGCAAACCATAACGAACCTTAATCAACTGCAATCCACGCGAAAAAGGACGACAGCACAGGGGTGTCACAACCTCGCGTGTTGTTCGTGGCGCAATACATTCTGGTAGAAGGCGCAATGCATTCTGGTAAAAAGGCGCAATGCATTCTGGTAGAAGACGCAATGCATTCTGGTAAAAAAGTAATGAATTCGAGAATCGTACTCCCTTTTATATATTCTTCTTAAATCCTGTTTATGTTGCTGCTCGCTTGCTACGCTCGCTCCGCAGCAATAAGCATGATAAAATGCAACTTTTTGCAAAGCTTTAAAAGATTCTGTGGAATGAGTTCAGAGCCATCTTAAAGTTTCGAAAATTTAAGGTGGCTCTGAACCTACTACACGGAATTTTTCTTAACTTTGCAAAAAGTTGCATCTTATCATGCTAATTATAATTCGATAATAAAAAATAGTGGTCACCGAGCTCGTTTTCGAGCAATATTGTTGCTTTGGTAACCTATTGTGCCACAAATTTGACAGCAACATGCTTACCAAAGTGTACGTCTTGGAAAGTGCTGGAAGCTGTTTTGAGCCACCTTAAGCGGATCTGATTTGTCAGACTTGACGGAAAGTCTGTGAATCGCGGCGGACTTCCGGTGTTGGACCAACCCAGAGGTTGTAATTCTTCAACTTGGTGCTGACCAAAAGGAGCGCGGCCTCTGGGGACGAGAATGAGGATCTACATGTAATTGCTAGTCATGAACTATGCATGAATGTTTGGCAAACTATAGATTTGAACGGTTTTCGAACTGGAGAAGGCCTATGCCCGAAACGTTTATGATGTTTCACAATTTGACACTTTTGCATATTTCTATGCCATCAGTATTATTTTCTTTTGAATGTGTGCCACGCATCGCCCAAAGATTACAACTACTTTCGTACTTGTTCACATCCTCTACATTTATAGATTTGTGAACCCGTCAAATAACCAGTCTACTTGGTCTTGCAGGTTTTTTTTTACCCTGCTAAACTGACGTTACAAAATAAAAAAACAAATGGTAAACTTACTAGCCTGCGTAGCAAGCGTTCCCGTACGAGCCGAATGAAATCGGACCGCGCGAAAGAGGTTTCTTTCGCATTAGGGCCGCGCGAAAAGTAGGGCTAGAGCAATTTGGCCGCGCGAGAAGTGAGGCGAGAGCAAAAATGTGGAAGAAGAGGGCGAAAAAAGCTCTTTTGCGCGGTCCGATTTCATTCGGCTCGTACAGGTCGGAACGCTTGCTACGCAGGCAATAAACTTACATAAAAACAAGTCTTCAAATAAGAAGAATGAACCTATTAAGCCATGGGCTTTCTGTATCTCAGCAGTTTGCACATCTAACCTATGCGAGGAAGGTCACTTAAAAATGCACTATTTAACAATTAGATTATAATATGAGCTCAAGAGAGCTCTATGAGGTGATAGTTGATGAGGCAGATTTTAGTAGAATTCTAACTGAAATTTCCTTTAAATAATGATTCCAATTATTTCTGGTCTTAGTATTAAACTTTACGCTTTAGACAGTTAACTCGCACGGAGGGGCACTATGGGCTGATAGTGTCTCTATCGCATCATGCCGAGCCAAACGAGCCGCTAAATATATGAACCAAACACTTAATGCGCATACAATTATTCCTCACTCTTTCATCCACTGCCGAGCCAAACGAGCTTCTAAATATTATATGAACTCAACACATACAAATTTTTCCACTGCCGAGCGAAACGAGCCGGCTCGTTTGGTGAATGTTTAAAAGTGGCCCTGCGTTTTGTAGTTGTTTAAAATAAGTTATCACAATTAATCGTCCAAATTAACCCGGCGGCGTCCAGATTTGTACAAACTTTCTCGTACTGCATTAAAAACAAAAGCAAGATTTGTGAAAGTCAATCATGATCTCCTGCACATCGTTTTACAGGTAAATCAAAACAAAATTTCATTGGAATCCACGCGAAAAAAAACTGTAATGACATCCTCGTGTTGTTCGTGGCGCAGATTTCCAAATTGTTTGCAAGAAACAACAAGGACACATTATTACATATGATGCATAGCTGGTGATCGTGACGGGATCGTGACAAAAGCACATGGTGATCTTAACTGTCTGGACATAAATTGATACACATCAACCTCCTCTTTACCAAATCCAAATAAACGAAAGATGTGGAAATTGAGTAGAAAGCTGACTTATCAATTCTGAACTAGTACTCACATGTCTCTAGAATGGAATGGGACAGACTCCGGATGGGGACGCGTCCGTTGCGATGTGTGAAAAAGCTGAAGTTTTAGATTAAATTCATGTTTGGATAGAAACAAATCGATCGCAGCAGATATAAATTAGCGTGTTTTACGGTTCTCGTTTGTTTTAATTATTCTACAAGCCTAAGTATCGGCGCTTTCTCTTCATTAAGAATTTGACGAAGGGGCCGAGACCGCTACGAAATTGACGCACTAGGTTTTAAATTAAGAAGCGACAATTAATCGTCCAGATAATTCTGCATTAACGACAACAGTAAGGGTTGTGAAAGCCAAGCACGATCTCGCTCACATCGCTTTACAGCAGGTAAATCAAAGCAAACCATAACGAACCTTAATCAACTGCAATCCACGCGAAAAAGGACGACAGCACAGGGGTGTCACAACCTCGCGTGTTGTTCGTGGCGCAATACATTCTGGTAGAAGGCGCAATGCATTCTGGTAAAAAGGCGCAATGCATTCTGGTAGAAGACGCAATGCATTCTGGTAAAAAAGTGATGAATTCGAGAATCGTACTCCCTTTTATATATTCTTCTTAAATCCTGTTTATGTTGCTGCTCGCTTGCTACGCTCGCTCCGCAGCAATAAGCATGATAAAATGCAACTTTTTGCAAAGCTTTAAAAGATTCTGTGGAATGAGTTCAGAGCCATCTTAAAGTTTCGAAAATTTAAGGTGGCTCTGAACCTACTACACGGAATTTTTCTTAACTTTGCAAAAAGTTGCATCTTATCATGCTAATTATAATTCGATAATAAAAAATAGTGGTCACCGAGCTCGTTTTCGAGCAATATTGTTGCTTTGGTAACCTATTGTGCCACAAATTTGACAGCAACATGCTTACCAAAGTGTACGTCTTGGAAAGTGCTGGAAGCTGTTTTGAGCCACCTTAAGCGGATCTGATTTGTCAGACTTGACGGAAAGTCTGTGAATCGCGGCGGACTTCCGGTGTTGGACCAACCCAGAGGTTGTAATTCTTCAACTTGGTGCTGACCAAAAGGAGCGCGGCCTCTGGGGACGAGAATGAGGATCTACATGTAATTGCTAGTCATGAACTATGCATGAATGTTTGGCAAACTATAGATTTGAACGGTTTTCGAACTGGAGAAGGCCTATGCCCGAAACGTTTATGATGTTTCACAATTTGACACTTTTGCATATTTCTATGCCATCAGTATTATTTTCTTTTGAATGTGTGCCACGCATCGCCCAAAGATTACAACTACTTTCGTACTTGTTCACATCCTCTACATTTATAGATTTGTGAACCCGTCAAATAACCAGTCTACTTGGTCTTGCAGGTTTTTTTTTACCCTGCTAAACTGACGTTACAAAATAAAAAAACAAATGGTAAACTTACTAGCCTGCGTAGCAAGCGTTCCCGTACGAGCCGAATGAAATCGGACCGCGCGAAAGAGGTTTCTTTCGCATTAGGGCCGCGCGAAAAGTAGGGCTAGAGCAATTTGGCCGCGCGAGAAGTGAGGCGAGAGCAAAAATGTGGAAGAAGAGGGCGAAAAAAGCTCTTTTGCGCGGTCCGATTTCATTCGGCTCGTACAGGTCGGAACGCTTGCTACGCAGGCAATAAACTTACATAAAAACAAGTCTTCAAATAAGAAGAATGAACCTATTAAGCCATGGGCTTTCTGTATCTCAGCAGTTTGCACATCTAACCTATGCGAGGAAGGTCACTTAAAAATGCACTATTTAACAATTAGATTATAATATGAGCTCAAGAGAGCTCTATGAGGTGATAGTTGATGAGGCAGATTTTAGTAGAATTCTAACTGAAATTTCCTTTAAATAATGATTCCAATTATTTCTGGTCTTAGTATTAAACTTTACGCTTTAGACAGTTAACTCGCACGGAGGGGCACTATGGGCTGATAGTGTCTCTATCGCATCATGTGATCAATTTAAACCAATAAGAATCAGAGAAAATTTAGTGAACTATAATGGTTGATAGTGAGCAATGGCTCAGCCAATTTAATTACAGCATTTGCTTTAGTATACTAGTGGAATTCTAAGAAAGTCAAGCCTTGGAGGCTGGCTCATAACTGCCGGAGCTTATCCCGGTTTCTGTAGCATGAAGCGGCTAGAAGTATTTCTACTCCCCCTGGACGGGATGCTAGTCCATCGCAGGTCACTCCCCCGCAATTTTGTTAGGTTTCCCCAACAAATAGCAGGTACCCATTTATATACCTGGGTGGGGAGAGGCACTGTGAGAGTAAAGTGTCTTGCCCAAGAACACAACACACTGTCCCCGGCCAGGGCTCGAACCCGGACCGCTCGCTCCGGAGTCGAGCGCACTAACCATGCGGCCACCATGCCTTCGACCAGAATTCTACTGATTATTAATAGATTGACACCTTTTATTTATTACTTCTCTATGTATGTGTACCATAAGCATGCCAAATAAATCATAGTGACCTAACTTTGTTTTGTGGGTTGCCCTATGTAAGCAAGCAAATGGAATCAAATAGACCATTTTGCAGGTGTTGGCTTAGTGACCTGTCCTGTGAATGGTAGCGAGGCTGGAGTTGATCTTGTTTTGATACAGACCTCACTGCTTTTATTGTGCAATCAAGTTGTTCTTATGCTAACTAGTTGGCATTTACATAAGAAAAGCTTGAAGGTCTGTATCAAAGCAAGGTCACCTCCAGCCTCACTTGCATTCATGGCCAGGTAACTAAGCACACAACTGTAAAATGGCCTATTTTGGTTTCATTTGGAAATGGAAGACAAGGCTCTTCTGCTGGGTAACCTGGCTTGGATGGAGACTCTTTAAAATGGGCAAAATTATATCACCTCCTAGTAAATCAATTAAAGTTTACCTTAACCCCAAATTTTTCTCTAGATATAATATCTGTGTCCTCATTAGTCATGAAATTGAAGTGGGAAGTCATTCAGAGTTTTTTAAAGATAAATCACCTAGATTAATCACTGACTTTGTTGGAGTTACTCCCCACATGTTCAGTTCTTTTCACTGACTTTAATCACAAGAAACTAGTCTCTTTTACTCCCATCACAGGCGCATTTTCTGAAATTCTGCAAAGTTGCGACCAAGGGAAAGTATTCCAAAATACAATTATGTAAGCTATTAATTTACAATGAAACGACATCAACCAAGGCCTCCTGAAAACGAAATTTGTTTGGCCGAGTTTGTTAGTCCTCTCATCCAATCATGTTCAAGCAGTAAGATAGTTAGCTGTTTGAACAGACAGTTTTGATTATTTTCTAAACACTTTCAATTTTGTTGACTTCAAAAACAAATTTTCTAACAGGGCTCATTTCAAACTCAAATTCAAGGCAATGTATCAGAAACAAACTAATGAAACCACAGAAAAAGCATACAAAAACTTGTGGGTTGAATTTTTGCTCGTGTAGTTTGGATTGTCTATCTTTGTAGTGAAATTGACACCTCAACGACAATACACAGATTAGCTGTATTATTTAACCAGAAAATTTAAGATGGCAGCTACATGTACTTCACATTTCACTTCATAGAGTTTCAATAGAGTGTGTGCCAATTTTGGCGAAATAACACACCAGAAGTCTTAATGGTTATACTGATTCAGAGTCTAACTTTATGTTAATCTCTTACAGCACAAAAGTTGCCAATTTGTTGTCAGAATGGAAAGTCTAGGTTCATTAGCACATTTATTTAAGAGCCCTGGAATTGGTGTGATTTGTAATATTTATTCAAACAAAAGTTGAAAGAACAGTCTGATTTTTGCTGACACTATGATGATGATTTCAATAAAGAGGTTAGTGCCAGTTTTAACAGATTTTGACCTAAAATTAGTTTGTGTGTTTTTACTCAGTAAAAAGTCTTCAAGGTCTGATAAGGTTCTGAAGATAATTAATAATAACAATAATAAGTAATGGTAATAGGACTGAGTGGAGACCACTTCGGTCTGTAATCATACAAGTGATAACAAAATCAGACCAATGCGCAGCTTTAGTCCAATTTGTTTATCATGAGTATGATTACCGACCGAATTGGACGACACAAAGTCTTATTACCAATTAATCATAAAAATTACAATTTCCAAGAAAAGAAGAACAGCCAAGTTATAAAAGAAAGGGAAAATTCCCATCAAAAGACTGAGAAATTCTTTCATGTTGCTCTCAAATTGAAATTGGTTGATTTAAACTACAACTTTAAATGTGATTGGTTGATTTAAACTACAACTTTGAATGTGATTGGCTTACTGAACTGTCAATAACAAACTGTCCGATAACAAACTGTCCAATAGCAAACTGTCCGATACAACTTGGGAAGTGAGTTACTGGAAAATAGGAGTTTTTTAAACCAACTACAATCCAGGAAATTGTAACTTTTATGATAATAATAATAATAATAATAATAATAATAATAATAATAATACAGTGGACGCTATCAATGGACACTCATAGGCAGACCGCTCTACCAACAACTGCCTTCGCAAAATGCCATTTACTTTCTTCTTAGTTTAGTATTAGCAGGAAAGCTCTAAGCTGGTTTCAGCCCTTTCTTGAGAGTCGTAAGCAAGTAGTCAATGTAAAGCGAACCACATCATGTAGCAAGAGCCTGCAATGTAGCAATCCCTAAGGATCTGTGCTGGGGCCTATATTATATTTGTTATACACATCCCCGCTTGTACTTGGCAATGAAGTTGAATGTAATTCAAGCTTGCCCCCAAGACAAAATACAGTTATATCTACAGGAATATGGTTATTCTTCAGCCAGTTATCTAAAAGAGATTCCACAAGGTGAACATTGGCTAGACTAGTGAATGCAATTTTGGTTTTTATTGCATTCAGCTATAGCACAGGTCTTCCTTCTCCTTTCTAACATCGATATTCAGGTGAAATCTCACTTTGCCATTTTTCAAGTTCTCTTTGCTTTCTTCCTAGTTCTATCTGTTTTCGAATTTCTTTGCTCTGAATATAGAACAGTTTCAGGATCACTCAGTATTATTCAATTTGCATTCTGTTTGCACAAACGTAATGCTTATAAATCCATACAATTTTGAATATCCTACCAAAATCCGTCTGTGTTCGCAGGCTAACCAAAATCACCTCTTACGAGATTTGCTTTCGTTCTCGGCATTCTCATATAAATGGAAACAGATAGCTCGATGATCGCAAAGGCGTTTTCTTAAAGCAAGTCTGTTTTTCACTATATTTTATGTGAATGACTCGCAATTTCTCCACGATTTCTACAGTTGTGTGACCGTTATTTCGGCTTTTCCATCACACAAAAAAGCCAACAAAGTGCTTCAAAGGTGGCGTGTCTACGCCATTTTATGTTTCTCTTCATTTCGTGAGACCAAGAGAGCTGACCCCGTATCATTAAGATTAGCTTGCCATGAAGAAAAGCATTCTTAAACTATCTTTCTTACCTTTAGAAATGCTGATCAGATGGAAGCCGCCATTTAATACAGATTACACTTGAACCCAGTCTCTAAAGTTTGACTGTAAGCGCGGATGCTGTGCAGCCTCTCGGAGAAAGACCCTAGTGACTGATCACGTGAGATCTGGGTGGTCAAAAAAATTTGTTGGTTGGTTGGGGGTGTCTTCAACAAGACCTATCATCTAAAATCCAAAAAAGAAGACTCGTTTTCTTACAGGCCTAATCAAACCAGAGACAGTCAAACCGGGTGAAAGCTTTTCCTCAGACGCCAACTGACGCGAAATAAACAAGGTCGAAGACATAGGGATTATTACTAATCAAAACTTATCATGGAACCCACACATAGATTACGTTGTATCCAAGGCTAACAGAATGTTTGGCTTAATTAAAAGAACTTGTAAAGGTCTGGACGACCTTATGACCTTGCGAACTCTTTACTGCTCATTGGTTCGCTCAAACCTGGACTGCTGTTTGGTGGTGTGGTCCCCATATACAAAAATAAATATTGATCTGCTGGAAAGGGTACAGAGAAGAGTAACTAAACTTATCTTAAAGAGCGATGATCCCTATGACATTCGTTTGAAGAAGTTAAACCTCATGTCATTAGAGAAGAGAAGATTACTGACTGATGTGACTTTCTTACATGAAGTACTTAATGGCAACATTGATATTGAGGTGGCTAAAATTACAGATTTCCACTCAGACGCTGAGCGCTTTTCAATTTAACAGTTATGCCAGGACTAATGTCTTTTCCGAAAAAAGAAGGAAAACTTTTCCGAGCAGTCTATTTACGAAGTAATATCATTCAAAGAAAAACACGTATCCCTGAGGACAAGAATGCCCCGGGGTGACTCCGATATAAAAAGGACGGGGGTCTCGTGGAAAATTTTGCAAAGAATCCCTAAGAGATACCAAGAACTTGTTTTGTGGGCGTGGCTTGAATTTCTTTTCTTCCCTAAGAGATACCAATTCTGACATGACATTCTCCTCAGTGATATTTTTTTGGCTCAACATCCTAAAAGGTATCGCAAAAGCTTCTGTTGTGTACCTTTTGAGTCTAAACACCCTAAGAAATACCAAAACCGCGTTTATAACCCATAAAAGGTACGATGAGCACCCCCGTCATTTTTATATGGGAGGTCCCCCCCGGGAAAGATGGATCACGGCATGAGACTATGATTTAGATCATAGTCTCTTGGTCACAGCGTATATGAAGTTTACTGTAGTCCGATATAATGATGAGCTGAAACTTTAGTCTGGAACATTGTCGAGGTTCTTCTAATTGTTTTTAGAGAGGCTGAACATGACATTTACCACAAAGGGTAAAAATTCAACTTGTTTAATGTTTTGTTTCAGCTGCATTTACTCTCAGTTTTCTAACTAGTTTTTGGTGTTTACCCTAAGCGCCATGCTAACCCCCAAATTATTTGTTTTTTCGAAAAAAAACTTTCAGAATAAGAACTAGCAATAAAAAAAAACAATTTCCCTAAAATCATTTTCAATTGTCAAATCGATAGAGAGATGGCTCTTGTCTAAAGCCCATGTCCGTCAACGATCAAACGGTCAGCGATATTTTTGTTCTTGCCGACCAAATTCGTGAAATGAAAATCAAAGACCATGAGGTTTTGGTGTGGTGTGATGTATAGTCACTGTTTACCAACGTTCCAGTGGATGAAACCATCGAGAGTATCTTAGAGAGAGCCTTTGAAAGCGATTGCTTCAACAGAGAGCACGAACTTAACTCAGTTAATTTGAAGGAGCTGTTGAGAATCGCCACCAAAAATCAGCTCTTTCAGTTGGAAGGAAACTCGCAGGAACAAGTGGACGGTGTAGCTATGGGATCGTAGCCTGCAGAACAGGCGTAGTCTTTTGCGTATTTCAGGTGAACATAGGCGAAAGCGAGGCGAGCGCGAAGCGCGAGTTGCGTGCGAGGGAAGGAGCGCTAAAAAATCCCGCCTGTAGTCACACCATTGTTTATTTCCAACCGTTCGCCTGGCGAACGGTTTTTTGCTGATTGGTTACTTTATTGATTGATTTTTGCTGATTGGTTACTTTACATCACATGATCTCCGAATGTTTTTTCAATGATGAGGGGAAAACCTATCTAAAAGCTAAAAATGTTCAAAATTTCGCAGACGTATATCGCCGCATGACAGCATGTTCAAATTAATTCTTTACGCTAAAGCGAAAGCTTGAGTTTACCGACAAGGGAATAAAATGTTTTCGCAGGGAGGAAAGCACCTCAACTGGAACGTTCATTAATCTTTTCATCTCCTGTTCTAACTAATCTTGGGGATTTCTCGGAGGGTTGTTTTCTTTGTCCAACGACAACCTCTTTCTTGCGCGTAATTCACGTCGAGCGTTGAGGGGCTCCGCTAAAGATGCGCTGGGAGAGGTTTTTGCGAGTCTCTTCACCGTTAAATTCTGCAAGCTATTCCCTGGTTGACTATCGTCCATGTTTAGATTTAAATGTGACAAAAATTTGCATGAGTTTAAAATTTGCCTAGCACATTTCTTACAAGAAAGTTTCGAGTTTGAGTCGGATTCATTCAAGCGAATTCCAAATTCAGAAAGTAACTCTGAAAGTTTAGCTCCTCATTTAAATTCTTGTCTTTGTGTCACAGCGAAAACGGGAATTGAGGTAGTTTTTAGACCGAGATAAATGTGGCAAAATCTGCAAACAGGATTGCCAGAATTTTTTTCCTCTACCATAAACTTTCGTTGGAGTTCGGAGCGACATAGCCGCACTCACTGGGAAACAAAGCCGCGGGTTTCGCGGCACCCACTGTAAATCTGACATTTCTTCCAGCCAATAAATTGAAATCGTTTTGTGACTGGTTCTTCTTAATTAATGCATGTCAATCATTTCAAGGGGGCGGAAGAGCATAAACAATGGTGTGACTACAGGCGGATTTTTCTGGCCTCGCGCTTTGCGCTCGTCCTCGCGCTTCGCGCGCGCGCTCGTGTATCGCGCTGGCCCCGCTAATCCGCCTGTTCTACAGGCTATAGAGAACAAGTTGCCTATCTTCCACAAGCGCTTTGTAGATGATACACTTAGCGCAATGACGGATCCGGAAGCAGCCTCACAATTTCTGACGATCGTCAAGTTGTAGAAAAAGTGAATGAAAGATACGTTTATAAGTAGAAATCAGGGCACGCAAACGTCCAACGATAAAATGTAGAAAAAGTGAATGAAAGATACGTTTATAAGTAGAGAAATCAGGGCACGCAAACGTCCAACGATAAAATATGTAAATACCAGCGCTAAAATGTAAGTGTTAATAATATAATGTAAGAGATTGTCAAGGTAAGAGACTGAATCCCTCATATAGGTCCTCTGGCTAAGGTAATCCCTCTTAAGTTATTTTTAGACATTGTACCCAGTTCTCCCGCGGATATTGCTCGCGCGTTGCAAAAATTTAAGGTGGCTCTGAACCCCCTTCGTAGAATATTTTTAAACTTTGCAAAAAGTTGCATCTTATCATGCTGATTATAATTCGATAATAAAAAATGGGGGTCACCGAGCTCGTTTTCGAGTTATAAGCGCTTAAAGCTAAAATTAAGGGTGTTTTTAGCAGGTCATATTATTGCTATGGTAACCTATTGTGCCATAAAATTGACAGCAACTTGTTCACCAATGATTGGGCAGGTTTTTGATACCATGATTTTGGTATCAACCGATATGGATTGGTTATAACTCATCAAGCTCTAAGTCTTGGAAAGTACTGGAAACTGTTTCGAGCCACCTTAAGAGGGATTACCTTAGTTAGAAGACCTATATAGAGGATTCTCTCTCTTACCTTGATAATCTCTTGTAAAATGCTAATCTATAAAAATAACTTTCCACGGAGTGAATCAGTTGGCTTCAGCTCCTTTATAAAGAGCATTTTGTAGATCAGGCAATCAAATTTACTTTGTCACTTTCATGGGAGCTGTATTCAACATCACTCGCGTGTGGAGTGAGCAAGGCAAAAATGGATTTTGGGGGAGGGGGAGAAGGGGTATTACTTCAGCCGTAGGAAAACTTAGCTTTTACTGGACCAAAACAAATCACAGTGCAGGGATTGTGGGAATTAAAACCAGTGTGGAACTGCCTGTGTGAATTTATTCCTTTTGTAGGTTTATTATTAACGTATACTATTTGGTATTTCCTTTTATCACTATTTGCTATGTCGAGAGCAGAGGAGCCAAAGACGGAATAGACACGGAATAACCTACATTAATTAACCATTTATTTATTGCACCAAGGTTTGCAAAATATGTAAATTTGTGAGTGGCCAGGGAATGAATTGTTTGTCAAAGCCCAAGGCTGAGGCAACCAATTGACCTGCGAGTTTGTTTTCATCAACTTAAGATGTCAAATCACTCTCTTGCAGCTCAAGGAACCAATCTGGTATTTTCACAAAAAAGTGTGGTTACAAATTCACATGGGCAGAATAAATATTTGCAGCAAACCACATTTAGACATTATTACACATGAGCAAACCATTATTTGGAGACAGTTATTTAAAGGTCTCTCAGTCAATGAGAAGTAGGAAAAAATTGTTGAATGAAAATGGTCATTATCATTTGATAATTTTTTTTCTTTTCATTGGCTGAAACCCACCACCTGACTTACAAATAACAGTCTTGCAACAGGTCAAACAGTTGCTCTTGAAAGATTTCTTAATACACTTCTTACTTTACTCAACACAAAGTAAAAACCAACCAAACTACTTAACTTTAAGACAAGTTTTCGTAGGACATTCGGGTACATGAGAATCCTCTTAACAATAACTCAATGAGGACAATATGACATGACAAAGTCAATACTCACTAACTATAGCAATGGTTGTCCTTATACAATGATGTTTGTTTACAAAACTAACATTCCAAAACTAATTAAAAATAAACCACATGGAAAAAACTAATCAACGAAATTCCAGGAATGAATGAATGAATCAATTACACAAAACTTGTTCCGATGAGTTCAACATTTACACTAAAGGTGACTAGTAGAAAAATAAGAGGGGTATTTACACCTTAGACTGATGTTTATGTATAAGCATCACTTTAGTCTCGTATGTTCGTCGTAATGTTGGATGACACATGCCTCGCTACTAAATTCCTTAAGACAAATCCAACAGGTCAGGCTTTCAACTTGGCTTGAATTTTCTTCCGTCAAAGAAGACAGCATACAAGATTTCTTGCCACCAAGAGTTGCAGCTGGCTCCTGAAGGTCCCTTCTTGGTTTGAAGCACTGATCATGTTGCTTCTGTTTGAAAGAGCTGGCATGCTGGCGTCCTGGAGCTCGCTTGAAGCTTGATAAGTCAGTAAAGAACTTTTTACAATGCTTGCATGGATACAGCCTCTCTCCCGTGTGAGTTCGTTCAAATTCCTTGTTGTTTGATGAATACCTAAAGCACTTTTTACAATGCTTGCATGTATATGGCTTCTCTCCTGTGTGAGTTCGTTCATGACGCTTGCAGATTGATGACTGGCTAAAGCACTTTTTACAATGCTTGCATGTATATGGCTTCACTCCAGTGTGAGTTCGTTCATGTTCCTTGCAATCTGATGTCTGGCTAAAGCACTTTTTACAATGCTTGCATGTATATGGCTTCTCGCCTGTGTGAGTTCGTTCATGACGCTTGCAATGTGATGACTGGCTAAAGCACTTTTTACAATGCTTGCATATATATGGCTTCTCTCCTGTGTGAGTTCGTTCATGTTGCTTGCAGTTTGAAAACTGGCTAAAGCACTTTTTACAATGCTTGCATGTATATGGCTTCTCTCCTGTGTGAGTTCGTTCATGTCGCTTCCAACTTGAAATGCCGCTAAAACTCTTTTCACAATGCTTGCATGAAAATGACTTCATTCCTGTACGAGTTTGTTCATGCTCCATGCATTCTGATAACGGGTTAAACAGTTGGACGCAATGCTTGCATTTGTCTGCCAAAAGAAAAGGACAAGTAATTAAAGTTATTAAAATCTCTTACTATGTATAAAACAATGATTAAGAAGCTTAAACTATATAGAGGTCTAGTCTTCCCAAATTAACAACAAATAGGGGGGTCACTGTACTTGCTTTCAAGATAGGACGCATTGAAGACCATGCCTTTGTAGAAGCTTTCACTATTTTTAAAAAGGTGATTTTAGTTTACAAATATCAGCAATAGTTATCAGTACTAAGCCCTATGCTAGCTTATATTTCTTTCTTAGCGTGCAGGCTTGATGTATGAGGAGGGGTGATGTTGTAACATAAATTTTGAGCGCAGTTAAGATGCATAGAAGCAATGGGTGCGAATGTCCTTAATGTTGGAGGTATGGGATGTCACTGCATCCTAACACACTTTTAAAAAACACAAATTTATACAGAAGATACAAAGGGTCTAACATTTTTGTTCCTTGAGGCCATGACTATGACCAAAACGTTTAGTGATGTTTCACAATTTGACACTTTTGCATATTTCTATGCCATCAGTAATTTTTATTTTTTTTTGAATATAAGTGTCACGCATCGCCCAAGGATTACAAATACTTTCGTACTTGTTCATCCTGTACATTTATAGATTTGTGAACCCATCAAATAACCAATCCACTTGGTCACGTTCTCTTACCCTGCTAAACTGACGTTACAAAATTAAAAAAAACAAATGGTAAACTTACATAAAAACAAGTCTTAAAATAAGAAAAATGAACCTAGGAAAGCCATGGGCTTACTGTATCTCAGCAGTTTGCGCATGTAACCTGTGCAAGGAAGGTCACTTAAAAATGTACTATTTAACAATTAAATTATGAGCTCAAGATTTCTATGACGTGATAGTTGATGAGGCCAAAGGCCTCATAGAAATCTCAAGCTCATAACCCAATTGTTTTAGTAGAATTCTAACTGAAATTTCCCTTAATTAACGATTCCAATTATTTCTGGTCTTAGTATTAAACTTCACGCGTTAGAGACGGGCACTATGGGCTGATAGTGTCTCTCCGCGGATGAACACTATCACGTCACGTGATCAATTTAAACCAATAAGAATCGGAGAAAATTTAGTGAACTATAATGGCTGATAGTGTGCAATGGCTCAGCCAATTTGATTACAGCATTTGCATTAGTATACTAGTAGAATTCTACTGATTATTAATAGATTGACACCTTTTATTTATTTCTTCTCTATGTATATGTAGCATAAGCATGCAAAATAAATCATAGTGACCTAACTTTGTTTGGTGGGTTGCCCTATGTAAGCAAGCAAATGGAATCAAATATTTTGGTTGTATTTGGAAATGGAAGACATGGCTCCTCTGCTGGGTAACCTGGCTTGTATGGAGACTCTTTAAAATGGGCAAAATTATATCACCTCCTAGTAAATCAATTCAAGTTTACTTTTAGCCCAAAGTTTTCTCTAGATATCATATCTGTGTCCTCATTAGTTATGAAATTGAAGTGGGAAGTCATTTAGAGTGTTTTAAACAGTACATAACCTAGATTAATCACTGACTTTGTCGGAGTTATGGAAGTTATTTTCTGATGTTTACATACCCGCTTTTTCAGTTTTTTTCAGTGATTTTAATCACAAGAATCTAGTCTCTTTTACTCCCATCACAGGGGCACAATTATGTAACCTATGAATTACAATGAAATGACATCAACCAAGGCCTCCTGAAAACGAAGTTTGTTTGGCCGAGTTTGTTTGTTCTCTCATCCAATCATGTTCAAGCAGTAAAATAGTTAGCTGTTTTAACAGACAGTTTTGATTACCTTCTAAACACTTTCAATTTTCTTGACTTCAAAAATAAGTTTTCTAACAGGGCTCATTTCAAACTCAAATTCAAGCCAATGTATCAGAAACAAACTAATGGAACCACACAAAAACTTGTGGGTTGAATTTTTGCTCCTGCAGATTGTCTATCTTTGTAGCGAAATTGACAACTCAACGACAATACACAGAGTAGCTGTATTACTTAACCAGAAAATTCAAGATGGCAGCTACTTCACATTTCACTTCATAGAGTTTCAATAGAGTTTGTGCCAATTTTGGCGAAATAACACACCAGAAGTCTTAATGGTTATACTGATTCACAGTCTAACTTTTTGTTAATCTCTTACAGCACAAAAGTCGCCAATTTGGGGACTAACTGTCAGAATGAAAAGTCTACGTTCATTAGCACATTTATTTAAGAGCCCTAGAATTGGTGTTATTTGTAATATTTATTCAAACAAAAGTTGTAAGAACACTCTGATTGTTGCTGACACTATGATGATGATTTCAATAGAGTTTAGTTCCAGTTTTAACAGATTTTGACCTAAAATTAGTTTGTATGTTTTTACTCAGTAAAAAGTCTTCAAGGTCTGATAAGGTTGTGAAGATAATTATTAATAACAATAATAAGTAATGGTAATAGGACTGAGTGGAGGCCAGTTTGGTCTGTAATCATACGAGTGATAACAAAATTGGACCACCGTGCAGCTATAATCCAATTTGTTTATCACGAGTATGATTACAGACCGAATTGGATGACACAAAGTCTTACTACCAGTTAATCATAAAAATTACAATTTCCAAGAAAAGAAGAACAGCCAAGTTATTAAAGAAAGGGAAAATTCCCATCAAAAGACTGAGAAATTCTTTCATGTCGCTCTCAAATTGAAATTGGTTGATTTAAACTACAACTTTAAATGTGATTGGTTGATTTAAACTACAACTTTGAATGTGATTGGCTTACTGAACTGTCAATAACAAACTGTCCGATAACAAACTGTCCAATAACAAACTGTGCGATACAACTTGGAAAGTGAGTTACTGGAAAATAGGAGTTTTTTAAACCAACCACAATCGAGGGAATTGGAACTTTTATGATAATAATAATAATAATAAAAATAATACAGTGGATGTTATCAATGGACACTCGTTGTCAGACCGCTCTACTAACAACTGCCTTCACAAAATGCCATACTTTCTTCTTAGTTTGGTATTAACAGGAAAGCTCTTAGCTGGTTTCAGTCCTATCTTGAGAGTGTAAGCAAGTAGTCAATGTAAAGTGAACCACATCATGTAGCCTACAATTTAGCCTTCCCCAAGGATCTGTGCTGAGGCCTATATCATATTTGTTATACACATCCCCGCTTGTACTTGGCAAAGAAGTCGAATGTAATTCAAGCTTGCCCCCAAAACAAAATACAGTTATATCTACAGTAATATGGTTATTCTTCAGCCAGTTATCTAAAAGAGATTCCACAAGGTGAATGCAATTTTGGTGTTTATTGCATTCAGCTATTAATAGCACAAGTCTTCCTTCTCCTTTCTAACATCGGTATTCACGTGAAATCTCACTTTGCCATTTTTCTTTGCTTTCTTCCTAGTTCTATCTGTTTCGAATTTCTTTGCTCTGAATATAGAACAGTTTCAGGATCACTCAGTATTATTCAATTTGCATTGTGTTTGCACAATCATAATGCTTATAAATCCATACAATTTTCAATATCCTACCAAAATCCGTCTGTGTCCGCAGGCTAACCAAAATCACCTCTTACGAGATTTGCTTTCGTTCTCGGCATTCTCATATAAATGGAAACAGATAGCTCGATGTTTAACTATGGTTTTAGTTAGAGGTGAATTCTCAATGTTCACTCAACTGACTGCCGAACGTACGAAGATAATTCATCGTTTTTGTTCTTCCAAAGGCGTTTTCTTAAAGCAAGTCTGTTTTTCACTGTATTTCATGTGAATAACTCCGTTGTTTTGCTATTTCTCCACGATTTCTACAGTTGTGTGACCGTTATTTCGGCTTTTCCATCACACAAAAAAAGCCAACAAAGTGCTTCAAAGGTGGCGTGTCTCCGCCATTCTATGTTTCTCCTAATTTCGGGAGACCAAGAGATCTGACCCTGTATCATTAAGATTAGCTTGACATGAAGAATAGCATTCTTAAACTATCTTTCTTACAGTGTGCCTTTAGAAATGCTGATCAGATGGAAGCCGCCGCCATTACAGAGATTACACTTGAACCCAGTCTCTAAAGTTTGACTGTAAGCGCGGATGCTGTGCAGCCGCTCTCTCTCCTTTTTGGGAGAAAGACCCTAGTCCGACTGGTCACGTGACCACCCAGATTCTGGCTGGTCAAAACATTTGTTGGGCGGTAGGGGGTGTCTTCAACAAGACCTATGACCTAAGACCCAAAAAAGAAGGATTAATAATATAGCTTTATTTAACCACGGGATCCTTTCACTACAAAGTGGTCTTCTAAAGAGCCGTGCATATTAAACCTAGTATAAAAAGCTAAGACTTAAAAATTACAAACATTATTGAAAAATCCTATAATAAATACTAGAAAAAAAAAAAGGAGAATTCTAATGTATAATAGCGGAATAAAAACTATTTAAAGTAGTGGCCTGCTTAGGCTCCGCTGACAGACTGTTCCATGTTACCGCGCCCCTATAACGAAAACTTTTCTTGAGGGCCTCAGTGTTCGGTCGCGGAATAAACAGGTTAAGTTGTGCACCTCGAAGATTATGCCTGTGGATGGTATTAACCTTGGCGAATTTGTCAGACAGGTATTCGGGTACAAGGTTATTTACAGTTTTAAACATTAGAGATTTTAGCTGTCTTGCACGTCTGTCAGCGAGGCTATTCCATTTAAGGGCATGAAGAATCGGGGCGGATCTGGCATCCCAACTAGACCCTGTTATTATTCGTGCAGCCCTGTTTTGCAGTTTCTCTAGTTTTTGGCTGAGGCCATTTTCGATACAGCCCCAGACAGCACTGCAATAATCGAGATGCGGAAGAACCAATGACTTGTAAATTGTGAGAAGAGTACTCTGGTGACATATCGGTCTTAGCCTTCTCAAGGCAGCTAGTATTTTGGCAACTTTGCCGATGACTTCGGAGATGTGGGCCTCCCACGAGAGTATCTCATCAACATGAACGCCTAGGCATTTGTAACTATTGACTCTTTCAATTGAGTGCCCGTCAAGGCATATGTGTGGTTCACTAGGGAGCAAAGAGATTTTTTGCCTTGTGCCTGTAAACAGACATTTAGTCTTGAGGACATTTAGACTTAAACGGTTAGAATCAAGCCATTGCTTCAAATTGCCTAAATCATGAGTCAGGGATGAAAAAACAACTCGTTAGGGTCTTTGGAGGCAAACGTGAGATTCGTGTCATCGGCGTACATTCTCACATCTGATAGAAGGTTACAGTTTGGGAGATCATTAATGTACAATAGGAATAGTAGGGGGCCGAGGATTGAACCCTGAGGCACCCCACAACTTATAAAGCTAGTTTCAGAATTTACATTGTTTATAACTGTAACCTGAGTTCTATCAGAGAGGTAGTCACTGAAAAGATTAAGACTTGTACCTTTAAACCCATACAGCTCCAATTTTGACAAAAGGATCTCATGGTCAATGGTATCAAAAGCCTTTTTTAAGTCAATAAACAGAATGGCATTTGTCAAACCATCGTCGATGTTGAGATACCAGTTGTCAGTGATATCAATAAGAGCTGTAAGAGTAGAGTGCAAAGGTCTAAAGCCAGACTGATATTTTGAAAGTAGCTTATTGACAGTTAGATATGCATATACCTGGTTAAAGATGGTTTTTTCAAAGAGCTTGGCAATTACAGAAAGCACAGAGATTGGCCTGTAATTGGCTGGGTCAACCTTCGAGTCAGCTTTAAAAATTGGAGTTACTCTAGCACTCTTCCAGTCTTTGGGGATGATTCCAGTGGAAATAACTAGATTAAAAATATGCGTCAGAGAAGACGCAATGAATGTAAATGACATTTTTAGGAGGCAAGTTGGGATACCATCGAGGCCATCGGCCTTGCCCACAGGAATGTCATTCACAAGTTTACGCAGTCCGTCAATAGTAAGTAATTCAAGCTCGAAGGTGCTCTCACAAGATTCAATAAAGTCACGGAAACTGACTCGAGGGGGATTTATGTTAGCCGCTAAGTTAGGGCCAATATCAGTAAAATGCCTGTTGAAAGCGTTGCTTAGCTCCTGGGGGTCAGTTATCACCGTGTCACCAATAATCAATTTTGAGGCCGGTGTAAAGTTTTTCTTTCGCGATAATAATGTATTGATTCCATTCCAAGTCGCTCTAGCTTTCCCAACATTATCCTCGAAGTGGGAATGATAGTGATTCTTCTTGGAAGCCTTAATAGAATGGTTTACACGATTCTTAAGACGCCTGTACTCTGCCCATTTTAACTGATCACCGGTGACGGTTGCGATTCGCTTTATTTTGTCTCTTTCCCACATTAATCGTTTGATTTCCGGGATGAGCCAGGGAGCCTTAGAGTTTCTAACTCTCCTTTTCTTAAGAGGTGCATGAAGGTTTGCTACCGCTAAAAATGATTGCTTCCACACCTCCCATGCTTTGATAGGGTTATCAATCTGCTCAATTTTGTCCCAAGGAACCAGCGCCATGTCATTCATAAAGTCAGCAGGCATAAAATTTTTGTATTGCCTCGATTTAAAGATTCGTGGGAGCGACCTAGGGCATGTTAATTTTCTAGAGACATAGATTAAACTGTGATCGCTGCAACCAATGTGAGACACACCTGATGTAACAAATTTGCCTGGTTCATTGGTAGGAAATAAGTCGATAAGTGATTTAGAACCTGATGTGACGCGTGTAGGCTCCTTGATCAACTGAGCATATTGATAGGATTCACAGAGTTCAATTAGGTGTCTAGTTTCATTAGCTGGGGTAACTGCCATCATGTCACAGTTGATATCACCTAGTATATTTGATTCAATATTTTCCGCTTCAATCTTTCCCAGAAGGACCTCGATCTTATCGAAAAGCTCAGTTGGTGAATTCGGAGGTCTATACCAGTTTGAAAGAAGAAATGGCTTGGCCTTGGGTTTGTGAATTTCAATACACAAGAACTCAAGATCTGGATCAGAGAGCTCGGATCTGGTTTTATATTCGATGACGTTACGAATGTACATGGCAACACCACCACCTCTCTCCTCCGCAGAGGTTCAAGCATTCGTTATATCAATCCGCTGTGCGAAGTGTACCGCAGGCACAAAGTCCAATGGATCGATCAGGCGGAGAACCTCTGCCAGATGTACGTCGATTTCTCGTACATATGCATCCTTGTCGTTTTCTCGTACATCGATGGATTTCTCGGCTTTGGCTTCATTTGACAGCTTGAAACTCACAGAAACTCATTGCTAGTTATGTCGCTACAGTTTGCATTAGTTTTTTTGTTACCTAGTTTCGTATTTTCCAAGAAAAGAAGCAGAACTGTTTTACTTCGAAGGCCTCCCTGAAACCCGTGAGGGGAGTCTTGCATGTCCTAAAAACAATAATATGGCGAACGATTCGGATCAGCTGGAATGTCCTCTTCAAGAGCTCTCTCTTCAAGGTAAATTTCAGCTTAAATAAAGTCTTGCAATCTATATATCTTATATTTATTTTTTCCTATTATTTGCAAACGTTAAATTTAGAACTTCTGTAAAAATGCCGTTAATAAAACGAAGTAAACAAAAGGATAAGCTTAATCATCGTTTGGTTCTCACCACTGAAATCGTATTGTTATCTACATCTACATCTATATATGTAATCTGCAAAGGGATTTACCCATCACCGCAGATGTAAAAGAGAAAAAAAATTACTTTCCTTTAAACAAATGTATGCTAAGATTAAGCTCAATGCAACTTACGTTCGATTTCACAATGATTTCGCGAAGAAAATTGTTCAGTTCGCCGAGCAGACAAACGTTAAAAAAACTTACTTGTTCTTGTCTCTTTTAAGACTGAATTGCGATCCTGTTCAGAGTTTCACTAGCCATGAGTTTCCTGAGCACATTTTGTTCTTCTCTATATTTCTTCATCACCACTTACGCGATCTTGAGAATGTTGAATTCGATAGTGATCGCTCAACCACTCGGAGGTGAACGAAAGACGCTTAGGAAAACAGTTCTCATGAAGGCAACAGACTTTTCCCGATTTCCATGCATTCAAGTATGTTTTAGCTAAACCTTCGACATCACTTAACCTCAAAATCTTGCACGCCATTTTTGCTGATACAAGGTACACAAGCCACCCCTGCGAGTAGCCCACAGGAAATTGCCTCCCCCGGATGGCGGCCATCTTGGGCGTGGTATCTGGCAGAGGCTCCCGCGCTTTCCGCCGTCGCCTGTAACTCTGTGCCTGCACTTACATTACTCAGCGGATCCTCCCCACCCGAAAAAAGAACCTTTGAGCCTCTGCGGAGGAGAGAGCACCACCACCACTTCTGCAACGGTCACGCCTAAGAAGTGTGTAGTCCTCTATTGACACTGCAGAATCAGTGAAGGTGTTGTCAAGACGAGTTTCACTCAAGGCTAGAATGTCTAATGTCTGAGATTGCATTCTTAAGCGAAGCTCGTCCAGGTATTTAGGCAAACTAGCAATATTGACAAAGGCGATTTTAAAGCCCTTAAGTTTAGGTATACTGAAAGTTAGGTCTGGTTCCGATGTACAGTCGTGATCTAGTTCACGGTTAGAATACTCATTAGACCGGAAGGAGGTAGGAATAGCAGGCTCATCACTCAATAATCAATTAGAGTTAAGATAGTCCGCATAGGAATTTGAAAGAAGTGAAGACCCTTTGCGGTTAAGGTGAACACCCCTACGATTTAAACAAGTCAAGTCTACATTTTTTGTGCTGATCAATGTAAACCCACGAGAGCTACAAAACGACTTTAAAATCTTATTCGCCTCCTTGATTTTATCATTAAATTCTAGGTTATCTGACCTGGGTAGCAGTGGTGAAATTGTAAGGTGCGTAGTCGGGAAATCCTGTTGGATCTGGGTTACCAGGTTGACAATTCCCTCGGCCACGCTGCGCGGACTTTCGTCGCGTATGTTATTAGTTCCAACATGGAGGATGATTTCATCTGGTTCTTTTCTGAGCAGGGGCTTTAAATAATCCTCCATATCTGCAATTCGGGCACCCAAGAAGGACTTGACTGCCACATGCTTATCATTCGTTGATAGATCCCAACCCTGGACGTGTTGAATAATGGAATCCCCAGCTATGAAAACAAGCTTCTTTTTGGCCATGTGATCTGTTGATGGATTTTCACAAGAGACCGAAATGGAGGGATTCTGAATTTGCGGTGCAGCATACGAAGATCTCCGATTCTCGTGACTAGACTGATTTCGGTCAGTAGTCGGTCGAGGTGGTTCAGCTATGGTTGCGTTCGTTGAGAGTTTTGCCTTTTTGCTGCGTTTTTTCCTTTGTTTGGACTTCACGTTATTAACAGAAACCCAGGGGGATTCCTTTTCATGCATTGGTGCCACACCTTTCACACTTTCAGATATTTGCTCATGCAAATTAGTACAAGAAATAGGAACACACTCATCTTCATTGGAGTTTTGAAGTTCGTTATTCATTAGTCGGATGGCAGTTAAAAGGCTCTTGTTCTCTTCACGCAGCGCATTAGCTTCCTACTTCAAAATGATGTAGTGGGACTCCAACTCCTGCAATTTGTCCTGAAGATCTTTGTTCTCATTCTGCAGTGATGTGACCAGCTCATTTGCATAAGACGCGCTTGCTTCGGATTCAAGATTCTCAATTTCAAGGCGGCAGGCTTCTTTGACCTTAGTCTCAATAAAAGAAGATAAATCTTCAATTGTGAGCTCAGTGTTATTAGCACAACTCAAGGCCGTTTCACGTTCATCCCTGTCAACATTCGAGCCGCTCCTCTCAAACGGCTCCTCGTCATGGTCTTGAGATTGAATGGCGGCTCGTAGTCGATCGATTAATACGCTTTTATTTCCACTTCGTTTGAGTCCACGCTTGTTCAGTTCAGCTTTTAACTCGTCCGTCTTGAGAGAAGAGACATATGTTGTCGCGTCTGGAATCTCTTCGGAGGAGAATTCACGTTGTTCGGTGCTCATGGCTTCAGAGCTCACAGAGCTCGCAGACAGGCGTCCGTCCACCATGACAGGGATGATATAGTTCTTACAGGCCTAATCAAACCAGAGACTGTCAAACCGGGTCAAAGCTTTTCCTCAAACGCCAACTGACGCGATTACGTTGTATCCAAGTCTAACAGAATGCCTGGCTTAATTAAAAGAACTTGTAAAGGTCTGGATGACCTTATGACCTTGCGAACTCTTTATTGCTCATTGGTTCGCTCAAACCTGGACTACTGTTTGGTGGTGTGGTCCCCATATACAAAAAGAAATATTGATAAGCTGGAAAGGGTACAGAGAAGGGTAACTAAACTTATCTTAAAGAGCGATCATCCCTATGACATTTGTTTAAAGAAGTTTAACCTCATGTCAATTACTGACTGATGTGACTTTCTTACATGAAGTACTTAATGGCAACATCGATATTGAGGTGGGTAAAATTACAGATTTCCACTCAGACGCTGACCGCTTTTCACTTTAACAGTTATGCCAGAACTAATGTCTTTTCCGCAATAAAAGAGAAACTTTTCCGAGCAGTCTATTTACGAAGTAATATCATTCAAAGAAAAACACGTATCCCTGAGGACAAGAATGGCCCTTGGTTATTCCTATATAAAAAAGACGGGGGTCTCGTGGAAAATTTTGCAAAGAATCCCTAAGAGATACCAAGAACTTGTTTTGTGGGCGTGGCTTGAATTTCTTTTCTTCCCTAAGAGGTACCAATTCTGACATGATATTCTCCTCAGTGATATTTTTTGGCTCAACATCCTAAAAGGTATCGCAAAAGCTTCTGTTGTGCACCTTTTGAGTCTAAACACCCTAAGAAATACCAGAACCGCGTTTTTAATCCATAAAAGGTACGACGAGCACCCCCGTCATTTTTATATGGGAGGTTCCCCCGGGAAAGATGGATCACAGCAAGAGACTATGATTTAGATCATAGTCTCTTGGTCACAGCGTATATGAAGTTTACTGTAGTTCGATATAATGATGGGCTGAAACTTTAGTTTGGAACATTGTCGGGGTTCTTCTTATCGTTTTTAGATAGGCTAATTAACATGACATTTACTGCAAACGGCGAAAATTCAACTTTTTTAATGTTTGGTTTCAGCTGCATTTACTGTCAGTTTTCTATCTATCTAGTGTTTGCCGCAAGCGCCATGCTAACCCCCCAATTATTTGTTTTAAAACATTCACATGAGAAGTTTTTTCGAAAAACATTTCAGAATAAAAACTAGCAATACAGAAAAACCCCACGTTTCGATCACTTTCAGATCATTTTCAAGTTGTAGAAAAAGCGAATAAAATATACATATATATATTAAAGTAGAAACCACAGCATGAGAATGTCCAACGATAAGTAATGGTAATAGGACTGAGTGGAGTCCAATTCCGTCTGTAATCGATATTTAATCATACGAGTGATAACAAACTCGGACGGCCGCGCAGCGGGAGTCCGATTTGTTTATCGCGAGTATGATTACAGACTGAATTGGACGACACGAAGTCCTTTTATCAATTAAGGTGATTCCCTAGTAAAAGATCCCACCATAGATTCCTGATGAAACTTGGTATGTTGATGTTACAAGACAAGGAGATATTAAAAACGTAATAAAAAGACGGGGTCACCGCACTTGTTTTCACGCTACAATGCTGACAAATGCGGTTATTAAGGATTAAGGTTACTTTTGGTAATCTCCGTGCGCAACAAATAATTAACAATTATTGGACGAGGTTGAGCAAAATATCGTGATTTGTCAGTGGCGAGCCGATCAATTATTTGCCGAAGCCGAAGGATGAGGCAAATAATTGATCTGCGTGACACTGACAAATCACGATATTTTGCGATACCCGAGTTCAATAATTGTTTTACCATTCGATCACCAAGTTTGTTTTCATATTTTAATCACTTCCTGGAAGCTCAGGGAAGCAGTCTGTCATTTTACTTTCGAGAACGTGGTTCCAACTACGCATGAGCAGAATATTATTTGCAGGAAAACACGTTTAGACGGTACTACGCATGAGCAGACCATTATTTGTAGGCAGTTATTTGCAGGTCACGTGGTGGGCTCTCGGCCAATGTAAAGAAAGGAAAAAATACATCGAATGATAAGCGCGATTATTTTCCAATGCGGCGTGTTATATCACACCGAGTTCGACTTTCTTTGATTGTTTATTCATCTACGCCCAAGAACGAATGGCTTCAAATACCTAGCATTATTAAATAGTATTTTTATCCTTTAAAGGAAACATAATTTGGACTTGCTCTGTTGGGCCCGTTACGTCTCTATCTGTAGCATTTATTTCATTTGCCAAAAAAGTAGCCATAGATTTCTGCCAATTTTTTTCTCAGTTATTGAGGATATTGTTCTCATTGAATTTATAAAATAAAAAGTGGGGGTCACCGTGGTCGCTTAAGAGAAAACGAGCATTTATCTCGCTATCGAGCTTAGTTTGAGGGAAATCTCTTAGGTTTTGTACCCGCGTGCGCTCATTTGCGCGCGCTAATGACGCAAAAATCGTGCGCAGTAAGGATGCGCAATGCAAAACTAGGGAATCACCTTAATCATAAAAATTACAATTTCCGAGAAAAAGAAAAATAGCCAAGGTATGCAAAATAGGGGAAATTTGCAGTAAAATACTGACAAAGGAGTCGTAAACATTCTAAAGGTTACCGGCAAAAACACAAAGCTTACAGCTTTGAATGTGATTGGTTGATTTGAACTACATCTTTGAATGTGATTGGCTTATTGAACTGTCCGATAACAAACTGTCCAATTTAAGGAATGGACAGTAGGAATGGACAATGTCTAGCGTGCGTCCATCCAATTCGGGATGCACGCGGATAGTTGGGAGAGCACGAAGGTAGCGTAAGAGATGCTCGAGGCGCAGCCGAGAGCATCTCTAGCTACCTAAGTGCTCTCCCAACTATCCAAGTGCATCCCGAATTGGATGGACGCACACTAGACATTGTCCATTGCTTTTATAACATAGCAAGACCGTTTTCCAGGCTGAGAAGTCGCTTTTTCTGTACTGATCAAATTGCGAATTCTGCACGTGGACATGCACGTGTTGTTTTCACTGGCAGCACTTTTCGCTACACGTGCGCGTGCACGTGTTGTTTTCACCGGTAGCACTTCTTCGCTTTGTTGATCTTTCCGGACGCTTCCGATATTTCTTCAACCACTTCAGACACGTTTTCTAGATCTTTAAAGTCATCGAGAAACCCTAACTCAAATGTTGGATAATACTAGCCATTATTAACAGCTAAAGTACTCGTAAAAAGTTGCGAGAAAAACTTTTGCTGGCAAGAAATTTCACCGACACGTGCACGTGCACGTGTTGTTTTCACCGGTAGCCCTTTCGCTTTGTTAATCCTTCGACGCTTCCGAAGTTTCTGCAAAAATTTCAGACTCGTTTTCTAGATCTTCAAAGTTATCGAGAAACCCTAACTCAAATGTTGGATAATACTAGCCATTAGTAACAGCTAAAGTTAAGTTTTACTCGAAAAAAGTTGCGAAAAACTATTGCCACCAAGAAGTTTCGCCGACAATGACGTCAGCCTGAACCATCTCTATGAACCATCCATTTCTCGTCACGATGAAAAAAAAAAACTTTATTTACCCTCGACAGTTACTTTAGTTATAATTGAATTGGAAAAACATTGGAGGTGCAGAGTGCGCTACAAAATCCTTTTAGTATTGATGCCTCATTCAAGAACAGGCTCAGATGCCATTTTACTGTTTTAGGAAATTTTTAACTTTTTATTGTGAATTTTATTCAGATGTAAATTTGCGTTTTGTCTCCTTTTCACCTTTCATTTCATCTAATTTGAAATTGAATCGTGAATTAACAGTAATGTTATTCACTCTATGTAACGCGTGGAATCATGGGAGTTGTATGCAACATCACGCAAGCAAATGTAGATTTCCTATTAAAACTATTTGCTATGTCGAGAGCAAAGGAGCCATAGAAGGAATAGACACGTAATGACCTGCAATAATTAATCATTTATTTATTGCACAAAGGTTTGCAAAATATGGTGATTTGTAAGTGGCCAGCAAATGAATTGTTCGCCAAAGCCGAAGGCTGAGTCAACCAATTGACCTGCGAGACATTGACAAATCACCATAATTTGGAATAACTGGATACAAAAGTTGTTTCATCATTTGATCACCAAGTTTGTTTTCATCAACTTAAGATGTCAAATCACTCTCTTGCAGCTCAGGGAAGGCTTCTGCTATTTTCACAAAAAAGCGTGGTTACAAATTTGCATGGGCAGAATATTACGTGCAGCAAATCACATTTAGACGATATTACACATGAGCAGACCATTGTTTGGAGACAGTTATTTAAAGGTCTCTCAGTCAATGAAAAGTAGGACAAAATTGTTGAATGAAAATGGTCATTATCATTTGATATTTTTTTTTGTTTTCATTGGCTAAAACCCACCACCTGACTTGCAAATAACTGCTTACAAATAACGGTCTTGTAACAGGTCAAACAGCTGCTCTTGAAAGATTTCTTAATACACTTCTTACTTTACTCAACACAAAGTAAAAACCAACCAAACTACTTAACTTTATGACAAAGTTTCTATAGGACATTCAGGTACACGAGAATCCTCTTAACAATAACTCAATGATGACAATATGAAATGACAAGTCACTACTCACTATAGTAATGGTTGTCCTTATACAATGATGTTTGTTTACAAAACTAACATTCCAAAACTAATTAGAAATCAACCAAATGGAAATTTAAAAAAGTAATCAACGCAATTTCAGGAATGAATGAATGAATCAATTACACAAAACTTGTTCCGGTGAGTTCAACATTTACACTAAAGATGACTAGTAGAAAAAAAAAAGAGGGAACTCCACACCTTAGAATGATGTTTATGTATAAGCATCACTTTTGTCTCATATGTTCGTCGTAATGTTGGATGACACATGCCTCACTACTAAATTCCTTCAGACAAATCCAACACGTCAGGCTTTCAACTTGGCTTGAATTTTCTTCCGTCAAAGAAGACAACATACAAGATTTTGTGCCACCAAGAGATGCAGCTGGCTCCTGAAGGTCCCTTTTTGGTTTGAAGCACTGATCATGTTGCTTCTGTTTGAAAGAGCTGGCTCTTGCATGTCTCTCTTTTTGTTTGTGACAGTTTGATGAATGGCTTAAGGACTTTTTACAGTGCTTGCATGTATATGGCTTGTCTCCTGAGTAAGTTGGTTCATGTTGCTTGCAGCCTGATAAGTCAGTAAAGCACTTTTTACAATGCTTGCATGTATACAGCCTCTCTCCTGTGTGAGTTTGTTCATGTTTCTTGCAGTTTGATGAAAACCTAAAGCACTTTTTACAATGCTTGCATGTATATGGTTTCTCTCCTGTGTGAGTTCGTTCATGTCTCTTACAATTTGATGAGTGGCGAAAACACTTTTTACAATGCTTGCATGTATATGTCTTCTCTCCTGTGTGAGTTTGTTCATGTTCCTTGCAGTTTGATGACTGACTAAAGGACTTTTTACAATGCTTGCATGTATATGGCTTCTCTCCTGTGTGAGTTCGTTCATGTTTCTTGCAGTTTGATGAGTTAGTAAAGCACTTTGTACAATGCTTGCAGGTATATGGCTTCTCACCTGTGTGAGTTCGCTCATGACCCTTCCAATGTGAAATGTAGCTAAAACTCTTTTCACAATAGTTGCATGAAAATGACTTCATTCCTGTACGAGTTTGTTCATGCTCAATGCAATCTGATAACGGGTTAAAGAGTTGGCCGCAATGCTTGCATTTGTCTGCCAAAAAAAAAACAACAAGTTAATTTTATTTATTTGTTTTTGTAATTTTATGTTGAAACCTAAGTAGATGGGTCTTAAACATGTTTACATCCAAAATGTTCCCTCGTTTACATTTTTTGAAAACCTGCCATGCAGTAAGGTAGAGATCTAGTCTTACCAAAATAACAAAAAATAGGGGGGCCACTGTACTTACTTTTAAGATAGGACGCATTGAAGACCATGCCTTTTTAGAAGCTTTCACTATTTTAAATGATGATTTTAGTTTACAAATATAAGCCCTATACTAGCTTATATATTTCTTTCTTAGCGTGCATGCTTGATGTATGACAAGGGGTGATGTTGCAACATAAATTTTGAGCGCAGTGAAGATGCATAGAAGCAATGGGCACAAACGTCCTTAATGTTGGAGGTATGGGATGTTGCTGCATCCTAACACACTTAAAACACAAATTTATACAGAAGATATAAAGGAACTAACATTTTTGTTCCCAGAGGCCACGCTCCTTTTGGTCAGCACCAAGAATCGCGACCTCTGTCCAGGTCCGATATTTGAGCATGCACAGAGTTTTCGTTTGGTATTTTAAGCAAATCAGATTTGTCAGAGTTGACGGAAAACGAAAAAGAGCACATTTGAACAGTTTTCACACTAAAAAAGAGCTATGCCCGAAACGTTTGTGATGTTTCACAATTTGACCCTTTCGCATATTTCTATGCCATCAGTAATTTTTATTTTCTTTTGAATATAAGTGTCACGCATCGCCCAAGGATTACAAATACTTTCGTACTTGTTCACATCCTCTACATTTATAGATTTGCGAGCCCATCAAATAACCAGTCTACTTGGTCTTACACGTTTTTCTTACCCTGCTAAACTGATGTTACAAAATAAAAAAAAACAAACGGTAAACTTAAATAAAAACTGAAAAATGAACCAAGGAAGGACATGGGCCTACTGTATCTCAGCACTTTTGTCATCTAACCTGTGCGAGGAAGGTCACTTAAAAATGTACTAACTATTTATTATTATTAAAAACTGGATCGTTGGATAATGCAATTCGAGACTTTTCATTGGCTTAGCCATCATGGTATATGAGCCATTATACCATGATCTACAAAAATGGCGTGCGTATGCGTGATTTTTTGGGCCTTTTTATTTTCATTGTAGTCTAGTTCTTTATTTTTTGGGGGCGTTTTTAATAAAACAATTATTCCACTCGCGCTTGTTGGATATGAGATGATTATAGCCAACTCGGCGCTACGCGCCTCGTTGGCTATCTATCATCTCATATCCAACGCGCGCTCATGGAATAATTGTTAAATAGATTGACACCTTTCATTTATTACTTCTCTATGTATGTGTAGCATAAGCATGCAAAATAAATCATAGTGACCTAACTTTGTTTGGTGGGTTGCCCTATGTAAGCAAGCAAATGGAATCAAGTATTTTTGTTGTATTTAGAAATGGAAGACTAGGCTCCTCTGCTGGGTAACGAGGCTTGGACAGAGACTTTTTAACACTCTTTAAAATGGGCAAAATTATATTGTATATCACCTTCTAGTAAATCAATTCAAGTTTACCTTAAGCCCAAATTTGTCTCTAGATATTACATTTGTGTCCTCATTCAGAGTTTTTCAAGATAAAACACCTACATGTAGATTAATCACTGACTTTGTCGGAGTTATGGAAACTATTTTCTGATGTTTGCATACCCACATGTTCAGTTCTTTTCACTGATTTTAATCACAAGAATCTAGTTAGTCTCTTTTACTCCCATCACAGGGGTACAATTATGTAACCTATTAATTTACAATGAAATGACATCAACCAAAGCCTCCTGAGTGTTTTCAACCAAGTTTGTTTGGCCGACTTTGTTTGTGGTCTCCAATCATGTTCAAGCAGTACAATTGTCAGCTGCCTGAACAGACAGTTTTGATTACCTTTTAAACACTTCCAATTTTGTTGACTTCAAAAACAAATTTTCTTACAGGGCTGATTTCAAACTCAAATTCAAGCCAATGTATCAAAAAAAAAACTGAAGGCACCACACAAAAAGCATACCAAAAACTTGTGGGTCAAAGTTTTGCTCTGCAGTTTGGATTGGCTAAGTAGTGAAAGTGGCACCTCAACGAAAATACAGAGAGTAGCTGTATTATTTAACCAGAAAATTCAAGATGGCAGCTACTTCACATTTCACTTCGTAGAGTTTCAATAGAATTTGTGCCAAGTTTGTGAAATAACACACCAGAAGTCTTAATGGTTATACTGATTTCCAGTCTACCTTTACTTTAATTTCTTACAGCACAAAAGTTGCCAATTTGGGGACTGAATTTCAAATATTAGTTGTCAGAATGGAAAATCTAGGTTCATTCGCACATGTATTTAAGAGCCCTGGAATTGGTGTTATTTGTAATCTTCATTCAAACCAAAGTTATAAGAACACTCTGATTTTTGCCGACACTATGATGATTTCAATAAAGCATTTAGTGCCAGTTTTAACAGATTTTTACCTCAAATTATTTTGTATGTTTTTACTCAGTAAAACGTCTTATAAGGTTCTGAAGATAATTAATAATAACAGTAATAAGTAATGGCAATTTATTTAGGACTGAGTGGAGTCCAGTTCGGTCTTTAATCATACAAGTGATAACAAAATCGGACCATTGTGCATCTGTAGTCCGATTTGTTTATAATGAGTGATTACAGACCGAATTAGACAACCCAAAGTCTTAAAGTATTACCAATTTATCATAAAAAGCACAATTTCTGAGAAAAAAAGAATAGCTAAGGTATAAAAGAAAGGGAAAATTTGCATCAAAAGACTGCCAAACTGTTTCATGTCGCTCTCAATTTGGTTGATTTAAACTATAACTTTGAATGTGACTGGTTGATTTAAAAAACAAATTTTGAATGTGATTGGCTTATTAAACTGTCCATAACAACTGAACTGTACGATAACAAACTGTCTGATAACAAACTGTCCAATAACAAACTGTCTGATAACAAACTGTCCGATACAACTTGGCAAGTGAATTACTGGAAACTAGGAGTTTTTTAAACCAATCACAATCGAGGAAATTGTAATTTTTATGATAATAATAATAATAATAATAATAATAATAATAATAATAATAATGCAGTGAACACTATCAATGGACACTGTTGCAGGCGGACAGCTCTACTAACAACCGCCTTCACAAAATGCTGTTTTCTTTCTTCTTACTTCAGTATTAACAGGAAAGCTGAGCTTGTTTCAGTCCTATCTTGAGATTCAATGTAAAGGGAACCACATCATGTAGCAAGAGCCTGTAATGTAACATTCCCCAAGGATCCATGCTGGGGCCTATATTATATTTGTTATACACATCCCCGCTTGTACTTGACAAAGGAGTCGAATGTAATTCAAGCTGGCCCCAAAACAAAATACAGTTATATGTACAGTAATATGGTTATTTTTCAGCCAGTTATCAAAAAGGGATTCCACAAGGTGAACATTAGCTACTACTGAACGCAATTTTGTTTTTTATTGCATTCAGCTGCAGTAGGAGTCTTCCTTCTCCTATCTAACATCGATATTCAGGTGAAATCTCTCTTTGCCATTTTTCATGTTCTTGTTGTTTTCTTCTCAGTTCTATTTGTTTCGAATTTCTTTGCTCTGAATATAGAACAGTTTCAGGATCACTCAGCATTGTTCAATTTGCATTTTGTTTGCACAATCATAATGGTTATAAATCCATACAATTTTCAGTATCTAGACCAAAATCCGCCTGTGTTCGCAGGCTAACCAAAATCACCTCTTACGAGATTTGCTTTCGTTCTCAGCATTCTCATATAAATAGAAACAGATAGCTTGATGATCGCAGGCGTCAGATTTACAACTTTAGTTAATTAGAGGCGAATTCTTAATATTCACTCAACTGACTGGCGAACGGACGAAGAGAATTCACTGTTTTTGATCTTCCAAAGGCACTTTCGTAAAGTAAATCTGTTTTTCACTGTATTTTATGTGAATGACTCCGTTGTTTTACCCAAAAAAACGCTATTTCTCCACGATTTCTACAGTTGTGTGATCGTTATTTTCGGCTTTTCCATCACACAAAAAAGCCAACAAAGTTCTTTAAATGTGGGGTGTCTCCGCCATTCTATGCTTCTCTTTATTTCGGGAGACCAAGAGAGCTGACCCCGTATCATTAAGATTAGCTTGCCATGAAGAAAAGCATTCTTAAACTATCCGTTTCCTACCTTTAGAAATGCTGATCAGATGGAAGCCGCCATTACAGAGATTACATTTGAACCCAGGTTCTAACGTTTGACTGTAAGCGCGGATGCTGTGCAGACTCTCTCTTTCTTGTTGTTTACCATTTACCAGAAAATTCCGGAAATTTCGGTTGGGATGTAAATGGTAAGACCGTTTTGGTTTGCCCGAACGGAAATTTTCCAAAATAAACGGAACGTCTCGAGAGGTAGTCCAAAATTCCCAAACAGAGTATCCGAACGGAAAATGTGCTTACCATTTGCCATTCGAAACCAGTTCCAGGCCATACGCCAATTTTTTTATCTCCGTGACGTGAGATGCGTCAACATGGCTGCTGCGGAGAGTACTAGTTCTGTTTACCAGTGTGCAAGCTCGTCTTCCTCATGATCGAGAAGTAGTTCCTCGTCAATTGAGGCATCTAGAGCCTCGCTCAATAAGACGAGCTCAGTCGCCATTTTGAAGATGTCCAAACTCGTCCTAGGCTCTTTCGGTAAGTTGGGTCTGTTGTTCAAATGGTACACGCCACCCCAAACGGAAATTTCCAATATGGGAATTTTGCTTTCCATTTGCACAAACCATCGACCAACCGGTTTCTCCATGTAAATGGTAAACAACCAGATCTATCTCCTTTGCCTCCCTTTGTCTTTGGGAGAAAGAACCTGGTTGCGGCTGGTCACGTGACCACCCAGAATCTGGGTGGTCAAAAAAGTTGTTGCGCAGGAGGGTATGTCTTCAACAAGACCTATGACCTAAAACCTAAGACCTAAATAAGAAGACTTGTTTTCTTACAGGCCTAACCAAACCACAGACAGTCAAACCAGGTCAAAGCTTTTCTTCAGACGCCGACTGATGCGAAATAAACAGGGTCTAGTTGTCAACTGATACGAAATCAATGGGGTCTGTTATGTGTTGTAAATAAGGTTGTGGCCACCCCTCCTCCAAAAAAACATCGGACACTACCACCAGGTGACTGGCATAGTCCCCAGGTAATTACAAATGTTTGAAAAACAATTCAGGTGTTAGGAAAGAAGGTTTTTATTATTCAGCATTGTAAATAGCATAAGCTTAGTATTTTGTGAGCCTGGTTTGTCTTCATCAGACATTGTTTATGTAAAGATGTAGTGTTGTGTTGCTTGGAACTATTTGCGTTTTCAATAAAATTGAACACTAGGACCCATTCTCGCTCTTGATTCAGTTTCTTTCAACATGGTATATTATCTTTTAGTAAATTCTCAGCTCCGACTATTGCATTTCTAGCTCTTTGATCGGCTAAAAACCTCCGAATATGAGCCAATAGCAGGAGTTTTACGTCATACGGAAAATAGTGCGCCAAGTTTAAAAATTTTCCTCGCGGCGTTTCTAACTTCAGCCCTCTATAATGGCTTTAAGTGATTATAACCAACTCGCGCTACGCGCTCGTTGGTTATTTTATCACTTCATATCCAACTCGGGCTCATGGAATAATTGTTATATATTTTTTTTTTCTAAAAAGCAACCCATAATTCGACAATTTGCATCACCAGACTGACAAGACATTTTTTTGGCACCAAGAGATTTGCTATTATTACTATTTGGGTTATTTGCCAAACCTGAAGTCTGAAGCAGATAATTGTTTGGCAAGATTGACAAATCACCACATTTTGCCATAACTCGCGTATTCAATAATTGTTTCAAAATGCGATTGCCGAGGCAGTTATTTGCAGGCCATGTAGTGGGCTTTAAACCAATGACAAGGAAGAAAGCATGCATTTATTCATAATGATCATTATAATTCCGAAAAGTTCTTCTTTCTTTTCATTACCGAGTGCCCACCACATGACCTGCAAATAAGTACCAGAAAGTAATGGTCTTGTGACGGTTCCCCCAACAACCCCTCCCCCCTCTCCCTCCCCCCCCCCCCCGAGAGGGGCTCTTATATAAAAAGGACGGGGGTGCTTATTGTACCATTTTAGGGGTTAAAAAGTGGTTTTGGTTTCCTAGGGAGTTCAGCCTCAAAAGCTTCACAGCGGGAGCTTTTGCAGTGCGTTAAGCACATTCACGCTAATTGTTTCTGCGCATCCTTACCGCGCAAGCAAATTCACACGTTAAGAAATAAAATGAACATTTATAGGGCAACATAAGGAAACATAAGCAACATACGATCAAAAACAGGAGTTAATATTGTTTAATAACAAAGATATATTGGTGGACGGGAAACCCATCTTCCTTAGTGAATGGTTTAGAAAGGGTATTGTATCGATTAATGAGCTATTAAATGAAACTGGCAGTGTTTTAACATTCCAGGAATTCCGTGATAAATATTCCTGTGAATCCAATTTTTTACAGTATTATCAAGTTGTTAGTGCTATTCCGAAACGCTTATGGTTTCTAGCCAAATGCTCCGACACCGTCAATAGATCATTCTTTACCCAAAATGATAACATCTTTTCTCTCAACGAATCGACACAAATTAATCTGTGCAAGGCTAAGTCAAAGGACTTCTATAACTTGTTTAACGTCAAGATTCACACCGAAGATCAAACAGGTCCTAAACGCTGGAGCGAAAACCTCTCTTTAAATAAAGACGTGTGGACTAAGATCTTTAAATCACTGAAAAATATCTGTAAGGAAACTAAACTAAAGGAGTTTCAATTTAAATTAATCCATTGAACGATAGTAACTAAGAAAGAATTATTCAGATTTGGTATAAAAACGGACGATAAATCTCAGGTTTATACTGCGGAGATAAAGATTCAGTTGAGCACTCTTTTATCGAATGTGCGTTTACCAAATTGTTTACCCAAAATGTTTTGGACTGGTTTAACCAAGTTAATGAGTGCCAAATTTCTCCTACTACAGAAGAGATCTTGTTCGGCATCACTGTAAGCTCCTTAGACACAACAATAATTCGGAAATTCAATTACACCGCCTTATTTATGCGCCATTATATTTATTCAAGCAAGTTAAATAGCCTCGCCATCTCATTAGGTATGACCTCCCTCCTCAAAGTCAAATATAGTGTAAGTAATTGTAAGTAACTGTATGCTTAGCAAGTAACGTTTAAGTACTGTATTGTTAGTAGTGTAAGTAGCTCGTATTGTAAGTAATTGAGTAATTGTATTTTCTGTATAAGTAACCCGTATTGTAAGTAAAGTAAGAATGGTTATGTAAGTAAAGTAGCGTAATGACACCTGCACTGTAAACACTGTTTGTGGAGAATTGTTCTTTGTAAATTAAAATTATTAAAAAAAAAACAAACAAACAAACAAAAAGAAAAACAAAAGAAAAAAAATAAGCAACATCAGCAAGCTGTGTTGAGAACACTCCTCAACAAAGCAAACCTCCTCCCTTCGCGTCCTGAACTAAGAACCAATGAGCGGGAACGCGTTTTGAGCGATTTAACAGCGAATGGCTATTCTGGTAGTCTGTTGAGGAAGTGCCTTAGCAACAAGACCGAACCCAGACAGTCACAGGAGAGGCCTTTGGGTTTGCGGTCCTTCCTTATGTGAATGGTGCGTCCAATCAAGTGGGCCACGTCCTACGGAAATTTCGCGTTCGGCCAACCATTAGGACGGTAAAAACATTGGTTCAGATATTTAAGAAGCTAAAGGAACGACCAGTGATCGACCGGGTCCAAGGGATCGTCTACAAAGTGAGCTGCCATGACTGTGCATTCATCTACGTTTGGGAAAGCGAGCGCTTGTGGAAGTCGCGCGGGGCCGAGCATGATCCAGGCCGCGCGAGCAACAGCGAATCAGCAATGATCACAACATCCACCCACGACACGCCCACATCTTCGAACATGGTGTTAACAACTACCACAAGAGGCTTTTCTTGGAGTCATGGCGTAGTATAAGTGGCTTAACCGGCCCCTAACCAATCATAATCAAGTATTTTTTGAATGGACCAATAAGAGACCTGGATTTTGAACACGTGACCAAGAAAATGGCCGACTTGATTCTTAATGAGGAAACATTATGCATGAACGCCCAAATATGGTCAGGAAAGCAGTTTTTTCAATATGCAGTTTCCTACATTGCATAAAATGTACTGAAGATTTTCTCCAGTCCCCTTCTATCAATTTTGTGACCAAACAAGGACATTGAACTTTGAGTGATGCATGACGTCACGGTAATGTGGAACCTTCCCATTGGCTGCTTATGATGTCACCGGTCCATGGTGCATTGCAACAGCAGCTATATAATCCTTTGTTTGGATTCGATTCTCTCAGTTTACAACATGGTGGCAGACCTACTAGACTTCTAACACTTTAAGACAAGACACTGTAAGTGCTGAAATATCGATTTGTATTGGTTGTTGTTATTTGCGCAATCTCTTGTGTTGATTGACATATCGGAAGAGCTGAAGCGAGGGAAAATGGTAACAAGCGAGGGGTTGTAGTGCGATCAATAACGAACTTTTATCTTCCAACTCTTGCGAAGGTGGACAGAGGCCACCGAAAATTAAGTAAAGAAAGAAATCTTTTAATCGGATTACAAAAAACAATTCAAGAGAATGTCTATCACCGATGGCAACACTGGTAGCAGTATCTATTACAATTTTTTGGCAAAATGCACCATCGAATTCAGTTCTTTTTGGCTCCTCGTTTATCTGTGCGGCAGTTTCAAATGCCTCTTAAAGGTTCTGTGGAAAAATTGGCAACATTAGGAATTATTAACGCAACAGAGTCACTTATACAAAATATTACTAGGATAGTTTGTCTCTGTTGATTCATCTTTGATATTTTATTTATAATATAAAACCCTGGAGATCATGTTGATTTACGCGCGCCTATTTTTCAAAATCAGACTTGTTTTCCGCATGCTTTATCTCTGAAACAAAGTCCGTGACCCACAATTTTTTTCATTGCTGAGACAAGTAATTCATTGTCTGCCCGCATTAGGAGTTGGAAGAAAATCTATCAAGTAGAATATTTTCACGCGAACGTCCTTAAACAAGGACCCGCGCTATATAAGGAACCTTGGACTGGGCGAGCAGTCAGTCATTTCATTCTAGACACGGAGCTGTCAACATCTCCGGGTCGCGATACACGCAAGTCTCTATATCAGCTATTAGTTCGCACAACGCTTACAAAGACCAATAAAGGTTCTCATTCCGAAACCAATTTTTTAATCTCAAAGCTAAATTATCTGACGTGTGAAAAAAGTTTGTACAATGTTAGGTTGAGCTGACATTGGAAAAGGAAATCGCGTACGGGTAAGTACATCTCTATTTCTGCTACATGGATTCTCTCTGTATTGTTGTTAGCCGCTAGAACTTTGTTTCAAGAGTGGTTTTGTTGGCTTTTTTTCCGTAGTTAACTCTCGAGATTGACGAAAACAAGAAGAATGAGGTTATTCGTCTCCTTCACGAACAAGAGCTGGCCTGCGAGATTGTATCCGTACGACCCATCCAAAGTGGAAACGGTTAGTGAAGTATAGTCGACCATAGTTCGAACAATCAACGTTTACAACTTCTCTCTCCTCCATACACTCGGCTTCGCGAAGAGGATTGCAATCTCGATTGCAGGAAAGACTTCATCCAGTGAGCACCCCCCTGTCCTTTTTACATGGGAGTCCCCCCCACGCATGGAACATTTCTTAATACAATTACTACGTAGAATCAAATCACTATACAGAAAGTAAAACTACTTAACACAAAGCAAACTATTTAACGACACTTTAGCGACATGAGAAACCTCTAGCAATAACTCAATGCTAGCACAATATGAGCTGACAAGTCAAAAGGTAGTTATTAACTGTAGTAACAGTTTTCCCTATACAGTGATTGATTGATTTATAACTTTATTTACTACATGGTACAAATTCCTTCAGCACAATTTAAAAGTATAATATCTAAGTCTGCCTAGCTTAACTAACTAATAACTAATATACACTGTAGTATTATAAGAATGAAATCCTATCATGTCACTAAAACTGCTTTTCAAGGATGCTGTGTCTCATTCAAAGCTGTAATGACGCAGTAAACATTTTAAAATTGCTTAAAGAAATTGTAGATTAAAGTTCATGAGGAAGGCTGTTCCACAACATAGCACCCCTGCAGGAAAACCTGTTCTCTTTAAATAATTATTGGTGCAGGGCTGTGAAAGAGCCAATTTGTTCTCCTCAGTCGATACATTTGTTTACAAAATGAACCTTACCAATTTAAACTAATTAAAACTAAACAAAACTAGCCTGGTATGCCAACAAAATTATCCAGGATGTCATCATATATTTACCCCATCCAAATTCCAGGAATCTGGAAAATTTCAGCTACAGTTTAGAAACCACTCAGGACTATTGGCAAACAACTGGCAAATGAGGAGGAACCGACAGTTTACACTGTAGTTTTGGAGATGTCATGGTCATCTTTGACTAATAAGGACAAACAACAACAGTTTTGGGGGAAGTTTTAACACCTTTTAAGTCATCAATACAAACAGTCAATCTATAAATGCAAGCTTAATATTATATTTTGAAAACCTCTTTCAATTTGACACACATCAAATAAAAAGAACTTATTTTATGAGGACAGTAGACATGGCTTCTGACTGGCTAATTCTGAATTTGGGTACGGTAAGAATCAACACTAACTGATACATGCTCATATGGTCTGTGCAATAGAGTTCCCATACATGTACATGTTATGTATTAATTAAATAAATCACTCCTGTACCTTCATTCGAGATATGGAACTAAAATTATGCAGTTTCTCTGAAAGATTGACTTAACAAGAACATTTGTTTGGACTGGATTATCTAATCACATAATAATAATTATTGTGATTAGATTATTCAGTATAATTATTATACTGAATAATCATTAATTAATTGATTCTTCACTGAAGTGTCTTCATGCACAGATGTTTCTCCCAGTGGCTATATAAGGTCCTGTCCACAGTTTGCCAGAGGAATTTGAAAATGCAACAAGAACCAGTCATTTTGCATCATTCTTGTGTTGAGTAAAACTCGAGCAGGGGAATATCATGATTACTGCAGTGTTATTGTTTTCGGAAAGCTTCATTTAGCAAAATGATTTCCCGGCATCCACAATAAAACACAAAGCTGGCATTTTCAAATTCCTCTGGTTTGAAAAAAATTAACTGAAATCCTTCCAGGACTGATTTTCTTCCATTATAGCAAACTTGTTGCCACAAGCTCAAGATACACAGTAACAATTGCTAGTGCAAAATACATGTAAAGGACAAGATTTCTATCCTTGAATTTCTGTCTCACTTCCCTTCTGTCATATGTTCGTCGTAATGTTGGAAGACACATGCCTCGCTACTAAATTCCTTCAGACAAATCCAACACGTCAGGCTTTCAACTTGGCTTGAATTTTCTTCAGTCAAAGAAGACAGCATACAAGATTTCTTGCCACTGAGAGTTGCAGCTGGCTCCTGAAGGTCTCTTCTTGGTTTGAAGTACTGATCATGTTGCTTCCGTTTGAAAGAGCTGGCTCTTGCATGGCTTTCTTCGTGCTTCTTGCAGCTTGGCAACTGACTAAAGGTCTTTCTACAATGCTTGCATGTGTACGACATTTCTCCTGTGTGAATTTGTTCATGTTTTTTGCAGTTTGATGAGTTGCTAAAGCACTTGTTACAATGTTTGCATGTATATGGCTTCTCTCTTGTGTGAATTCGTTCATGTTGCTTACAAGCTGATGAGTTACTAAAGCGCATATCACAATTCTTGCATGTATATGGCCTCTCTCCCGTGTGAATTCGTTCATGTTTCTTGCAGTTTGATGAGTTGCTAAAGCACTTGTTACAATGTTTGCATGTATATGGCTTCTCTCCTGTGTGAGCATGTTCATGCATCTTGCAGTCTGATGACTGGCTAAAGCACTTTTGACAATACTTGCATGTATATGGTTTCTCTCCTGTGTGAGTTCGTTCATGTCGCTTGCAGTGTGATGAGTAGCTAAAGCACTTTTTACAATGTCTGCATGTATATGGCTTCTCTCCTGTGTGAGTTCGTTCATGTTCCTTGCAATTTGATGACTGGCTAAAGCACTTTGTACAATGCTTGCATGTATATGGCTTCTCTCCTGTGTGACTTCGTTCATGTTGCTTGCATTGTGATGAGTAGCTAAAGCACTTTTTACAATGCTTGCATGTATATTGGCTTCTCTCCTGTGTGAGTTTGTTCATGTTTCTAACAGGTTGACTTGATATCTAATAGGTTGATGACCTTATTCCAGTGAGAGTTTGTTCATGCTTTTTGCAACCTGATAACTTTTTGAAGAATTACATTTGTCTGCAAAAAAAAGAAATGTCAAATTTTATGTTGAAACCAAGGTGATGGATTCAAAAGTTTGTAATGTACATGTAGCCGCATCCCGACACACTTAAAACCCCATTCTTAAGATATTACAGGATCTAATTGTTAATCTTGAAATATGTGTGAATGTTTGGCAAACAACAGACTTGTGAACCCATCCAAATTACATCCAAGTCTACTAATTTGTTCTCACACGTTCTTGTTACCCTAAGACATAAATTTGAAATTCAATGACAATTATTTAAAAAAAAAAAATTCAAATAACAAAATGAACCTACGTGTAACAAACCAGCAGACTTGCCATAAGCCTACTGTATCTCAGCGGTTTGAGCATCTGACCTGTGCAAGAAAGATCATCGGTTGACTCCACTCGGTCATACAAGATGTTCAGTTGAGTGCAAAATGCAGGGTAAGGTCAAGAGCATGGGGTGCAGCAGACCCAGTGGGGAGGATTCCCATTTTGGTTATACCTTTTAGGGTGAAGATCCACAGCATGAGATTTTGCAGTACCTTTTAAGGTATCAAGCCGAAAAAAATGACAGGAGGTACTGTTTTGTTTTAGAATTGGTGCCTCTTAAGATCATGTGGTAGGGATTAGGATGAATTCTAGATGAAAAAGAAAAGATGAATTGGCCTAAAATGTCACCTGCATATTAAAAGTCAAATCACAAGTAATATTCGACAAGTATCCTTTGTTAGAGGCTACAAAAATGAGCAACAGGAAAAATTAACACTCACATTTTCAGCACAATGTCAAACCTAAAGCTTCTCTATGTTCCAGCAACGGCTGTAAAACTGGTGGGATCATGCACAGTATTACACAAATCATGACTTCCAGCCAAAGTCGCTGTCCACCCAAAAACGTCCATCTCTAATAAATTGTGTGGGAGATGGTGATGTGGTTGGTAAATTATAATTGTGGCTGGATTTTTAATTACATGGCAAAGAAGTTGAATGTAATTCAAGCCAGCCCCAAAACAAAATATTGTTATAGCTACAGTGATATGGTTATTCTTAATAAGGTGAACATAGGCTGCTTTTGTAATCTTGGTGTTCAAATTCAGTTGGTCTTTTACAAACGCAATTTTGAATATATAGAGCAGTTTGAGGATTACTCAGCATTGTCAATTTGCATTTTATTTGCACAATCATAATGATTACAACTATATAAAATTTGAATATCTTACCAAAATCCGTCTGTGTTCGCAGGCTAACCGAAATCACCTCTTACGAGATTTACTTTCGTTCTCGGCATTCTCATATAAATAGAAACAGATAGCTCGATGATCGCAGGCGTCAGGTTTGCAATTTTACTCCGTAAAAACTAAAATCTTACATTAAGATTAAAATCTTCTTGAGTAAGATAAAGGTACTCCTAAAATAAGATAAAGTCATCTTATTATAAGATCTGACTTTTTTGATTAAGACAAATTCATCTTAAATTTAATGATAGCATTTTTAATCGTCTTACTTTAAGACTAAAAGTGACTTGGTAAATCGTAAGAGGAATGAAGGTCTTAATTTTAGACGGTGGGCATATCTTATTGCAAGACGTACATATCTCACTTAAGATTTCGCGGCTCTTGTCCAAGACGCTTCTAACTTAATTTGAGAAAAAGGATATTATATTAAGATGATATTTGATCTTAACTTTATTTTAAGACGCTGAACAGGTTGTCAAGATGATAGCATATTAATTAAGCGGGAGCACGTCTTACGGTTGAATGATGAGATAACCGCTTAACCTGGGAATAGCTTTCTATAGAAAGCTATTCCCGGTGGATTCTGGATTTGATATTCACTCAAATTCAACGACTCAACTTTTCTCCACACAAGAGTTCTGCATTCAAGAAGGCTTCGGATGTCAGCTGCAGAAGTGGGGCAATCCCGAAGTTTCTCACACAGTGACTGAGTCTAGGATGCTTGCATGCTGCATGTAAAGCTGTCGAATTGACGAAAAATGAGTGGCGCTTTCCATTCGACCAAAAATTCCTGAAATTCCGGGTAGAAGAGCGAATGCAACAGACATTTTCCGGAATTTGGGTGTACCTCGGGAGGTTGACTGTAAAATTCCGAAAAATCGGAATAACCGGAAAATTCTGTTCCATTCGACCATTCCTACTCGGGCCAGTTTCTCGATCCGAGCCCGGAAATCGAACAACATGGCGGGAGCTTCTAGTCGAACCTGTCTGTCAACTGCTCGAGCAGGCTCTTGGTTGACCATACTCCAAAGGAAAGCTAAAACTTTCTTTGAGGGTAGGATGGCAGCTCGCCCAGATCCGTTTCCAAGTGGTATCCTTCCGGTTGGCATGACAGCGCGAGTGAAGAGCTTGCGGACTCGATTTCAATTCCTACGCTTGCGAGAGCTTGCTACATGAACAACGATATGTCGTCGTCCTCGCCTAATACACCGCTTGTTTTCAGTAACTTCAGGGGTCGTGGAACAACTCCAAAGCAAGTAAAATAGGCAAAGAGTCCGCCATAATTTCTTCCCTTTGTTGCTTCGTATTCTCGCGCGAAACCTATGCCAGCCACAAACCGTCTCCATTCTGATTGGATAAAGGGGGCAAGTTTCTAAAGAAACTGTGGTGCTGCGTCGGTGGGAGTATTGCAAGATAATTTGGTTTTATCAACTGGGTTGATAATGTGAATTGTCCACCGTAAAGAGATTCGGAAGCTGACGTTTCGAGCGTTAGCCCTTCGTCGGAGCGAATCAAGGAATTGTGGGTTGTGTGTGGTTTATATACAGAAATGTGGAGCTACGCTATTGGTTGGTGCCTGGCAACGTGAAAAACAACAGAATGAATTAGTTGAATGAAAAGCGTTCGTTGATACCGTGAGGATTAAGAGTGCCGATTTGAAAAATAAATCTTTGTTCAAGAGTTTTACGGCTTTCTGTGCCTCCTTGATGTAGGGAGAGGCCGCAGACTGCCATATGTTGCTTAGAATGATTCCGCATATTAAAGTGTCTAGCAACCGGTTTAGAAGCGTCTTTATCGTCTTTCTCTACGTCGCGAAGGTGTTCTCGGAAACGGTCGCCTAGTCGTCTACCTGTTTCGCCGATATATAACTTTTTGCAAAGAGTGCAAGTTATACAGTAGATGACATTGGCTGAGGTACAGGTAAATTGATCTGTGATCTTAATGGATCGCTTGGGTCCCGACAATTTCTCAACGTTGTAAATGAAAGGACATGTTTTACATCGCGCGCGTGCGCATTTAAAAGTTCCAGGTTGTTCAGTCGTTTTGAATGCACTTCTAACTAAAAAGTTACCTATGTTTTTGTCGCGTTTGAATGAAATTAATGGCGGTTGCGAAAAGATTCTACCAGTATCGGGATCATTTTGAAGTAATTTAAAGTTTTTGAGAATGATGGATTTTACTGCGTGATTGTGAGGGTGAAATTTGAGGGTGAATGGAATTCTATTATTATTCTCCTTCTGAGACGTTTGTAGTGCTGACTGCCGATCAATTTGTTGGGCACGATGATGGCCTGCTTGAACAACAGAGGCAGGATATCCACGTTTGTCGAAAAAATTGCACATTTCCTCTGATTTAAAGGAAAAATCAGAGTCCTCACTACAAAGGCGACGAAGTCTAAGAAACTGAGAATAAGGAATAGAATTCTTGACGTGTGATGGATGTGAAGATGAATACAACAAATAGCTATGAGAATCTGTGGGTTTGTAGTGCACACTGGTGCATAAACCGTTGCCTTCGACAGAAACTTTGATATCTAGAAATGCCAAAGAAGTATTGGAAATTTCCCAGGTATACTTAAGAGCCGGATGAAACGAATTAACAGCAGTTATAAATTGATTGAGTTCCTCTCTGGTAGAGGAAGTGGCGCCGACACAATCGTCAATGTAGCGACGGTATAGCTCAGGTTTAGGACCGTTGTATTGATTAAAAAATTCGTGTTCAATGTAGCCTACGAAAAGATTGGCGTAGCTGGGTCCCATTTTGGTGCCCATGGCCACACCATTGATTTGTTTATAATAACTGGTAGCGAATGAAAAACAATTTAGTGTTAAAACTAGTTCAGCCAGGCGGAGCAGTGTTTCCGAGCTTGGTTCCTTAACAGTGCGTAAATCAAAAAAATGTTTGAGGGCTAGAAGACCTTCGCCATTAGGGATGACGGTGTAAAGGGATGTAATGTCCATAGTAAAAATAAGTTTGTCTTCACCCAGGAAATTGAAATCGCGAAAAATTTGAAGTGCGTGTTGACTGTCTTTAACATAAGACGGTAAAGATCTGACGATAGGTGCCATAATTTTGTCTAAATAGCTAGAAATGAGTTCGGTAGGGCAACTACACGCAGAGACGATAGGTCGGCCTGGGTTGTTAGGTTTGTGAATTTTAGGCAAAAAGTAAATACATGAAGTTCTAGGAGTGGTGATGATGAGATTTGTAGCAGTAGCCGGTAAATCTTGTTTTACTATAAGTTCGTTAATGGTGCTCTTGACAATTTGTTGGTTAGTGGAAGTGAGATCTTTATCAACTTTGGCATAAAAAGAGGTGTCGGAAAGTTGCCGCAAAGCTTCTTTTTGGTAGAGGTCGGCCCGCCAAACAACCAAAGCGCCGCCTTTGTCGGCCGCTTTCACAATTATGTCTTTGCGCTTACTAAGATTTTTAAGCGCCGCCCTCTCTTCCGAAGAAAGGTTTGAAAATTTGGTGTTACGATTGAAATTTAGTTTGTTGATGTCATGACGGCATTTGTTGATGAAAAAATCTAAAGAGGCGAACTGGCCCTCTGGGGGAGTCCACTTCGATTTTCGAGTCTGAAGCGTCTCGAAAATATCTTTGTCCGAGGTGTTAGAATCATCCTCTTTGTCATGGAAAAAGGCTTTAAGTTGAACGCGGCGAAGAAATTTTTCAACATCTTGCTTAACCGAGAATTCGTCAAGGTTTTTGGATATAGGAACAAAATTCAAGCCCTTGCTAAGGACGGATTTCTCTGCATCGGAAAGCGAAAGATTTTCTGGAATAGTAACTACGGTGCTCAGGCTTTCAAGTGACCATTCTGATTGGACGACGTTCGAACGTCGTCCAATCAGAATGGGGCAAATCAGCGTGACGGTTTGTGGCTGACGTAGATCTTGCTACGCATTACAGTCGCTCGAATACTGTGGGATTTTGATTTTCTTCGAGGGCTAGCTCCGGGCCGTTTGGATGGATTTTCGATTGGAAGGTACGAGAAGAATCGTGAATCTTTTGACCTTTATGCTGCGACGTTTGAAAGCAAAGCGATGCGATTTTGGGGGAAAAAATCGCCCCGGCGCTGGAACGCTTTCAAAACAAGGTTTCCACCCTTGTCTCTCTATTATAAAGAACAGTCAACGGCGAACTCAAATTCATTCAAAATCGCTTTAAAAACCGCTTTTGAGACGAAAGGACGACTATACACCACAGGCAAGGTAATTCGCTCCGACGAAGGGATTCGCTCCGACGAAGGGCTAGCGCTCGAAACGTCAGCTTCCGAATCTCTTTACGGTGGACAATTCACATTATCAACCCAGTTGATAAAACCAAATTATCTTGCAATACTCCCACCGACGCAGCACCACAGTTTCTTTAGAAACTTGCCCCCTTAATTCAACGTTTATTTATCATTGATTTTCATACACAGTTAGCGATATATGACGACTATAGGTGAGGCAAACGGTAAATCTAGTACATTTACTATAAAATAACAATCAGCTACCCAGACAGATTGTGTAGGCGCCCTGTGGTATAAAATAGATATGCTTAAATAATGAAAGAGTGACGCAAAGTAAAGGAATGATTTATTCAGCACAATAAACTTGGAAAAATGGTTCTATAGTAACGTCAATTTTGTGTCCTTGGTGTAATTTTCTGGGAGAGGTTGCATTTTTGAAGACATTTTCTTAGTTTTAAATCTTAAATTAAGTCGATAAGCGTCTCAATATAAGAGTTCTGGTATAAGCCAATTTTCAATCTTAAGTTAAGATTTGAAAGATCTTGTTTAAGTTATTTCCAGTCTTATTTTAAGATTAAATTTCCTCTAACCTCAGAGGTCTGATTTTAAGACTTTATCATCTAAAGTAAGATGGAAATATGTCTTTACTTAAGATGACTATAAATCTCATAGTAAGATAACAGACCCATCTTACCTCAGAACGTCTTAGTATAAGAATTTAGTTTTTACGGAGTTAGTTAGAGGCGAATTCTTAATGTTTACTCAACTGACTGCCGAACGGACGAAGAGAATTCATCGTCTTTGCTCCTCCAAAGACGTTTTCTTTAGGTAAGTCTGTTTTTCACTGTATTTTATGTGAATGACTCCGTTGTTTTGACAAAAACGCTATTTCTGCACGATTTCCACAGTTGTGTGACCGTTATTTCGGCTTTTCCATCACACAAAAAAGCCAACAAAGTGCTTCAAAGGTGGCGTGTCTCCGCCATTCTATGTTTCTCTTCATTTCGTGAGACCAAGAGAACTGACACCGTATCATTAAGATTAGCTTGCCATTAAGAAAAGCATTCTTAAACTATCTTTTTTACCTTTAGAAATGCTGATCAGATGGAAGCCGCCATTACGGAGTTTACACTTGAACCCAGTCTCTAAAGTTTGACTGCAAGCGCCGATGCTGTGCAGCCGCGCTCTCTCTCCTTTTTAGGAGAAAGACCCTAGTTGCGACTGGTCACGTGACCACCCAGAATCTGGGTGGTCAAAAAATTTGTTGGTTGGAAGGGGGTATCTTCAACAAGACCTATGACATAAAATGAAAAGAAGACTCGTTTTCTTAGAGGCCTAATCAAACCAGAGACAGTCAAAACCGGGTCAAATCTTTTCCTCAGACGCCAACTGACGCGAAATAAACAGGGTCTTCATTTTGTAGCAAGACGTAGGGATTATTACTAATCTAACCCACACATAGATTACGTTATATCCAAGTCTAACAGAATGCTTGGCTAAATTAAAAGAACTTGTAAAGGTCTGGATGACCCTATGACCTTGCGAACTCTTTATTGCTCATTGGTTCGCTCAAACCTGGACTACTGTTTGGTGGTGTGGTCCCCATATACAAAAAGAAATATTGATAAACTAGGAAGGGTACCCTGAAGAAGAGTAACTAAACTTATCTCAAAGAGCAATCATCCCTATGACATTCGTTTGAAGAAGTTAAACCTCGTGTCATTAGAGAAGAGAAGATTAATGACTGATGTCACTTTCTTACATGAAGTACTTAACATTAACATTGAGGTCAGTAAAATTAAAGGATTTCCACTCAGAGGCTGACCGCTTTTCACTTTAACAGTTATGCCAGAACTAATGTCTTTTCCGAAGAAGAAAAGAAAAACTTTTCCGAGCAGTCTATTTACGATGTAATATCATTCAAAGAAAAACACGTATCCCTGAGGACAAGAATGGCCCGGGGTGACCCCTATATAAAAAGGACGGGGGTCTCGTCGAAAATTTTGAAAAGAATCCCTAAGAGGTAGCAAGAACTTATTTTGTGGGCATGGCTTGAATTTCTTTTCTTCCCTAAGAGGTACTAATTCTGACATGACATTCTCCTCAGTGATATTTTTTTGGCTCAACATCCTAAAAAGTACCGCAGAAGTCTTCGCTGTGCACCTTTTGAGTCTAAACACCCTAAGAAATACCAACACCGCGTTTTTAACCCATAAAATGTACGACGAGCATCCCCGTCATTTTTATTTGGGAGGTACCCCGGGAAAGATGGGTCACAGCAAGAGACTATGATTTAGATCATAGTCTCTTGGTCACAGCGTATATGAGGTTTACTGTAGTCCGATATAACGATGGGCTGAAACTTTAGTCTGGAACATTGTCGAGGTTCTTTTAATCGTTTTTAGAGAGGCTGAACATGACAATTACCACAAAGGGTAAAAATTCAACTTGTTTAATGTTTGGTTTCAGCTGCATTTACAGTCAGTTTTCTAACTAGTTTTTGTTGTTTACCCTAAGCGCCATGCTAACCCCCCAAATTATTTGTTTAAAAAAATCCACAGAAGTTTTTTCGAAAAAAACTTTCAGAATAAGAACTAGCAATAAAAAAAAAACAATCTCCCTAAAATCATTTTCAATTGTCAAATCGATAGAGGGATGGCCCTTATCTAAAGCCCATGTCCGTCAACCAACATACGGTCAGCGATATTTTTGTTCTTGCCGACCAACTTCGTGAAATGAAAATCAAAGACCATGAGGTTTTGGTGTCGTGTGATGTATAGTCACTGTTTACCAACGTTCCAGTGGACGAAACCATCGAGAGTATCTTAGAGAGAGCCTTTGAAAGCGACTGCTTCAACAGAGAGCACGAACTTAACTCAGTTAATTTGAAGGAGCTGTTGAGAATCGCCACCAAAAATCAGGTCTTTCAGTTCGAAGGAAACTCGCAGGAACAAGTGGACGGTGTAGCTATGGGATCGTAGTCTGCAGAACAAGCGTAGTTTTTTGTGTATTTCAGGTGAACTTAGGCGAAAGCGAGTGGAGCGCGAAGCGCGAGTTGCGTGCGAGGGAAGGAGCGCTAAAAAATCCCGCCTGTAGTCACACCATTGTTTATCCTCTTCCAAACGTTCGCCTGGCGAAAGGTTTTTTGCTGATTGGTTACTTTATTGCTTGATTTTTGCTGATTGGTTACTTTACATCACATGATCTTCGAATGTTTTTCAATGATGAGGGGAAAACCTATCTAAGAGCTAAAAATGTTCAAAATTTCGCAGACGTGTATCGCCGCATGACAGCATGTTCAAATTAATTCTTTACGCTAAAGCGAAAGCTTGAGTTTACCGACAAGGGAATAAAATGTTTTCGCAGGGAGGAAAGCACCTCAACTGGAACGTTCATTAATCTTTTCATTTCCTGTTCTAACTAATCTTGGGGATATCTCGGAGGGTTGTTTTCTTTGTCCAACGACTGGCAACCTCTTTCTTGCGCGTAATTCACGTCGAGCGTTGAGGGGCTTCGGTAAAGATGCGCTGGGAGAGGTTTTTGCGAGTCTCTTCACCGTTAAATTCTGCAAGCTATTCCCTGGTTGACTATCGTCCATGTTTAGATTTAAATGTGACAAAAATTTGCATGAGTTGAAAATTTGCCTAGCACATTTCTGACAAGAACGTTTCGAGTTTGAGTCGGATTCAATCAAGCGAATTCCTAATTCAGAAAGTAACTCTGAAAGTTTAGCTCCTTTAAATTCTTGTCTTTGTGTCACAGCGAAAACGGGAATTGAGGTAGTTTTTAGACCGAGATAAATGTGGCAAAATCTGCAAACAGGATTGCCAGAATTTTTTCCTCTACCATAAACTTTCGTTGGAGTTCGGAGCGACATAGCCGCACTCATTGCGAAACAAAGCCGCGGGTTTCGCGGCACCCACTGTAAATCTGACATTTCTTCCCGCCAATAAATTGAAATCGTTTTGTGACTGGTTTTTCTTAATTAATGCACGTCAATCATTTCAAGGGGGCGGAAGAGCATTAACAATGGTGTGACTACAGGCGGATTTTTATGGCCTCGCGCTTCGCGCTCGTCCTCTCGCTTCGCGCGCCGCTCGTGTATCGCGCTGGCCCCGCTAATCCGCATGTTCTGCAGGCTATGGGATCGCCACTGGGTCCCCTCATGCATGGCAAACTCCTTCATGTTCAAAATCGAGAAACAGCTAGAAATAGAGAACAAGTTGCCTATCTTCCACAAGCGCTTTGTAGATGATACACTTAGCGTAATGACGGATCCGGGAGCAGCCTCACAATTTCTGACGATCTTCAAGTTGTAGAAAAAGTGAATGAAAGATACGTTTATAAGTAGAAATCAGGGCACGCAAACGTCCAACGATAAAATATGTAAATACCAGCGCTAAAAAGTAAGTGTTAATAATAAAATGCAAGAGATTATCAAGAGCGATTATAAGAGACTGAATCCCTCATATAGGTCCTCTAGCTAAGGTAATCCCTCTTAAGGACGTTCGCGCCCATTGCTACTGCGCATCTCTAGTACGCACGCTATTCATTGGTCACGCGCGTGCCACGTCATTTTCTAGCGCGCGCAACGAGTCGAAAACTTAACAAAATATAGAGCTGATGACCTTTGCGTTAACTTGGTGTGCGAATATTTTTGTTGGAAGCTCGGTGACCCCCACGTTTTTTTCGGCAGATCACTTCCTTTTTTAACTCTCTACATTATAGCGGAGCTCCGGCGGCCGAAGGCCGCCAAGCGGAGCCCCATACCCATATTAGGAAACTGAAGGGAACCCATGAACTGATTTTCTCATGTGTATCATGGCTAGCGGTATTGCTCGTGGGCGCGTACGCACGACGACGACGACGACGACGACGGCGACGGTGGTGGAGTCGCGCAACATGGCGGCCACAATTGACACGTAAACCAAAACGAGGCTTCAGTTTTCGCGGGCTTTCCTTGTAGATTGACAGAGCACATGTACCCTTGGTTTAAAGCGTCCTTTGGACATCCATGTTGCAGTCAATTGACACCTGTCAAAACAAGGAATCCGCTGACCAGTATCACGTGACCATATCGCGGGCTCAAGTTCAGGGCTCCTCGAGGTCACGTGCTTTTTAAAGTTGACCGCTGCCCAAGTGCGGCTTTTTTCGATTAGATCGCGGGCTCATGTCAGGATTAACTTGCTGTAAACAGCGTAGGGTTGGTAGGAAGCCGGTTAACGCTAACCCAGGATTAAAATTTAACCGAATTATAACCTTTTCTTTTGTACAAAGTTTTTTCACTGCTTTTGTTTTGCGTATTTTGCTTTCATTAAAATTCAAAACACAAAAACAATATACAGAAAATCTCACCGCAAAGTTACAAAACTCAAATCAAAATTCTACTTTATCCTCGGCTAGTTTGATCGGGCTCTGAACAACCCGGCCCAGGAGCTACGCTTTTAGGCTGGCCTAAATCTATATATTACTAAAAAACCAAAAAAATCTGTGTGTGGGAAGTTGTAATTATTTGTCATATACTATTAAAAAAGGGTCGAATTGGTACATGGAGACAGGTGTGCGTGACTTAGAAGTTGTCTTTTTTAAGGCTAATTCTAGCAGATTTAATGACATATGTAGCAAAGATCTATCAATTAGGCCTATATAAGCCGTGTTAAACACTCATAGCTTAGAGATGATTCTTTAACTTAAATATATGCCAATAGCAATGAATCCGGCCAGAATCACCTCGAATGACTGAGAATCGTAGAAATGCTATGGTCTGAGCTACGCTTTATCTTGAAAACGAGTTCGGTGACCCCCGATTTTTTTTACGTTTTTTATCTAATCTTATCATTTTCTACCGTCAGTCAAAGTTTTAAAAAAATCTGTGCGTGGGAAGTTTTTGGGCGCAAACGTCCTTAAGTTATTTTTAGACATTGTACCCAGTTCTCCCGCGGATATTGCTCGCGCGTTGCGAAAATTTAAGGTGGCACTGACGCCCCTTCGTAGAATATTTTTAAACTTTGCAAAAAGTTGCATCTTATCATGCTGATTACAATTCGATAATAAAAAATGGAGGTCACCGAGCTCGTTTTCGAGTTATAAGCGCTTAAAGCTAAAATTAAGGGTGTTTACCAGGTCATACTATTGCTATGGTAACCTATTGTGCCATAAAATTGACAGCAACTTGTTCACCAATGATTGGGCAGGTTTTTGATACCATGATTTTGGTATCAACTGATATGGATTGGTTATAACTCATCAAGCTCTAAGTCTTGGAAAGTACTGGAAACTGTTTCGAGCCACCTTAAGAGGGATTACCTTAGTTAGAAGACCTATATAGGGGATTCTCTCTCTTACCTTGATAATCTCATGTAAAATGCTAATCTATAAAAATAACTTTGCACGGAGTGAATCAGACTGTTTGTTCAAAGTTGGCTTCAGCTCCTTTATAAAGAGCATTTTGTAGATCAGGCAATCAAATTTACTTTGTCACTTTCATGGGAGCTGTATTCAACATCACTCGCGTGTGGAGTGAGCAAGGCAAAAATGAATTTTGGGGGAGGGGGAGAAGGGGCATTACTTCAGCCGTAGGAAAACGTAGCTTTTACTGGACCAAAAAAAAATCACAGTGCAGGGATTGTGGGAATCACAACCAGTGTGGAACTGCCTGTGTGAATTTATTCCTTTTGTAGGTTCATTATTAACGTATACTATTTGGTATTTCTTTTTATCACTATTTGCTATGTCGAGAGCAAAGGAGCCATAAACGGAATAGACACGGAATGACCTACATTAATTAACCATTTATTTATTGCACCAAGGTTTGCAAAATATGTAAATTTGTGAGTGGCCAGGGAATGAATTGTTTGTCAAAGCCCAAGGCTGAGGCAACCAATTGACCTGCGAGACATTGACAAATCACCATACTTTGCAATATCTGGGTACAAAAGTTGTTTTATCATTTGATCACCGAGTTTGTTTTCATCAACTTAAGATGTCAAATCACTCTCTTGCAGCTCAAGGAACCAATCTGCTATTTTCACAAAAAAAGTGTGGTTACAAATTCACATGGGCAGAATAAATATTTGCAGCAAACCACATTTAGACAATATTACACATGAGCATACCATTATTTGGAGACAGTTATTTAAAGGTCTCTCGGTCACTGAAAAGTAGGAAAAAATTGTTGAATGAAAAATAATGGTCATTATCATTTGATAATTTTTTTCTTTCTTTTCATTGGCTGAAACCCACCACCTGACTTGCAAATAACTGCTTACAAATAACAGTCTTGTAACAGGTCAAACAGTTGCTCTTGAAAGATTTCTTAATACACTTCTTACTTTACTCAACACAAAGTAAAAAACAACCAAACTACTTAACTTTTAGACAAACATTTCGAAGGACATTTGGGTATATGAGAATCCTCTTAACAATAACTCAATGAGGACAATATGACATGACAAGTCAATACTCACTAACTATAGCAATGGTTGTCCTTATACAATGATGTTTGTTTACTAACATTACTAACATGATCTTTGTTTACTAACATTCCAAAACTAATTAAAAATAAACCAAATGGAAATTTAAAAAACTAATCAACACAATTTCAGGAATGAATGAATGAATCAATTACACAAACCTTGTTCCGGTGAGTTCACATTTACACTAAAGATGACTAGTAGAAAAATAAGAGGGAACTCTACACCTTAGAATAACGTTTATGTATAAGCATCACTTTTGTCTCATATGTTCGTCGTAATGTTGGATGACAAGTGCCTCGCTACTAAATTCCTTAAGACAAATCCAACAGGTAAGGCTTTCAACTTGGCTTGAATTTTCTTCCGTCAAAGACAGCATACAAGATTTCTTGCCACCAAGAGTTGCAGCTGGCTCCTGAAGGTCCCTTCTTGGTTTGAAGCACTGATCACGTTGCTTCTGTTTGAAAGAGCTGGCATGCTGGCGTCCTGGAGCTCGCTTGAAGCTTGATAAGTCAGTAAAGAACTTTTTACAATGCTTGCATGGATACAGCCTCTCTCCTGTGTGAGTTCGTTCAAATTCCTTGTTGTTTGATGTATACCTAAAGCACTTTTTACAATGCTTGCATGCATATGGCTTCTCTCCTGTGTGAGTTCGTTCATGTTGCTTGCAGTTTGATGAATACCTAAAGCACTTTTTACAATGCCTGCATGTATATGGCTTCTCTCCTGTGTGAGTTCGTTCATGCATCTTGCAGATTGATGACCGGCTAAAGCACTTTTTACAATGCTTGCATGCATATGGTTTCTCTCCTGTGTGAGTTCGTTCATGTTGCTTGCAGTTTGATAACTGGCTAAAACACTTTTTACAATGCTTGCATGTATATGGCTTCTCGCCTGTGTGAGTTCGTTCATGTATCCTGCAGTTTGATGAATACAAAAAGCACTTTTTACAATGCTTGCATGTATATGGCTTCTCTCCTGTGTGAGCTCGTTGATGTTCCCTGCAGTTTGATGAATACCTAAAGCACTTTTTACAATGCTTGCATGTATATGGCTTCTCTCCTGTGTGAGTTCGTTCATGTCGCTTCCAACTTGAAATGCCGCTAAAACTCTTTTCACAATGCTTGCATGAAAACGACTTCATTCCTGTACGAGTTTGTTCATGCTCCATGCAGTCTGATAACGGGTTAAACAGTTGGACGCAATGCTTGCATTTGTCTGCCAAAAGAAAAGGACAAGTAATTAAAGTTATTAAAATCTCTTACTATGTATAAAAAACTGAGATTAAGAAGCTTAAACTATATAGAGATCTAGTCTTACCAAATTAACAACAAATAGGGGGGTCACTGTACTTGCTTTCAAGATAGGACGCATTGAAGACCATGCCTTTGTAGAAGCTTTCACTATTTTTAAAAAGATGATTTTAGTTTACAAATATCAGCAATAGTTATCAGTACTAAGCCCTATGCTAGCTTATATTTCTTTCTTAGCGTGCAGGCTTGATGTATGAGGAGGGGTGATGTTGTAACATAAATTTTGAGCGCAGTTAAGATGCATAGAAGCAATGGGTGCGAATGTCCTTAATGTTGGAGGTATGGGATGTCACTGCATCCTAACACACTTAAAACACAAATTTATACAGAAGATACAAAGGGTCTAACATTTTTGTTCCTTGAGGCCATGACTATGACCAAAACGTTTAGTGATGTTTCACAATTTGACACTTTTGCATATTTCTATGCCATCAGTAATTTTTATTTTTTTTTGAATATAAGTGTCACGCATCGCCCAAGGATTACAAATACTTTCGTACTTGTTCATCCTGTACATTTATAGATTTGTGAACCCATCAAATAACCAATCCACTTGGTCACGTTCTCTTACCCTGCTAAACTGACGTTACAAAATTAAAAAAACAAATGGTAAACTTACATAAAAACAAGTCTTCAAATAAGAAAAATGAACCTAGGAAAGCCATGGGCTTACTGTATCTCAGCAGTTTGCGCATGTAATCTGTGCAAGGAAGGTCACTTAAAAATGTACTATTTAACAATTAGATTATGAGCTCAAGATTTCTATGAGGTGATAGTTGATGAGGCCAAAGGCCTCATAGAAATCTCAAGCTCATAACCCAATTGTTTTAGTAGAATTCTAACTGAAATTTCCCTTAATTAACAATTCCAATTATTTCTGGTCTTAGTATTAAACTTCACGCGTTAGAGACGGGCACTATGGGCTGATAGTGTCTCTCCGCGGATGAACACTATCACGTCACGTGATCAATTTAAACCAATAAGAATCGGAGAAAATTTAGTGAACTATAATGGCTGATAGTGTGCAATGGCTCAGCCAATTTGATTACAGCATTTGCATTAGTATACTAGTAGAATTCTACTGATTATTAATAGATTGACACCTTTTATTTATTTCTTCTCTATGTATATGTAGCATAAGCATGCAAAATAAATCATAGTGACCTAACTTTGTTTGGTGGGTTGCCCTATGTAAGCAAGCAAATGGAATCAAATATTTTGGTTGTATTTGACATGGCTCCTCTGCTGGGTAACCTGGCTTGTATGGAGACTCTTTAAAATGGGCAAAATTATATCACCTCCTAGTAAATCAATTCAAGTTTACTTTTAGCCCAAAGTTTTCTCTAGATATCATATGTGTCCTCATTAGTTATGAAATTGAAGTGGGAAGTCATTTAGAGTGTTTTAAACAGTACATAACCTAGATTAATCACTGACTTTGTCGGAGTTATGGAAGTTATTTTCTGATGTTTACATACCCGCTTTTTCAGTTCTTTTCAGTGATTTTAATCACAAGAATCTAGTCTCTTTTACTCCCATCACAGGGGCACAATTATGTAACCTATGAATTACAATGAAATGACATCAACCAAGGCCTCCTGAAAACGAAGTTTGTTTGGCCGAGTTTGTTTGTTCTCTCATCCAATCATGTTCAAGCAGTAAAATAGTTAGCTGTTTTAACAGACAGTTTTGATTACCTTCTAAACACTTTCAATTTTCTTGACTTCAAAAATAAGTTTTCTAACAGGGCTCATTTCAAACTCAAATTCAAGCCAATGTATCAGAAACAAACTAATGGAACCACACAAAAACTTGTGGGTTGAATTTTTGCTCCTGCAGATTGTCTATCTTTGTAGTGAAATTGACAACTCAACGACAATACACAGAGTAGCTGTATTACTAACCAGAAAATTCAAGATGGCAGCTACTTCACATTTCACTTCATAGAGTTTCAATAGAGTTTGTGCCAATTTTGGCGAAATAACACACCAGAAGTCTTAATGGTTATACTGATTCACAGTCTAACTTTTTGTTAATCTCTTACAGCACAAAAGTCGCCAATTTGGGGACTAACTGTCAGAATGAAAAGTCTACGTTCATTAGCACATTTATTTAAGAGCCCTAGAATTGGTGTTATTTGTAATATTTATTCAAACAAAAGTTGTAAGAACACTCTGATTGTTGCTGACACTATGATGATGATTTCAATAGAGTTTAGTTCCAGTTTTAACAGATTTTGACCTAAAATTAGTTTGTATGTTTTTACTCAGTAAAAAGTCTTCAAGGTCTGATAAGGTTGTGAAGATAATTATTAATAACAATAATAAGTAATGGTAATAGGACTGAGTGGAGGCCAGTTTGGTCTGTAATCATAGGAGTGATAACAAAATTGGACCACCGTGCAGCTATAATCCAATTTGTTTATCACGAGTATGATTACAGACCGAATTGGATGACACAAAGTCTTACTACCAGTTAATCATAAAAATTACAATTTCCAAGAAAAGAAGAACAGCCAAGTTATAAAAGAAAGGGAAAATTCCCATCAAAAGACTGAGAAATTCTTTCATGTCGCTCTCAAATTGAAATTGGTTGATTTAAACTACAACTTTAAATGTGATTGGTTGATTTAAACTACAACTTTGAATGTGATTGGCTTACTGAACTGTCAATAACAAACTGTCCGATAACAAACTGTCCAATAACAAACTGTGCGATACAACTTGGGAAGTGAGTTACTGGAAAATAGGAGTTTTTTAAACCAACTACAATCGAGGAAATTGTAACTTTTATGATAATAATAATAATAATAATAAAAATAATACAGTGGATGCTATCAATGGACACTCATAGGCAGACCGCTCTACTAACAACTGCCTGCCCAAAACGCCATACATTCTTCTTAGTTTGGTATTAACGGGAAAGCTCTGTGCTGGTTTTAGTCCTAACTTGATCTTGAGAGTCGTAAGCAAGTAGTCAATATAAAGCGAACCACATCATGTAGCTAGAGCCTGCAATGTAGCCTTCCCCAAGGATCTGTGCTGGGGCCTATATAATATTTGTTATACACATCCCCGGTTGCACTTGGCAAAGAAGTCGAATGTAATTCAAGCTTGCCCCCAAAACAAAATACAGTTATATCTACAGTAATATGGTTATTCTTCAGCCAGTTATCTAAAAGAGATTCCACAAGGTGAATGCAATGTTGGTTTTTATTGCATTCAGCTATAGCACAAGTCTTCCTTCTCCTTTCTAACATTGATATTCACGTGAAATCTCACTTTGCCATTTTTCTTTGCTTTCTTCCTAGTTACATCTGTTTACGAATTTCTTTGCTCTGAATATAGGACAGTTTCAGGATCACTCAGTATTATTCAATTTGCATTGTGTTTGCACAATCATAATGCTTATAAATCCATACAATTTTCAATATCTTACCAAAATCCGTCTGTGTCCGCAGGCTAACCAAAATCACCTCTTACGAGATTTGCTTTCGTTCTCGGCATTCTCATATAAATGGAAACTGATAGGTCGATGTTTTAGTTAGAGGTGAACTCTCAATGTTCACTCAACTGACTGCCGAACGTACGAAGATAATTCATCGTTTTTGTTCTTCCAAAGGCGTTTTCCTAAAGCAAGTCTGTTTTTCACTGTATTTCATGTGAATGACTCCGTTGTTTTGCTATTTCTCCACGATTTCTACAGTTGTGTGACCGTTATTTCAGCTTTTCCATCACACAAAAAAGCCAACAAAGTGCTTCAAAGGTGGCGTGTCTCCGCCATTCTATGTTTCTCTTAATTTCGGGAGACCAAGAGAGCTGACCCCGTATCATTAAGATTAGCTTGACAAGAAGAAAAGCATTCTTAAACTATCTTTCTTACCTTTAGAAATGCTGATCAGATGGAAGCCGCCATTACAGAGATTACACTTGAACCCAGTCTCTAACGTTTGACTGTAAGCGCGGATGCTGTGCACACTCTCTCTATCTCCTTTGCCTCCCTTTGTCTTTGGGAGGAAGACCTACATGTAAGACCTAAAAAAAGAAGACTTGTTTTCTTACAGGCCTAACCAAACCAGAGACAGTCAAACCAGGTCAAAGCTTTGCTTTAGACGCCAACTGATGCGAAATAAACAGGGTCTAGATGTCAATTTTTTTTTTGTCCATACATCGTCTTGTAATTTTACAGACGATGTATGGACAAAAAAAAAATTCTCTACATTTAGTTATAAACTAGTACAAATGTCTCCTATCATGATTTTGGTAAATTCTGGTGCATTTTTAAGCATTAGTAGCTGGTTTTGCGAGCTCACCGAACTAATTTTTGTCATGATACCATACATTTCTTCTACTGGTTACCCCCCCAAAACGCAAGGGATTATGGGTCATGTGCAAGTAGCGAATTCAACAAATTGTAACACTATCCAAATATGGTCATGTCGCTCTCGATATCTGTCACCCGTAGGTAACAGATATCCAGCGGTATACGTAGCTTCGCACGTGGGAAGAAAAAGTGAAGTGAGAAAATGTCGACTTAACAAATCGAATGTGGTTTAGCGTGGTATGTACTCTTATCGACAACGATACGCGTCATCACAGTGGTCAAAATGTTGTGGACTCACGAGGCGCAGCCGAGTGAGTCCGCAACAAATTTTGACCACTGTGATGACGCGTATCGTTGTCGATAAGAGTACATACCACGCTAAACCACATTCGATTTGTTCTTTACCACAATATCAATGATAACGAAGGAAATCTTTGCTAAACACGGACTTGAAAGTGCACGCGCTGCATTATGCAAATGAGCTATTTGTACGCGTCATACTTTCCTTTCAAAAACTTTTGCTAACTCGCTCAGCATACAGAAACAATACGAAAAAACTGTCTGGGAAACGAGCAATGACGCGTACTCGTTAACGATAAGAGTTTAGAGCACGATTAAGCGCATTTCGATTTCTTTTTACCACAATGTCAACGTCGAAGAAAATGTGTTTTTTTTTCAGAGCGCGAGCTGAAAAAGGCAATGCGTGACACAATGACGCGAGCAGCGTGGTATGGACTCTCATCGACCACGGCAAATTAGCCAATCAGATTGCGAGATTAGTAGCAATTGTGGTAAAAAGTGAGATTTACAAGGATTTAGGCTGTTTTGTTATCAATTTGTTGAATAATAAAACAATTATCCTGCTCAATCTCGCGGAATATCGTCTGATTTTAGCCGACTCGGCCTACGGCCTCGTCGGCTAAGTATCAGACGATATTCCGCGAGATTGAGCAGGATAATTGTTAAATATATATATCTTATTAGACGTTTTGGTGTGTAGTATCGCTGTATATTTTTACGAGTTGTGCGGTATTTTGACGAGCCCGTAGGACGAGTCAAAATACAAACAACGAGTAAAAATATACAGCGATACTACACACCAAAACGTCTAATAAGAGATTTATTATCCAACGATTTCTTTTCCCAAAATTCTGACTTGCCAAGGTTTTGAACTTCACGCGGCCGGGAGGAATGAGACGAGTACAAATATCGTGTGATATTTGTACTCGTTTCGCGCGATATTTGTACTCTACGAAGCAGACTTGGATAATAATTAACAATTATTCCATGAGCGCGCGTTGGATATGAGATGGTAAATAGCCAACGAGACCCGTAGGGCCGAGTTGGCTATAACCAATCTCATATCCAACGTGCGCGAGTGGAATAATTGTTTTATTAAATTCTCAACCTTCGGTTTTGCTAAATATCTAAGAAACGACCGGGAAGTGATGTGACTTCCGGGCGGCAAAACGAAATGCTGAAAATTTTATGAGCAAGGTCAAACGCAGGTATAATGGCTGGTAACCGAGATCTAGTGAAGCAATCAGAAAGCTAGAATTGCATTATTCGAGGTTGAGAATTTAATAATATATTTTTATTAAAAACTGGATCATTAGATAATCCAATTCGAGAGTTTTCATTGGCTTAGCCATCATGGTATATGAGCCATTATACCATGATCTACAAAAATTGGGAGCATATGCGTGATTTTTTGGGCCTTCTTGTTTTTATTGTAGTCTAGTTTTCTATATTTTGGGTGCGTTTTTAATAAAACAATTATTCCACTCGCGCTTGTTGGATATGAGATGATCATAGCCAACTCGGCGCTACGCGCCTCGTTGGCTGTCTATCATCTCATATCCAACGCGCGCTCATGGAATAATTGTTAAATAATTTTGTTCTAAAAAGCAACCCATAATTCGACAATTTGCATAACCAGACTGACAAGACATCTTTTAAGGCGCCAAGAGATTTGCTATTATTACTTTTTGGGTTATTTGCCAAACCTGAAGTCTGAAGCAGATAATTGTTTGGCAAGATTGACAAATCACCACATTTTGCGACAACTCGCGTATTCAATTATTGTTTCAAAATGCGATTGCCGAGGCAGTTATTTGCAGGCCATGTAGTGGGCTTTAAACCAATGAAAAGGAAGAAAGCATGCATCCATTGATAATGATCATTATAATCCCGAAATGTTTTTCTTTCTTTTCATCACCGAGTGCCCACCACATGACCTGCAAATAAGTACCAGCAAATAATAGCCTTGTGACAGCTCCCCCAACAACCCCCCTCCCCTCGGAGGGGGGCTCCTATATAAAATGGACGGGGGTGCTTATTGTACCATTCAGGGGTTAAAAAGCGGTTTTGGTTCCTCTTAGGGAGTTCAGCCTCAAAAAGCTTCACAGCGGGAGCTTTTGCAGTGCCTTAAGAACATTCACGCTAATTGTTTCTGCACATCCTTACTGCGCAAGCAAATTCACACACAACGTCATGCATCGAGCGCGCGCTAAGAAATAAAATGAACAATTATAGGGCAACATAAGGAAACATAAGCAACATAAGCAAGCTGTGTTGAGAACACTCCTCAACAGAGCAAACCTCCTCCCTTCGCGTCCTGAACTAAGAACCAGTGAGCGGGAACGCGTTTTGAGCGATTTAACAGCGAATGGCGATCCTGGTAGTCTGTTGAGGAAGTGCCTTAGCAACAAGACCGAACCCAGACAGTCACAGGAGAGGCCTTTGGGTTTTCGGTCCTTCCTTATGTGAACGGTGCGTCCAATCGCGTGGGCCACGTCCTCCGGAAATTTCGCGTTCGGACAGCCTTTAGTACGGTAAGAACATTGACACTGATATTTAAGAAGTCAAAGGAACGACCAACGAATAACCGGGTCCAAGGGATCGTCTACAAAGTGAGCTGCCATGACTGTGCATTCATCTACGTCGGGGAAAGCGAGCGATTGTGGCAGTCGCGCGGGGCCGAGCACGATCCAGGCCGCGCGAGCAACAGCGAATCAGCAATGATCACAACATCCACCCACGACACGCCCACATCCTCGAACATGGTGTTAACAACTACCACAAGAGGCTTTTCTTGGAGTCATGGCGCTCAATTTTGGACCGCGCCGCTATTAACGAGAGAAAACAGTTTTCTCCAGCTTCGTTGCCATTGATTTAAAATCTCGATGAAACGACAACAAGCGAGGGGTTGAAGTGCGATCAATAACGAACTCTTCGTTTATCCGTGCGGCAGTTTCAAATGCCTCTTAAAGGTTTTGTGAAAGCATTGGCAACATTTGGAAAAATTAAAGCAACAGATTAACTTAAACAAAAGATTACTAGAATAGTTTGTCTCCATTGATTCATTTTTGATATTTTATGCTAAGACCCTGGAGACCATGCTGATTTATGCGCGCCTATTTGTTAAAATCAGACTTGTTTTCCACATGCTTTATCTGAGAAACGAAGACGGTGACCCACATTTTTTTTTCAGTTCTGAAACAAGTAATTCATTGTCCGCCCGCATTAGAAGTTGGAAGAAAATCTATCGAGTAGAATATTTTAACGCGAACGTCCTTAAAGGGTATTGATCCAAAAACCAGAAAGATTTGAAAGTACATGTGTTGTTTTAGAATTGGTACCCTCTAGGGGTGAAACAATTCCAAGCCACGCCCATAAAACTGGATCTTGGAACATCTCAGGGTTTTTTTTTCAAAATTTCGATGAGCACCCCCCTGTCCTTTTTACATGGGAGTCCCCCCCAGGCATAGAATCAAATCACTATACAGAAAATAAAACTACTTAACACAAAGCAAACTATTTAACGACACTTTAGCGACATGAGAAACCTCTAAACAATAACTCAATGCTAGCACAATATGAGCTGACAAGTCAAAAGGTAGTTATTAACTGTAGTAACAGTTTTCCCTATACAGTGATTGATTGATTTATAACTTTATTTACTACATGGTACAAATTCCTTCAGCACAATTTAAAAGTATAATATCTAAGTCTGCCTAGCTTAACTAACTAATAACTAATATAGTATTATAAGAATGAAATCCTATCATATCACTAAAACTGCTTTTCAAGGATGCTGTGGCTCATTCAAAGCTGTAATGACGCAGTAAACATTAAATTTGCTTAAAGAAATTGTAGATTGGAGTTCATGAGGAAGGCTGTTCCACAACATAGCACCCCTGCAGGAAAACCTGTTCTCTTTAAATAATTGGTGCGGGGCTGTGGAAGAGCCAATTTATTCTCCTCAGTCGATACATTTGTTTACAAAATTAACCTTACAAATTTAAACTAATTAAAACTAAACAAAACTAGCCTGGTATGCTGACAAAATTATCCAGAAAATCATCAAATATTTACCCCATCCAAATTTCAGGAATCTGGAAAATTTCAGCTCCAGTTTAGGAACCACTCAGGACTATTGGCAAACAACTGGCAAATGAGGAGGAACCGACAGTTTACACTGTAGTTAGTTAGGGATGATGTCATGGTCATCTTTGACTAAGAAGGACAAACAACAACAGTTTTGGGGGAAGTTTTAACACCTTTTAAGTCATCAATACAAACAGTCAATCTATAAATGCAAGCTTAATATTATATTTTGAAAACCTCTTTCAATTTGACACACATCAAATAAAAAGAACTTATTTTATGAGGACAGTAGACATGGCTTCTGACTGGCTAATTCTGAATTTGGGTACGGTAAGAATCAACACTAACTGATACATGCTCATATGGTCTGTGCAATAGAGTTCCCATACATGTACATGTTATGTAATTAAATAAATCACTCCTGTACGTTCATTCGAGATATGGAACTAAAATTATGCAGGTTTCTCTGAAAGATTGACTTAACAAGAACATTTGTTTGGACTGGATTATCTAATCACATAATAATAATTATTATGTGATTAGATTATTCGGTATAATTATTATACTGAATAATCATTAATTAATTGATTCTTCACTGACGTGTCTTCATGCACAGATGTTTCTCCCAGTGACTATATAAGGTCCTGTCCACAGTTTGCCAGAGGAATTTGAAAATGCAACAATAACCAGTCATTTTGCATTTATTTATTTTTGTGTTGAGTAAAACTCGAGCAGGGGAATATCATGATTACTGCAGTGTTATTGGTTTCGGAAAGCTTCATTTAGCAAAATGATTTCCCAGCATCCACAATAAAACACAAAGCTGGCATTTTCAAATTCCTCTGGTTTGAAAAAAATTAATTGAAATCCTTCCAGGACTGATTTTCTTCCAATATAGCAAACTTGTTGCCACAAGCTCAAGATACACAGTAACAATGACTAGTGGAAAATACATGTAAAGGACAAGATTTCTACCCTTGAATTTCTGTCTCACTTCCCTTCTGTCATATGTTCGTCGTAATGTTGGATGACACATGCCTCGCTACTAAATTCCTTCAGACAAATCCAACAGGTCAGGCTTTCAACTTGGCTTGAATTTTCTTCAGTCAAAGAAGACAGCATACAAGATTTCTTGCCACTGAGAGTTGCAGCTGGCTCCTGAAGGTCTCTTCTTGGTTTGAAGTACTGATCATGTTGCTTCCGTTTCAAAGAGCTGGCTCTTGCATGGCTTTCTTCATGCTTCTTGCAGCTTGGCAACTGACTAAAGGTCTTTCTACAATGCTTGCATGTGTACGACATTTCTCCCGTGTGAATTTGTTCGTGTTTTGTGCAGTTTGATGAGTTGCTAAAGCACTTGTTACAATGTTTGCATGTATATGGCTTCTCTCTTGTGTGAATTCGTTCATGTTGCTTACAAGCTGATGAGTTACTAAAGCGCATATCACAATTCTTGCATGTATATGGTGTAATAAAATGAAAGACGAGCGACCAAGATAAAACCAAGAGATGTTTACTCAATGAATGTCATATCGCAACCTACTATGAATATATATTAGTTCAAACTGGCGGGAGTGGGTCTCTAGAGAACGCACGTGCATTTTATACATAACTCATCTTATTATAACACCCTCCCTTTCATATACGAAAAAAGAAATGAAAAAATTACAACCAACACACGAGCTGACTTATACACAATATGAATTAATCATTCACCAAAGATTTAAATACTCGTCAAGCTCTACAACGCGTTAGAAGTTTTAGATCAGTTTATGGCTTAATCAAAACAAAGTCACTGAAGCGCTTTGGTGGCCGTCGTTGACGCTCAGATCGTCTTAACACTGGCTTGGGTGGAGACTCAGCTGAAGTAGGAGCAACTTCCGGCCTACTCAGAGGAGCAGTTTCCTGACTTGGCGCAGGTGGATTTACTTCTTCGGGAACGGTGGTCGGCAACTCATTGGACTGTAGACAAACGGGAACAGAAACCTCAGCAGGGGCCTGGTCTGATGACCGCGGTGGCGGCTCATTTGTCTTCCGCAGGTGAACACGGTTGCGACGAACCACATGATGAGGCGTCTCGACTTCATACGATCTCTCATCCAGTCGACTTCGCACAATTCCTTTCTGCCATTCTCGCTTGCCTAGCTGAAACGGTTTTAGCCTTACTACATCTCCTATTCTTAGGGGATCCAGATCGACAGCACCTCGGTTGTAATACTGAGCTTGTCGCTGCTTGCGCTCTTCGAGCTTGGCTCGGCACAGCTCGCTGTCCGAGACTGCTTGTGGCGCGAGCAAGTTTGCCGTCATTGGTAGGAGACTTCTAGTCCTTCTGTTAAAGAGACGTTGCGCTGGACTAACTTGGACACTGGCAGGCGGGGTGTTTCGATGATCGAGCAAGGCTAGAAATGCATCTGATTCACTCACTCTGCACTTTCTGAGAATTTTCTTAGCTTCCTTCACCGCGCTCTCTGCTTTACCGTTACCCTGACTGTGATGAGGGCTGCTCGTGAGATGTTCAAAGTCCCAATCTCTCGAGAACTTCAGGAAATCGTGCGACGTAAATTGTGAACCGTTATCTGTCACCAGCTGCTCAGGAATACCGTGGCGTGCAAAGTGGGCCTTCAACTTTCTGATGACACACACCGACGAAGGGGATCTTAAATGATCCAGCTCAAAGAAATCACTGTAATAGTCTGAGGTGACTAAGTAGGTTTTCCCTTCAAACTCAAACAGATCCGCAGCCACTCGTTGCCAGGGTCGATTTGGCGTTTCGGGGGACATCATTGTTTCCTTGACTTGACCTCGCTCATACTCCCGACACGCCTCACAAGTTGACACATAGTTCTTAATGTCAGCTGTCATACCGGGCCAATAGAGGCACTCACGAGCTCTGTTTAGACAGCCATTCACCCCAAGATGTGAACTGTGGATTCGTCTCAACAGCTCGCTCCTCGACGCTCGTGGAACCACGACACGTTCTCCCTTAAAGATGAGACCATCCTGGATCGACATCTCATCACGCATGTTGAAGTAAGGGGAAATGATACTGGGCACGTTACTCTTATGCTCTGGCCAGCCCTTCTGAATTACAGCTTTCAGCACTTGAAGAGACTCATCTGCTTCGGTGTCTTTCTGAATTAGCAGAAGCCTTTCTTCCGACACGGGCAGGTACTTCATCATATTGATTGTCTCGAACTCATTCTCGTCTTGCTTACCGACAGGGAGAAATGTTCTCGAGAGGGTATCGGCCAGAAACATCTTGCTTCCCTTTTCGTACCTTACTTCCAGGTCATACTTCTGAAGACGAATTATCATGCCTTGTAGACGCTTTGGGGCACGGTGCAAGGGCTTCTTGAAAATTGATTCCAGCGGCTTGTGGTCGCTGAAAACAATGGTCTTATTGCCAAACGTGTAGTCGTTAAACTTCTCCACTGCAAAAACAATCGCAAGCATCTCTTTTTCTATCTGAGCGTAACGCGTCTCAGTGTCCGTTAATGCTCG
>OZ026597.1:6261893-6266893 GCA_964020085.1 Micromussa lordhowensis | reverse complement strand
TTACAAATGAGTTTTTCGAAAATCTGAGTTAATGCAGAGAGTGTTGATATAGGTCGATAATTATACGGGTCCATTTCCTCACCCCCTTTAGCTATTGGTGTGACTTTTGAAACTTTAAAGTTTTCCGGAAATATTCCTTGTAATAAGGATTGATTGAAAACCATACTTAATGCCTCGTATATATGGTTTGCAGCGTGTTTAATGCATTTTCTTGGAATATCCAATGCCGACTTATCTATTTTCAAACTCATTATTTCATCATATACTTCAGTCGGGCAGATACCACGGAACATAAAACTATTTGCTGTCATAGTTCTATCTAAATACACTGAAGGGTCTATGTCATGCTTTGGCAGTTTATCTGCAAGGTCATTTCCAACATTGATAAAATGGTTATTTAATTGATCACAAATACTTTGCTTGTCTACATAAATTCTATTGTCACGCAGCAGTTTCTTGATTGTATGTTGAGTATTTACTTTTTTTGTGCTTGTTACTTGACTAATTAATTTCCACGTGTTTTTTATGCTTTCTTTGTTCATTTCAAATTGTTCAGAGAAATAATTCTTTTTAGCGGCGTGTATAATCCTATTCAACTTATTACTATATGTTTTATATTCTTTTACCTTGCTTGAGTCCGTGCTATATAAATGAGTCTTTACTAATTTATGTTTTTGTTTGATTGAGTGCATGATTGCTTTCGAAATCCAAGGCCTTTCTAGACGCTTCCGTTGCCGTTTTGATGCTTTACGTAAAGGGGCGTGACGGTCTGTGATAGCGCGTAGATTGTCTAAAATAGTAGATATACTTTCATTGACATCATTTGATATCAAGGTTTTGAAATCTACTGCGAGTAAATCTTGGTGAAAGGCATCTTCATAAAAATGCCTGAAATCTCGAAAAAATCTGGGTTCATTATTTGTAGGAAATGTGTTGGCTATTGTGCAGAAAATTTAAAGCTGCATTCAACGGTTTAGGATCAATGCAGACACGTAAATCACCAGACCTTTTTACAGCAACAACAAACTGGCTGACCCATTCAGTTGGCTGATCCACAGGAGCAATAACTTTAAGATCCTGCAACCTTTTGAGTTCCGCCTTGAATTTTTCTTTAACGGATACCGGTACTTTCCTGGCTGGGAGAATCACTGGTTGGCAAGCCGGATCTACTTGCAGATGAACCTTTCCAGGTAGCTTGCCAAGGCCATTATCAAACACATTTGGGTAGTTGTTAGCAAGATCGTTTTCCAAATTCTCCACAACGCTAACAAAGTTCTCCTTGTGCACAGTTAACAAACCCATCTTCTCGGTAGCGTTTAAACCCAGGAGTGGAGTTAAACTCTCTTTGACGATTAAGAATCTCACTTGGTACTTCTTATTGTTCCGGGGATTTACAACTGGCAGAGCACATGTCCCAACAGGCTTGACCTTGGTGCCATTCCACATAACGAGGGACTGGGAACAAGGCTCAAGATCCACATTTTCCACATACTTAGATGACAAGATGTTTGCACTCGCTCCACAGTCAATTTGAAATCTCACGGGTTTCTGCTGAACCAACATCTCAGCAAACACAGCTTTGTCCTTCATAGCTTGTACCCTTACAACGCTGATCTCTTCCAAATCTTCATCGCTCTCAATGGCGTTAACCGCGGCATCTTTGCAACCTTTTGCAAAATGATTCTTTTTCTTTCACCGGTTACACACTTTGCCCCACGCAGGACACTTCTTTCTCTCAGGAGCGTGCTCATAACCACAAAACTTGCACGAAATTTTCTTTTCCGACTGTCTGTCTGGAGTCGGAACTTGAGGTTTCTTTTTGTTAGATTTGACTTGGTTGATGTTGTCCACCGGTTCCGATAGCGACTTCATGTGCAACGCTGTCACTTCTTCGCTGCGGCAGATATCGATACACCGATTCAAGGTGAGATCTCGAATTCTCAGCAGCTTCTTGGTAGTCTGCTCATCTTTAATCCCAAGCACAATGCGATCACGGATAAGACTATCACGCAAGCAGTCACAAAAGTTGCACGTCTTGGCCAAGGTTTTCAGTTCGGCAACAAAACAATCGACCGACTCGGCTGGAAGCTTGTCCCGCTTGTTAAAACAGTATCTCTCATAGATCTCATTGACTTCTCCGATGCAGTATTTCTCCATTTTGGCCATCACCACGCGCCAATTATTCGAATCCTCGCCCTCGGTGTAACTGAATGTTTTGATAACTTTTAGAGCGTCATCGCCAATCGTGTGCTTGAACATCGCAGGTTGGTACGGCGAGCTTTCTCGATCTAACCTAGAAATAACGAAATAGTTGTTGTACTTTTCCTTCCAAAGCTTCCAGTTATCGGCTATTTCTCCGCTGGGCCGCAATACAAGAGGTTGAGGTGGGGAAATTTGATGAAATATTGGAGACTGGCTTGTTGAAGGTTGAGCAACCGTAGCAGAGTTTCCACTGGTTCCAGTATGGCCTTCCTCATCGCCCATGTCGCAGACAGTTTAATTCGTCGACGACCAAGAGGAACTAGACCAAATATCAAACGGTACTTGACACCGCTGCCACCATGTAATAAAATGAAAGACGAGCGACCAAGATAAAACCAAGAGACGTTTACTCAATGAATGTCATATCGCAACCTACTATGAATATATATTAGTTCAAACTGGCGGGAGTGGGTCTCTAGAGAACGCACGTGCATTTTATACATAACTCATCTTATTATAACATATGGCCTCTCTCCCGTGTGAATTCGTTCATGTTTCTTGCAGTTTGATGAGTTGCTAAAGCACTTGTTACAATGTTTGCATGTACCGGTATATGGCCTCTCTCCTGTGTGAATTCGTTCATGCATCTTGCAGTCTGATGACTGGCTAAAGCACTTTTGACAATACTTGCATGTATATGGTTTCTCTCCTGTGTGAGTTCGTTCATGTCGCTTGCAGTGTGATGAGTAGCTAAAGCACTTTTTACAATGTCTGCATGTATATGGCTTCTCTCCTGTGTGAGTTCGTTCATCTTCCTTGCAATTTGATGACTGGCTAAAGCACTTTGTACAATGCTTGCATGTATATGGCTTCTCTCCTGTGTGAATTCGTTCATGTTGCTTGCATTGTGATGAGTAGCTAAAGCACTTTTTACAATGCTTGCATGTATATTGGCTTCTCTCCTGTGTGAGTTTGTTCATGTTTCTAACAGGTTGACTATGATATCTAATAGGTTGATATGACCTTATTTCAGTGAGAGTTTGTTCATGCTCTTTGCAACCTGATAACTCTTTGAAGAATTACATTTGTCTGCAAAAAAAAGAAATGTCAAATTTTATGTTGAAACCAAGGTGATGGATTCAAAAGTTTGTAATGTACATGTAGCCGCATCCCGACACACTTAAAACCCCATTCTTAAGATATTACAGGATCTAATTGTTAATCTTGAAATATGTGTGAATGTTTGGCAAACAACAGACTTGTGAACCCATCCAAATTACATCCAAGTCTACTAATTTGTTCTTACACGTTCTTGTTACCCTAAGACATAAATTTGAAATTCAATGACAATTTAAAAACAATTCAAATAACAAAATGAACCTACGTGTAACAAACCAGCAGACTTGCCATAAGCCTACTGTATCTCAGCGATTTGAGCATCTGACCTGTGCAAGAAAGGTCATGGGTTGACTCCACTCGGTCATACAAGATGTTCAGTTGAGTGCAAAATGCAGGGTAAGGTCAAGAGCATGGGGTGCAGCAGACCCAGGGGGGAGGATTCCCATTTAAAAAGGACGGCGGTTTTGGTTATACCTTTTAGGGTGAAGATCCACAGCATGAGATTTTGCAGTACCTTTTAAGGTATCGAGCCAAAAAAAAGTGACAAGAGGTACTGTTTTGTTTTAGAATTGGTGCCTCTTAAGATTGAAAAAAATTTCAAGCCATGTGGTAGGGATTAGGATGAATTCTAGATGAAAAAGAAAAGATCAATAAAAGTCAAATCACAAGTAATATTCGACAAGTATCCTTTGTTAGAGGCTACAACAGGAAAAATTAACACTCACATTTTCACCACAATGTCAAACCTAAAGCTTTTCGATGTCCCAGCGACGGCTGTGAAACTGGTGTGATAATGCACAGTATTACACAAATCATGACTTCCAGCCAAAGTCGCCGTCCACCCAAATTTAGACTGAAATGTCAGTCATCTCCCGCCCTCAACCTAATGCCGGGCGAGAGACCTCGGGCATTAGGCTGAGGGCGGGAGATGACTGACATTTCAGGCTAACCCAAATTGTGTGGGAGGTGGTGATGTGGTTGGTAAATTATAAATGTGGCTGGATTTTTACATGGCAAAGAAGTTGAATGCAAATCAAGCCAGCCCCAAAACAAAATATTGTTATAGCTACAGTGATATGGTTATTCTTCAGCTAGTTATCTAAAAGAGATTCAATAGGTGAACAAAGGCTGCTTTTGTAATCTTGCTGTTCAAATTCAGTTGGTCTTTTACAAACGCAATTTTGAATATATAGTTTGAGGATTACTCAGCATTGTCAATTTGCATTTTATTTGCACAATCATAATGCTTCATAAAATTTGAATATCTTACCAAAATCCGTCTGTGTTCGCAGGCTAACCAAAATCACCTCTTACGAGATTTACTTTCGTTCTCGGCATTCTCATATAAATGGAAACAGATAGCTCGATGATCGCAGGCGTCAGGTTTGCAATTTTAGTTAGAGGCGAATTCTTAATGTTTACTCAAATGACTGCCAAACGGACGAAGAGAATTCATCGTCTTTGTTCCTCCAAAGACGTTTTCTTTAGGTAAGTCTGTTTTTCACTGTATTTTATGTGAATGACTCTGTTGTTTTGACAAAAACGCTATTTCTCCACGATTTCTACAGTTGTGTGACCGTTATTTCGGCTTTTCCATCACACAAAAAAAGCCAACAAAGTGCTTCAAAGGTGGTGTGTCTCCGCCATTCTATGTTTCTCTTCATTTCGTGAGACCAAGA
>OZ026597.1:6229393-6251893 GCA_964020085.1 Micromussa lordhowensis | reverse complement strand
ATCTGTAGCATTTATTTCATTTGCCAAAAAAGTAGCCATAGATTTCTGCCAATTTTTTTCTCAGTTATTGAGGATATTGTTCTCATTGAATTTATAAAATAAAAAGTGGCGGTCACCGTGCTCGCTTAAGAGAAAACGAGCATTTATCTCGCGCTCATTTGCGCGCGCTAATGACGCAAAAATCGTGCGCAGTAAGGATGCACAATGCAAAACTAGGGAATCACCTTAATCATAAAAATTACAATTTCCGAGAAAAAGAAAAATAGCCAAGGTATGCAAAATAGGGGAAAATTTGCAGTAAAATACTGACAAAGGAGTCGTAAACATTCTAAAGGTTACCGGCAAAAACACAAAAGCAAGCGCGCGCGCACGCACACGTAATTACAGCTTTGAATGTGATTGGTTGATTTAAACTACATCTTTGAATGTGATTGGCTTATTGAACTGTCCGATAACAAACTGTCCAATTTAAGGAATGGACAATGTCTAGCGTGCGTCCATTCAATTCGGGATGCACGCGGATAGTTGGGAGAGCACGAAGGTAGCGTTAAGAGATGCTCGAGGCGCAGCCGAGAGCATCTCTAGCTACCTAAGTGCTCTCCCAACTATCCAAGTGCATCCCGAATTGGATGGACGCACACTAGACATTGTCCATTGCTTTTATAACATAGCAAGACCGTAGTCTTGCTCAACAACTTCAACATCCTTACGACAGACCCTGTGACTGCAACAATCTTCCCAGCTCCACCTGTAGTTGCACATCGTCACGATCTCAGCCTGCGAGATGTCCTAGTACACACCTCCGACAGGTCCCAGACAGAGGAACCAGGAACTTACGCATGTCGACATCCCCGCTGCCGCACTTGCCTACACACATCGTCCAACGTCCATGTATGTGGACCCAAGAGCGCAACCACCATCCGGGAACACTTTACCTGCAAATCAGAGAACGTCGTTTACTGCATCTCGTGCCGTCGATGCCCCCAGCTATACATTGGAGAGACCGGTCGTGCTCTACACGAACGATTCGGCGAACATCTTCGGAGTATTCAAAAAAACACTGGTGGTTTCCCGGTCGCAGAGCACTTTAACTCTCCCGGTCATAGTCTATCAGACATTGCTGTAAGAGGCCTAAGGAGGTGTCCCGGTTCCAGTTTCAGACGGAAGCAGTTAGAAATGGAAATCATTTTTAGGCTCGGCACTATGCAACCAGATGGCCTAAATAATGTTTTCCATTTCATATGAACAGCGCGCGCGTCTAGTTTTCCCCGCGCGCTTTGTTTCCGTTATTTTCAAATGAACAGTCTCGCGAACTTAACGGTTTTCACACTGAAGAAGGGCTATGCCCGAAACGTTTGTGATTTTTCACAATTTGACACTTTTGCATATTTCTATGCCATCAGTACTTTTTGTACTTTTTATTTTCTTTAGTCGCTTTTTCTGTACTGATCAAATTGCGAATTCTGCACGTGGACATGCACGTGTTGTTTTCACTGGCAGCACTTTTCGCTACACGTGCGCGTGCACGTGTTGTTTTTACCGGTAGCACTTCTTCGCTTTGTTGATCTTTCGACGCTTCCGATGTTTCTTCAACCACTTCAGACACGTTTTCTAGATCTTCAAAGTCATCGAGAAACCCTAACTCAAATGTTGGATAATACTAGCCATTTTTAACAGCTAAAGTACTCGTAAAAAGTTGCGAAAAAAACTTTTGCTGGCAAGAAATTTCACCGACACGTGCACGTGCACGTGTTGTTTTCACCCGTAGCACTTTCGCTTTGTTAATCCTTCGACGCTTCCGAAGTTTCTGCAAAAATTTCAGACTCGTTTTCTAGATCTTCAAAGTTATCGAGAAACCCTAACTCAAATGTTGGATAATACTAGCCATTAGTAACAGCTAAAGTTAAGTTTTACTCGAAAAAAGTTGCGAAAAACTTTTGCCACCAAGAAGTTTCGCCGACAATGACGTCAGTCTGAACCATCTCTATGAACCATCCATTTCTCGTCACGATGAAAAAAAAAAACTTTATTTACCCTCGACAGTTACTTTAGTTATAATTAAATTGGAAAAACATTGGAGGTGCAGAGTGCGCTACAAAATCCTTTTAGTATTGATGCCTCATTCAAGAACAGGCTCAGATGCCATTTTACTGTTTTAGGAAATTTTTAACTTTTTATTGTGAATTTTATTCAGATGTAAATTTGCGTTTTGTCTCCTTTTCACCTTTCATTTCATCTAATTTGAAATTGAATCGTGAAGTAATAGTAATGTTATTCACTCTATGTAACGCGTGGAATCATGGGAGTTGTATGCAACATCACGCAAGCAAATGTAGATTTCCTATTAAAACTATTTGCTATGTCGAGAGCAAAGGAGCCATAGAAGGAATAGACACGTAATGACCTGCAATAATTAATCATTTATTTATTGCACAAAGGTTTGCAAAATATGGTGATTTGTAAGTGGCCAGCAAATGAATTGTTTGCCAAAGCCGAAGGCTGAGTCAACCAATTGACCTGCGAGACATTGACAAATCACCACAATTTGGAATAACTGGATACAAAAGTTGTTTCATCATTTGACCACCAAGTTCATCAACTTAAGATGTCAAATCACTCTCTTGCAGCTCAGGGAAGGCTTCTGCTATTTTCACAAAAAGCGTGGTTACAAATTTGCATGGGCAGAATATTATGTGCAGCAAACCACATTTAGATGATATTACACATGAGCAGACCATTATTTGTAGACAGTTATTTAAAGTGCCACTATGATCAAATTTTTACCCCTTGATTTTTTTCGCTAATCACATAGAACTCTACGAAAGATTAAAAAACGCCGTTTACCGTTTACAAATATCTGCATTGGTTCAGGAGATATTTAAGTTTGAAAAAATGAGTAAAATATGCAAATGAGATTACTGATGACGTCATACACTCAACCAAATATCAAGTATATCAATAGCGCTATCTTGGTCAATTTGCAGCAGAAACCATTGAAACTTGGTAGGCCAACAGTTCTAAATGCAACACATCCACAGCTATAACAGTTTCCGTTCCCATGGCAACCCACTCTTTTCCAGTCCCTTCTAGCCCGATATCAATATTTTAGTGATTTTAAGCTTGGAAACCATTACACAAGGCTATGAACTCAACCTAATGTGTTTATATGCTTGCTGGATTATGCAGATGAGACACCATTGGCAAATATCAATATAGAACCCTAAAAGTGGTCAGAAAAGTATTTAATATTCTGGAGGTCTGGAACCTAGTATGTTGCCATGGTAACAAAATTGTTAAGCTCATATTGCAGAGCACCTCTAGTAGAATCTTACTGTAAAAATTCAAACATTTATTATACAAATTGACTGAGATATCCTTGTTTATCATATTTGATTAAAATGCGGTTGAGTGTATGGCGTCATCACTTTGCTAATTTGCATATTTTAAAAACTTGAATATCTCTGGAACGAAAAGAGATATTTGAAAACAGTAAACAGCATTTTTACTCTAGACTACTTATTTATGTCTTAAAATGGCTCGGATTTGAAGGATGCGATTTTTGTCATAGTGGCACTTTAAAGGTGTCTCAGTCAATGAAAAGTAGGAAAAAAATTTTGAATGAAAATGCTCATTATCATTTGATAATTTTTTTTGTTTTCATTGGCTAAAACCCACCACCTGACTTGGAAATAACTGCTTACAAATAACGGTCTTGTAACAGGTCAAACAGTTGCTCTTGAAAGATTTCTTAATACAATTCTTACTTTACTCAACAGAAAGTAAAAACCAACCAAACTACTTAACTTTATGACAAAGTTTTCTTAGGACATTTGGGTACATGAGAATCCTCTTAGCAATAACAGGAGGACAGGAGGACAATATGAAATGACAAGTCAATACTTACTAACTATAGCAATGGTTGTCCTTATCCAATGACGTTTGTTTACAAAACTAACATTTCAAAAATAATTAAAAATACATCAAATGAAAATTAAAAAAACCTAATCGATGCCATTCCAGGAATGAATGAATAAATGAAACAAAACTTGTTGCAGTGAGATCAATATTTACACTAAAGATGACAAGTAGAAAAATAAGAGGGATATTTACACCTTAGAATGATGTTTATGTATAAGCATCACTTTTGTCTCATATGTTCGTCGTAATGTTGGATGACACATGCCTCGCTAATAAATTCCTTCAGACAAATCCAACAGGTCAGGCTTTCAACTTGGCTTGAATTTTCTTCCGTCAAAGACAGCATACAAGATTTTGTGCCACCAAGAGTTGCAGTTGGCTCCTGAAGATCCCTTCTTGGTTTGAAGTACTGATCATGTTCCTTCTCTTTGAAAGAGCTGGCATGTCTCTCTTTGTGTTTGTGGCAGTTTGATGACTGGCTAAAGGACCTTTTACAATGCTTGCATGTATATGGCTTGTCTCCTGAGTAAGTTGGTTCATGTTTCTTGCAGTTTGATGACTGGGTAAAGCCCTTTTTACAATGCTTGCATGTATATGGCTTCTCGCCTGTGTGAGTTCGTTCATGTTCCTTGAAGCTTGATGACTGGCTAAAGCACTTTTTACAATGCTTGCATGTAAAAGGCTTCTCGCCTGTGTGAGTTTGTTCATGACGCTTGCAATTTGATGGCTGGCTAAAGCACTTTTTACAATGCTTGCATATATATGGCTTCTCACCTGTGTGAGTTCGTTCATGTTTCTTGCAGCTTGATAACTGGCCAAAGCACTTTTTACAATGCTTACATATATATGGCTTCTCGCCTGTGTGAGTTCGTTCATGTTTCTTGCAGCTTGATAACTGGCTAAAGCACTTTTTACAATGCTTGCATGCATATGGCTTCTCTCCTGTGTGAGTTCGTTCATGACGCTTGCAATTTGATGGCAGGCTAAAGCACTTTTTACAATGCTTGCATGTATATGGCTTCTCGCCCTCGTGAGCTCGTTCATGTTTCCTGCAGTTTGATGAACACCGAAAGCACTTTTTACAATGCTTCCATGTATATGACTTCTCTCCTGGAAGAGTTCGTTCATATTCCCTGCAGTTTGATGAATACCTAAAGCACTTTTTACAATGCTTGCATGTATATGGCTTCTCGCCTGTGTGAGTTCGTTCATGTTTCTTGCAGCTTGATAACTGGCTAAAGCACTTTTTACAATGCTTGCATGCATATGGTTTCTCTCCTGTGTGAGTTCGTTCATGACGCTTGCAATTTGATGGCTGGCTAAAGCACTTTTTACAATGCTTGCATGTGTATGGCTTCTCTCCTGTGTGAGTTCGTTCATGACGCTTGCAATTTGATGGCTGGCTAAAGCACTTTTCACAATGCTTACATATATATGGCTTCTCGCCTGTGTGAGTTCGTTCATGTTTCTTGCAGCTTGATAACTGGCTAAAGCACTTTTTACAATGCTTGCATGCATAGGGCTTCTCTCCTGTGTGAGTTCGTTCATGACGCTTGCAGTTTGATGGCTGGCTAAAGCACTTTTCACAATGCTTACATATATATGGCTTCTCGCCTGTGTCAGTTCGTTCATGTTTCTTGCAGCTTGATAACTGGCTAAAGCACTTTTTACAATGCTTGCATGCATATGGTTTCTCTCCTGTGTGAGTTCGTTCATGACGCTTGCAATTTGATGGCAGGCTAAAGCACTTTTTACAATGCTTGCATGTATATGGCTTCTCGCCTGTGTGAGCTCGTTCATGTTTCCTGCAGTTTGATGAACACCGAAAGCACTTTTTACAATGCTTGCATGTATATGACTTCTCTCCTGGAAGAGTTCGTTCATATTCCCTGCAGTTTGATGAATACATAAAGCACTTTTTACAATGCTTGCATGTATATGGCTTCTCGCCTGTGTGAGTTCGTTCATGTTTCTTGCAGCTTGATAACTGGCTAAAGCACTTTTTACAATGCTCGCATGCATATGGCTTCTCTCCTGTGTGAGTTCGTTCATGACGCTTGCAATTGGATGGCAGGCTAAAGCACTTTTTACAATGCTCGCATGCATATGGCTTCTCTCCTGTGTGAGTTCGTTCATGACGCTTGCAATTTGATGGCTGGCTAAAGCACTTTTTACAATGCTTGCATATATATGGCTTCTCGCCTGTGTGAGTTCGTTCATGTTTCTTGCAGCTTGATAAGTGGCTAAAGCACTTTTTACAATGCTTGCATGCATATGGCTTCTCTCCTGTGTGAGTTCGTTCATGACGCTTGCAATTGGATGGCAGGCTAAAGCACTTTTTACAATGCTTGCATGTATATGACTTCTCTCCTGTAAGAGTTCGTTCATGTTCCCTGCAGTTTGATGAATACCTAAAGCACTTTTTACAATGCTTGCATGTATATGGCTTCTCTCCTGTGTGAGTTCGTTCATGTCGCTTCCAACTTGAAATGCCGCTAAGACTCTTTTCACAATGCTTGCATGAAAATGACTTCATTCCTGTACGAGTTTGTTCATGCTCCATGCAATCTGATAACGGGTTAAACAGTTGGACGCAATAGTTGCATTTGTCTGCAAAAAGAAAAGGACAAGTAATTAAATCTCTTACTATGTATAAAAAACTGAGATTAAGAAGCTTAAACTATATAGAGATCTAGTCTTACCAAAATAACCGACAACAAATAGGGGGGTCACTGTACTTGCTTTCAAGATAGGACGCATTGAAGACCATGCCTTTTTAGAAGCTTTCACTGTTTTTAAAAAGACGATTTTAGTTTAAATATATCAGCAATAGTTATCGGTACTAAGCCCTATACTAGCTTTTATTTCTTTCTTAGTGTGCATTCTTGATGTATGACGAGTTGTGATGTTGCAACATAAATTTTGAGCGCAGTGAAGATGCATAGAAGCAAAGGACGCGAACGTCCTTAATGTTGGAGGTATGGGATATCACTGCATCCTAACACACTTAAAACACAAATTTATACAGAAGATATAAAGGATCTAGCATTTTTGTTCCTTGAGGCCATGCTCCTTTTGGTCACCACAAAGAATTGCGACCTCTGTCCGCGCCCGATTTTTGAGCATGCACAGAGTTTTCGTTTGGTATTTTAAGCGAATCAGATTTGTCATATTTGACAGAAACCGAAAGCCCGTGAATCGCGGCGGACTTCCGGTGCTGGTGCTGACCAAAAGGAGCGCGGCCTCTGGGGACGAGAGATTCTACATGTAATTGCTAGCATGAATGTTTGGCAAACTATAGATTTGAACGGTTTTCACACTCAAGAAGGGCTATGCCCAAAACGTTTGTGATGTTTCACAATTTGACACTTTTTCATATTTCTATGCCATCAGTAATTTTTATTTTCTTTTGAATGGAAGTGTGACGCATCGCCCAAGGATTACAAAATAAAATACTTTCGTACTTGTTCACATCCGCTACATTTATAGATTTGCGAACCCATCAAATAACCAGTCTACTAGGTCGTACACGTTTATTTACCCTGCTAAACTGACATTACAAAATAAAAAAACAAACAGTAAACTCAATAAAAAGAAGGCTTAAAATAAGAAAAATGAACCTAGGAAGGCCATGGGCCTACTGCATGTATCTCAACAGTTTGCGCATCTATATAACCTGTGCGAGGAAGGTCACTTAAAAATATACTAAAATTGACACCTTTGATTTATTACTTCTCGATGTGTGTGTAGCATGAGCATGCAAAATAAATCATAGTGACCTAACTTTGTTTGGTGGGTTGCCCTATGCAAGCAATCAAATGGAATCAAGTACTTTGGTTGTATTTGGAAATGGAAGACAAGGCTCCTCTGCTGGGTAACCAGAGAGTGTTTTAAGATAAAACACCTAGATTAATCACTGACTTTGTCAGAGTTATGGAAACTATTTTCTGATGTTTGCATACCCACATGTTCAGTCCTTTTCACTGATTTAATCACAAGAATCTAGTCTCTTTTATTCCCATGACAGGGGTACAATTATGTAACCTATTAATTTACAATGAAATGACATCAACCAAGGCCTCCTGGAAACCAAGTTTGTTTGGCTGAGTGTCTTTGTGCTCTCATCCAATCATGTTCAAGGAGCATGATACATGTAGTTAGCTGTTTGAACAGACAGTTTTGATTACGTTCTAAACACTTGAAATTTTGTTGACTTCAAAAAATAATTTCCTAACAGGGCTCATTTCAAACTCAGATTCAATCCAATGTATCAGAAACAAACTAAAGGAACCACACAAAAAGCATACCAAAAACTTGTGGGTTGAAGTTTTGCTCCTGTAGTTTGGATTGTCTATCATTGTAGTGAAAGTGACACCTCAACGACAATACACAGAGTAGCTGTATTATTTAACCAGAAAATTCAAGATGGCAGCTACTTCACATTTCACTTCATAGAGTTCCAATAGAGTTTGTGCCAATTTTGTGAAATAACACACCAGAAGTCTTAATGGTTATACTGATTCACAGTCTAACTTTATTTTAATCTCTTACAGCACAAACGTTGGCAATTTAGGGACTGAATTTAAAATATTAGTTGTCAGAATGGAAAATCTAGGTTCATTAGCACATGTATTTAGGAGCCCTGGAATTGGTGTCATTTGTAATCTTTATTCAAACCAAAGTTATAAGGACACTCCGATTGTTGCTGACACTATGATGACGATTTCAATAAAGAGTTTAGTGCCAGTTTTTAAACAGATTTTTACCTAAAATTAGTTTGCAAGTTTTTACTCAGTGAAACATCTTCAAGGTCTGATAAGGTTCTGAAGATAATTAATAATAACAATAATAAGTAATGGTAACAGGACTGAGTGGAGTCCAGTTCGGTCTGTAATCATACAAGTGATAACAAAATTAGACAACCATGTGGCTGGAGCCTGAACTGGACGACACAAAGTCTTATTACCAATTAATCATAAAATTACAATTTCCCAAAAAAGAATAATAGCCAAGTTATAAAAGAAAGGGAAAATTTGCATCAAATGACTGACAAACTGTTTCATGTCGCTCTAAAATTGGGACTGGTTAATTTAAACTACAACTTTGAATGTGGATTGGTCGATTTAAACTACAACTTTGAATGTGATTGGCTTACTGAACTGTCAATAACAAACTGCCCGATAACAAACCTTCTCACTTCGGTATTAACGGGAAAGCTCTGAGCTGGTTTCAGTCCTATCTTGAGAGTTATACGCAAGTAGTCAATGTAAAGGGAACCACATCATGTGACAAGAGTCTGAAATGTGGCATTCCCCAAGGATCAATGCTGGGGCCTATATTATATTTGTTATAGACATCCTCGCTTGTATTTGGCAAAAAAGTTGAATGCAGGGCTCAAAATAACGGCCGGTCACCGGACAATGTCCAGCCAAGATGACTATTTGTCCGGACAAAATTTGGGTTTGGCGGTCATTTTGACCGGTCAAGTACGCGGTTTCCAAATAATTCACTAGAAAAAAATTATCCTTTATTTCTGGAAAATATAAACAGTGAAATAATAAAATATCTCAGCGGCTTTTAGTTACAAAATAGGAGAAAACCGATGAGACGGTTATGATCGTCGGCTTTGTTAATGCTGTGGTGTCTTAGCGGCTTGCTAAAATAACACAGGAAACTTCAACCTCTGTAAATACGCTAAACAGACTAGACAACAATGAACATCACATCAATCAACGTCGCAGTTACAGATTTAATTGTCCTCATTAGCGTTTCTTCAGTTTATTTTCTACATACATGCTGACCGAGCATGCTGAGTGGCGGAAGGCCAGCGATCTTTCACTTGTAGCACGAGCCTATGCAGCCCTATTAGTGTTTGGTAGAAACTCGAAGTGTTTACAACCAAAATCGCATTCAGCGTAAGTGGTAAGTTAATATACAATTATGTGCAGGGTAACTACGATAAAATGAGCATTTCTAATAAAATAATATAGCGAGTTTTTATTGTTGCTAACCCAGGCAAGTCTTTATGTCGAGTAGAATTAATGCAGTCTGTGGAAATGAAAATCAAACAAATTTAATTGATACTTTTAGTGATTAAAACTTTTATCCTCTTTAACAACACATTTTTGTGCATAGGAGGCAATGTTTTTGCTTAATAGGGAAATTCTTTAAAATAAGCATTTTCAATATTTTGACTGGTCAAAAACGAGACATGAGCGAGTTAAAATTGGTTTGGCTGGTCAACATGTTCAAAAATTATTTTGAGCCCTGGAATGTAATTCAAGCTGGCCCCAAATCAAAATATTGTTATAACTACAGTAATATGGTTATTCGTCAACCAGTTATCTAAAAGAGATTCCACAAGGTGGACATTGGCTACTACTGAACACAATTTTGGTTTCTATTGCATTCAGCTACAGTAGGAGTCTTCCTTCTCATTTCTAACATCAATATTCAGGTAAAATCTCACTTTGCTATTTTTCAAGTTCTCTTTATTTTGTTCCTAGTTCTATTTGTTTCGAATTCCTTCGCTCTGAATATAGAACAGTTTGAGGATTACTATGCAGGCCCATGCGTGCCATAGGAAAAAGCCCTTAAATGACCGTACATTTTTTTTATTTTTTTATTTTATTTCTGATTTTTTACATTTCTTTTTTTATTTCAATGGTTAATTATTATTTTTATTTTTATTTTTTATTATTATTTTTTTATTCTTAATTTTTATTTTGTTTATTTCATTCTTATTCTTTATATATTTTTTTATTTTCAATTTTTTTAATTTTTATTTCATTTTTATTTTTAAATAATTTTTTTATTTATCTCTATTTTTACTTTGTTTTTATTTTCAATTTTTATTTTTTTAAATATATCTTTTTTTTTTATTTTCCAAATGTATATAAAAAAAAATGAGTGTGGCCCATGAGTGCCATAGGTGCCAAAAAAAAAAAAAGAAAAAAAAAATTAAAAAAGTCGGCGGCCTATGTGTGCCATAGACCAGGGTGCATTGCGATTCCCATCATGTAGATGTGAGATCCAATATGGCGGAGGCAAGGACCAGAAACATCGAGTGGAAAGATGACATAGATTTAAGGAACGACTTGGCTAAGTTTGTCAGAGTGAATTTAAAGTGCCTATGAAGTAAAAAATTATTGTTGCTTATTTGAAAGGCTTTTCAAAGTAAAGAAGAATGGTGTTTTCCATTTTGAATAATCTTTTTTCGTTCTAGAGATATTTACGTTTTTGTATTATGCAGATGAGGGAAGTGATGACGTCATAAATCGTTTCACTTGAAAAGTAAAACACTGAATCATTAATATCTCCAGAAATATTGGAGCAGTGTTCTTCAAACTTGGCACCAGAAATATACATCACAAAAGGAACAGAATGACACCTACCATTTTGTTACCATGGCAACACTCTTGGCTCCAGTCTCTCTCTGTGAAAAACCAAATATGCCCATTTGCAACCCTTTGAAAAGGGACAGAGGGTCTTGCTCAAAACACACATGGTTCCCATATTGTCTTAACTCTCCCCATTAGATTGTTGAGAGTGGATGATTGTTTTTTAAGATAAAATCTGAGAATTTTAGTTTTAATTAAAACATGACCAGCGGCATAACCGTTGTCATGGCAACGGCACAACGGGTCTCGTTTTGTTTCTTTTACGATGTACATTTCTGGTGCCAAGTTTGAAGGCCACCGCTTTAATATTTCTAGAGATATGCTTGATTGAGTGTTGGACTGTTTTAGTGGAACCACATATGACGTCATCACTTATAATACAAGAACGTGAATATCTCTAAAAGGAAAAAAGGTATTCCAAAAAGGAAAATGCCATTCTACTTTACGCTGAAAATCCTTTCAAATCAGCAGCAATTATTTTTTACTTCATAGGCACTTTAAGGAGATTAGAAATATTAGACTTCATGAAAAAGGATTATCCCATGTACGCATGGAGCCTTAGAACTCTGGCACGCCGAATGCAGTATTTTGGAATTCAATTTACTGACCACGATGTCGAGGTAAATAAAGTGGAAGATGTAGTAAAGAAAGAAATTTCCGGTCCAGGAAAGCTTCTTGGCTACAGAGCCATGCATAAGAAGATACGAGAGATACAAGGTCTACAGGTGCCAAGGGAATTGGTTTACGCAGTAATGACAAAAGTGGATCCCGATGGTCTGGAGGAAAGAGGAGGTGTTGGGGAAACGAAGCGACCTCGCAGAGATAAAGCGTTTGTGAGTGGGGTGAGTACCAGTGTTAACGAAAAAACGGACGTTGCAAAATACTATATTTTAGCCCGTTCTAAGTGAGTAAATTCGTTTTAGTATCTATTTATTACAAGTACAATTAGATTTCTATCATGAATTCAATTATCAATAGCTAATAATCTAATTGTTGTAGTGCAACTTCCCATTTGATATATCCAACTAAAATGAAACGTTTCAGTTGTCTCAGTGTATCGCTATTTTGACTTTATCCCCTTGTCACCCTTGTGAGCAATAGCAGCTATTATGTGCATGTATACAGGTACCTTCTGTATTGTGGATAGCCACATGTCCCTTTCACTTTTTGTTTGTTTTGTAGGGATCAGACTGCACTATGTCTTCGGATGGTCATGATAAATTGTCTGGCTATCAAAAAGCTATGTTCCCCCTGTGCATATATGGCGGGCAAGATACATCGCATCAATTTTTGAGAATTTGAACATCAAATAATAATCCAAAGGTAGTCTAGATAAAATCTTCCAATAATCTTTGGATTATTATTTGATGTCCAAATTCTCAAAAGTTGATGCGACTGCTGTATGTAAAAACAAACAAAAAAGTGAAAGGGACATGTGGCTATCCACAATACAGAAGGTACCTGTAAGAATAACTTACATAGTTTGCTTGCTATACATGCACATAATAGCTGCTATTGCTCATAAGGGTGACAAGGGGATAAAGTCAAAATAGCGATACACTGAGACAACTGAAACGTTTCATTTTAGTTGGATATATCAAATGGGAAGTTGCACTACAACAATTAGATTATTAGCTATTGATAATTGAATTCATGATAGAAATCTAATTGTACTTGTAATAAATAGATACTAATACGAATTTACTCACTTAGAACGGGCTAAAATATAGTATTTTGCAGCGTCCGTTTTTTCATTAGCACTGGTACTCACCCCACTCACAAACGCTTTATCTCTGCGAGGTCGCTTCGTTTCCCCAACACCTCCTCTTTCCTCCAGACCATCGGGATCCACTTTTGTCATTACTGCGTAAACCAATTCCCTTGGCACCTGTAGACCTTGTATCTCTCGTATCTTCTTATGCATGGCTCTGTAGCCAAGAAGCTTTCCTGGACCGGAAATTTCTTTCTTTAGTGCATCTTCCACTTTATTTACCTCGACGTCGTGGTCAGTAAATTGAATTCCAAAATACTGCATTCGGCGTGCCAGAGTTCTAAGGCTCCATGCGTACATGGGATAATCCTTTTTCATGAAGTCTAATATTTCTAATCTCCTTAAATTCACTCTGACAAACTTAGCTAAGTCGTTCCTTAAATCTATGTCATCTTTCCACTCGATGTTTCTGGTCCTTGCCTCCGCCATATTGGATCTCACATCTACATGGGAATCGCAATGCACCCTGGTCTATGGCACACATAGGCCGCCGACTTTTTTAATTTTTTTTTTTTTTGCGCCTATGGCACTCATGGGCCACACTCGTTTTTTTTTTTGTTTTTTTTTTCGGCTATGGCACTCATGGGCCACACTCATTTTTTTTTTTATATACATTTGGAAAAAAAAAAAAAAAAAATAAAATATATATAAAATAAATAAAAATTGAAAATAAAAACAAAGTAAAAATAAAGATAAATAAAAAAATTATTTAAAAAATAAAAATGAAATAAAAATAAAAAATTGAAAATAAAAAATATATAAAAAATAAGAATGAAATAAACAAAATAAAAATAAAAAATAAAAAAAAATAATAATAATAAAAAATAAAAATAATTAACCATTGAAGTAAAAAAAGAAATGTAAAAAATCAGAAAAAAAATAAAAAAATAAAAAAATGTACGGTCATTCAAGGGCTTTTTCTATGGCACGCATGGGCCACCATAGATTTCTCAGCATTGCCAATTTGCATTTTGTTTGCACGATCATAATGCTAATGACTCCATACAATTTTGAATGTCCTACCAAAATCCGTCTGTGTTCGCAGGCTAACCAAAATCACCTCTTACGAGATTTGTTTCGTTCTCGGCATTCTCATATAAATGGAAACAGATAGCTCGATGATCGCAGGCGTCAGGTTTGCAATTATTAGTTAGAGGCGAATTCTTAATGTTCACTAAACTGAGTGGCGAACGGACGAAGAGAATTCATCGTTTTTGTTCTTCCAAAGGCACTTTCTTTAGGTAAGTCTGTTTTTCACTGTATTTTACGTGAATCAGGTGAATGATTCCGTTGTTTTGACAAAAAAACCGCTATTTCTCCACGATTTCTACAGTTGTGTGACGGTTACTTCGGCTTTTCTATCACACAAAAAAGCCAACAAAGTGCTTCAAAGGTGGCGTGTCTCCGCCATTCTATGTTTCTCTTCATTTCGTGAAACCAAGAGAGCTGACCCCGTATCATTAAGATTAGCTTGACATGAACAATAGCATTCTTAAAGTGTCTTTCTTACCTTTAGAAATGCTGATCAGATGGAAGCCGCCATTACAGAGATTACACTTGAACCCAGTCTCTAACGTTTGACTGTAAGCGCGGATGCTGTGCAGCCTCTCTCCAGGGCGCTTATACGGCCTTTTTCCGCCCAGCTCTCTCTCTGTCGAGAAAGACCCTGGTTGCAGCCGGTCACGTGACCACCCAGAGTCCGGGTGGTAAAAACAATTGTTGGGCGGGAGCGGGTGTGTTCAACAAGACCTTTGACCTAAAACCTAAGACCCAAAAAGAAGGCTTTTTCTTACAGGCCTTATCAAACCAGAGACAGTCAAACTGCACACCAGATCAAAGCTTTTCCTCAGACACCAACTGACACGAAATAAACAGGGTCTTCATTTTGTAGAAAAGGCCGGCTCGAACTATGGAATGAAGACCCTTGCTTAAATGCTTTGCTAGATGTCAACTGACATGAAATCAATGGGGTCTCCAATTTGTAAATAAGGTAAATAAGGTTCTGACCCCCCTCACAAAAACAACTCGGAGAGTACCACCAGGTGACTGACATAGTCCCCAGGTAATTACAAATGTTTTGATTTTCTTCCAACAGGGTATATTATCTTATATTTTTTCTAAAAATCAACCCATAATTCGACAATTGGACTGACAAGACATCTTTTCAGGATCAAGAGATTTGAGATACGAGTTGAGGACAGCATGGTGTGAAAACATCAAAGAAGTTTTGATTTCCTTATGTTTGTCATGTCCAACATTCTATCTCACTTTTCCTGTCATTCTTTGGCTACCTTTTCCATTAAACCAGTTTTGTCCAATTCTGTATTTGTAATTATTTACTGGGTGTATATGTCGCAAGCACTGCCAACAATTTTCATACACAAATTTGAAATAATTTTCTTTATTATCCAACTCTGCTTCCTAGAGTACAAATATCGCGTGAAACGAGTACAAATAACAGATATTTGTGCTCGCCTCATTCCTCCTGACCGCAGGAAGTTCAAACCTTGGCAAGTCAGAATTTTGGGAAAAGAAATCGTTGGATAATAAATCTCTTATTAGACGTTTTGGTGTGTAGTATCGCTGTATATTTTTACTAGTTGTTTGTATTTTGACTCGCCCTACGGGCTCGTCAAAATACCACACAACTTGTAAGAAAATATACAGCGATACTACACACCAAAACGTCTAATAAGATATATAGAGGATATTACATGACCGCGCGTGGATATGAATTTTATCTTCGAGTGTTCAAGTCGATATCTCAGGAGTGAGCGCAGCGAACGAGTGAGATGTCGAGTTGAACACGAGAAGATAAAATTCATATCCACAAGCGAGCATGTAATATTCTGTTTATTACATAAACATACTAATGAAGACGTTTTTGACGATTTTCCGAAGATTTCCGACCACTTTCTGAAGATTTCCGAAGATTCGCCAAAATTGTTCCGAAGATAAGGCGAACGTTTCCGAACATTTTCGGAGATTTTCCGAAGATTACCGAAGATTTCCGAAGATTTCCGAGGATGCACCGATGATGTTTCGATCATACAGTAACATATCTAAGTACTTTTTAAGGGATTAAGGAACCATAGCAATAGCGATTATTTTAGTAGCTATGGTAACCATAACGACGGTGATCTCTTCACGTGTGAAGATAACATGTTATCTTCACGTGTGAAGATATGAAGTTTTCGCGGGAAAGCTCACTTGGTATTTCACTGGTGTTTATGTAATAAATTTATTTCTCGTTTGCTGCAAATTCCCTGTGTTGTACATAATTCATCAAGATACAATTTATTTTGCTCAAACATAACAAGATTTCTCTCTGGTGTCCAGGCATTGATTCCCTGTACTCATTTACGTGTACCACTAGTTGGACGGTACATGAACTTTATTGTAGTCGGCAAACATTGATGAAGGTAGAAAATCAAATCATGTTAGTGGCAGAAATAAGTTTTCTTCTTTAACAGGACAAGTGTCCTTTGAAATCTTTATTTTTGTGGGACATCTCATCAATTTGACTGGACATTATTAATCAGCAAAATTAAATTCATAAGCAAGATTTTCAAAACCAATCATTCTAAACTGCATTTAAATTTTATATATTTATCATTTATGATTAACTAGACTGCTATCTCCTGGTTATATGTTTCGACACCAAGGTACATATATATCCATTAGCTCAGAGTTGCATGCTCTATTGTTTGAGGTTGCGTGCACAAATTGTATTGTGTTCTTTTGTAGTTTACTTCGATTTAGCCCTGTATTTACCCCACCACACCCTTTACCCCCTTTCAATAAAGCTGGACTACTGGCTTGGGTGCATACCTGCCACTTGCATGTAGCAGGCTGGGTGGGGCCCTTACCCCACCTTAGCTTTCACTCACTCCCGGGTGGGGCATGCGCCTCACTCGTTTGCTCATCCGTTACCTTGCAGGGTGTGTCGCTGCCACCCTTTATGCATTACTCACTTTTAGGGTGTGTTGCTGCCACCCTCATTGCATTACTCATTATTACTAGGGTGTGTTGCTGCCACCCTTCTTGCTTGCATGTTGCGGGGTGTGTTGCTGCCACCCCCCATTTTATGCTAGGGTGCACCCAACAACCTGTAGTCCCATTTACTGCCAATTATTGTGTTCTCTTTGGTTGTTATCGTGTATGTTAAGCGACAGAGTTGTTAATGTTATAATTCCAAGTAAACCTAGTTTTATAAAATTTGAGCGATACCAAAATTGTCTAAAGTGCTAATAGCATACCGGATTTAATGCAATGCATTATAGGGTGATTTCTGAAGATTGCTTTGTTTGGCAAGTACAGGAAAGATGAACACTTCTGCTTTTGGGAACTTTTATACGTAATACCTATCAAATGGCTCAAGCTGTCAGAGTCCAGGGCTCAAAATTTAAAAATCAATCAAGTTGCCATTTGGAAACTAAGTGATAAAAATCATTATTTTCTATAAAGGATCTGTGCATTAATAGACACAATCTGTAGGCATACATGACATACTTAATGCTCAAGAGTTTGCAATGTATTATAGGGCGACTTCGAACAGGGCCATCATTTGGAAATTTTCTAAAGTGACATAATCCTTTACATCAAAGCAAAACGATGGACTGACTTCTTTTCTTATGTTTAATGTTTTAGAATCAAAGATCTTTCAATATGATTTTCTTAAAGGACATAATGTCTGAGAAAATGTTATTGATCTTCACCTGAAGAGAAATGAAGTCACCTTTATAGCGACCTAACCAGACTTGTATTTTTGGTTGCCAAAGATGAAATGCTAGTCGCATTGGCGACCATATCAGTCGCAATTGGTAGCCCTTTATTGAGCAATGTATCTATTAACCATTCTAATTTATGAATGGACATTAACTTCAGGGGAAGAAGTCAAATGTGTCCATGAAATGTTCGGACATCATGTCGGATCATAATCATAATGGCCGGACATATTCAAAATTGTAATCATAATGGTCGGACATAATCAAAATTGACCGACTGTTATTTCCAGCGCTGCATGCTATCACAGAGGGCTTAGTTTTTTCCTGGAAACGTTACAAAGGAACTTTAATGAACAAGTTCTCTGTACAGTTCAAGAGAACATATTAATATTCTGATGAACATGCAAGAGGTATGGTTTTTGCATAAAACAAATTGCCAATTATAGCTCTTCATACTCATAACATGTATCATTGTTACTTGCAGCTTCTCAGTCTTACACAACACCTCCACTGTTCCTGTGTTTAAGTCATTTCTTTAGCTTACTGTCTCCACTAAGTTTGTTCATAGCAGTTCACATATTTGGCAACTAGAGATAAAGTTTGTAAGTCATCACAAATGTAGATCTCACTTCTTTTTCTTCCTTGCCTCATTAGCCTGTCTTATTTTCATCTTTCGTAATCTTTTCCAGTAAGCTTTGTTGTCAGGGTCACCAAACTCTTCATCAAGTACTTGTTTTGGTTGAAGAGTGTTCCATAACCATTCAGGGTATTCACTGTCTGGCAGCAGAGGTGGGTCAGATCCTTCTTTGAAATAATTCATACCTCGGCAAAGATTATCTTCACTTACTCCTAAAACAAGAAAAAACACCTTACCAACAACTTGCTATTATACATGCCCAATCAAAATAGTATTTTGTGTGTCTGGTTAGTGGACTGATTTGTTAATGTATCCTTGTGAAGGATTTGACTTAATTTCCATTACCTCTTCTTCTCTGTGCTCACCTCTAATGGGTTATGCTTAGCATTGCTAAAGCTAGTATTTACCTGGTAACTGCCCCACCCCCTCCCCCCCCCACACACACACCATCCTAGATCTTTAGATACTGCATGACTGTCAGTGCATAATCATACAACGACAGATGATACATTACTTGACCAGGATGAGTATCAGCTTTAAATTCGCTATCACGTTTATGCAATACCAAACTGTAACTAAACATTGGCAGGGAAGACAAACGCTTTCAAATGCAGTCAAACGACACAAATAAACCAGAATAAACATCTTTCACTCCCAGATAAGGGGCTTCTGATTAAAAATATCAAGCCCAACTTGGGCCAATTCAAGCATAACATACAAAACCCTCAGTTTACGACCCTCTTTTTTAGGAGCATGGTGACAAGAGGTACATATTATTTTCTGGAACCACATACCTCAGGAGATTTGAAAGTTGACAATATTTTTTTTAATAGGACCACAACATGGTTGATATAGAGCTATTTTTAAAACCCTGTATGTTCTAGACCCTCTTAAAATTTTACCTGATTGACTTGAAAATAGACTTGCTGGCTGAGCTGTTAGCCTTGTTGAAATCCTCGCTGATAAACCTTGATTTGTCCACAGAGCTCGAACACATCTCGCTGCCGCTATTTTGCTTCTTTATGAGCCCGCAGTCCTTACAGATTTATTTTATTCTTCTTTACCTGGGAGGGGAAGAGAGAATGTGTCAAGGTGAAAAATTGAAAGGTTTTCGTATTTTTAAGCTTACATGTAAGCATATCGAAAGAAAGTTCTAAAAGGCAATAATAATAAATTAATTCAACCTAAAAATTACATTACGATCTTACAATTCTTACCAGTAACAAAACTTTCACTGTCACTACCCCTCAAAGAACGGAAATCAACGCACATGGTCAAAACAACATGGCGGACGGAACGACTGAGTTTAAACTGAGTTGTGTTGACTGTGAAGCAAAAGATTTCAACACTGGTAGATGTCGAATCGCACCAAGAATACTCGAAAAAATTGACGGAAAGATCAATTCCCCGGTTCGACTAACAGTTGACTCTGGATTTGTATTTTGTTCGTTGTGGCCAAGAACTAATGGAAACGACAACGTTATCCAATTTGATTCGCTTGTTACCCTTCCGAACAGCACGAATACGTGTAAGATGAACAATACCTGTCACAAAAAGTACATATCAGAAAATAATATTGTTATCGTTGAGACTGTGGATGCAAAAACCGTTGTTGTGTCTATATTTTTTCGCAAAGGAGCTGAAGATTTTGATCACAACTTGACTGAAGTTGCACGAGAGATGAAGAGAGAAAGAGTTTCTGGCTGTTTATTAAGAGGTTGTATCGTTATGCAGGGATGCGTTATTCAGCCGAAGGAATTTAGAAACAGTCAGAGCTCATCTAAAGGAATCGCAAATATTTTGATACTCTCCACAGAACCCTCGACCCAATCCCTAGAGGATAACCCAGTGAAGGTCACTGATAAAACAAAAATTATTGTTCAGTCCGTCAGGAGGGGATGTGAGTTTGGAAAGAAGAACAATGAGATCCTAGCAGGTCTTGATGATGCAGTGACAGAACTTCAAGAAGTGTTAAGCTATCCTTTTCAGTATCCAAAGTGCTTTAGTCATTTAGGACTTGAGAGCCCTAAGGGAATTTTACTCCAAGGAGCTCCAGGGGTTGGGAAGACTCTCCTTGTTAAGAGTGTAACTTCACAGTACAGTGCACAGTTAATAGCATTGAATGGCACAGATGTGTTTGGGCCACATCCAGGAGAGAGTGAAGAAAATTTGAGGAAGACTTTTGAGATTGCGAGGTAACAAGGAGTGACTGTTCCAGATCTGGAAATAACTGTCAGTCATTGGACATTGCATTCGTTGATTAAGTTTACAAAAAGTGCTTATGTATCCTTTTGATAGAGACATTTCAGGAGAAACCCCTTCATCAGTTGCAAATGTTAAGCAAATTTATTTGTTCATGTGCATCCATCCATCTTGTGAAATTGTCTGACTAACTTGACATGACGTGAAATTGTCTATCATTTTACTAAGGGGGAAGGGGGGAGGTAGCAACTCTCCATATGTATTCATGCCACTATTGGAATCTGGGATATATCTCTGGGGGTATAAGGCCCAAGTGCCAGTTTAACTGAGAACCATTTACCTTAGTGATAGCACAGGGGTTGATGATGTGTAATAGTAAGTACAGAGGTTAAGAATAATAGTTACCATCCGTTGAAATATTTGTCATCTTTTCCTTCAGGAATGCTTCCCAGCATGGTCCCTGTGTTTTATTCATTGATGAACTTGATGCTCTGTGTCCAAAGAGAGGAAGCAGTGGAAATGAACAAGAGAATAGAATCGTTGCCCAGCTTCTTACTCTTCTTGATGGTTTGGAATCTCATGGCCAACTCGTCATCATTGGAGCAACAAACAGACCAAATGCAATTGATCCTGCATTACGAAGACCAGGCAGACTTGATAGAGAGGTTAGGTTAAATGGTAGCTTAAATCACGAAAATTGTAGTGTAAAGAAAATTGTAACAAAAACATAAACTAGGCCTTCAATAATATTTCAAACAAGAGAGGCCATGCCTTACCACATAATTTTCTAAATACAGAGTAGAGAGGTGAAATTATGACATGCAGCAGAGGAAGTTTTGACAAATTTAAGGTGTATGGAAATGTGATAAACCACTGTCTCAAGAGTTTGTTTTATTTACACATTCAGAATCACTGAGAAGAATATTGGGTTCAAAGCCCGTTAAAGCCCTGATGTTTTTCAGGCTTCTTCTTTCCAATTGTTTAAATTGGAAAATATACTGCGATGATCATTCTTCACTTTCAATGTGGATCTTGTTAGGCTTAACACCTGCAGAGCTACCAAAAATGCTAATTTAATCTCTAAAAGGTACGGTGAGTACCCAGGACAGACCATGTGTTACATATTTCTAAACATAGAGTAGAGAGGTGAAATTATGACATGCAGCAGAGGATGTTGTGACAAATTTCAAGGTGTCTGGAAATGCGGTAGAACACTATCTCAAGAGTTTGATATATAAAATCTATGCACTCAAAATTGGTACCTGTACTAAGAAAAACATAAGGAAATAAGTCATCAAAATCTATGGTTATTCAACATCAACATGTATTTATGATTTTCTTTGTTTAAACTTGATGACTTTTTTTCAATGAGTTTGAGAAGTTTATATCAAACACGGTTCAACTTTTTTTCAATCAGTATGTGAAATCTTCGTAGTTTTTGTCTATCATATCTATGCTCTTTTTTTGCATAATATCTAGTATCTTGAATGGTTTGTATGTGTTTTCAGGTTGTGATTGGAGTGCCAAATGCCATGCAGAGATTGTCTATCCTAAAAGCTCACACGCAATCTCTGAAATTGTCAGATGAGGTTGATCTAGCACATGTTGCTGAACTGACGTTAGGTTATGTTGGAGCTGATATAGCCTCTTTATGCCAGGAAGCAGCATTTGTGGCCCTAAAGAGAATGATAAATCAGAGCAATAATGGGAACAGAGACAGTGTACGGGAAACTTTGAAAGATAATGAAGGTAATGTAATTGAATTCATCATCATCATCATCATTTTATTACTAATTAAAAATACATATTACAGTCGGGTTGGCCCGCGGATAGCTATGCTAGTCT
>OZ026597.1:6184393-6224393 GCA_964020085.1 Micromussa lordhowensis | reverse complement strand
ATTAAAAAAAACTTGTGTGATTCTTCCAGTTTCAAGGTATACAGTCTGTATCGCAAAACGAAATTTCTTAATTTATCGTGACAGCTATCTTCTTTATGGTATAGTGGAGAAGATTTTAGTTTTTCCAAAAAGTTACGGTAGGCAAGCGAACAGCTTTCGGAATTCACCGAAGAAGCAGCCGAAGATTTCCCCATTTTGTCAACCAATCAGAAATTTACGAGTATTCCGAGAGTTACACGTCAGCTCGTCGCCCTCAGAATATGTCATGTTGCTAAGCGACGACGCTTACTAATTTCGCGGGCTCACTCTGTTACCTGAAATGGGATGAGGACCGATAAACCGCGGTGACCTATTTATAGAGTAAGCGTTTCACCTGATTTTGATGGTTGGTTGACATTGTTGATTATTTCGCAGGCAGCACTGTATGCTCTTGAAGATGGAGGCATGTTGGTGGGTGAAGTGGAGAAAAAACATTTCATGGCAGCCCTGTCGACAGTAAAACCTTCCCTAACAACGGCACAACTAGAGAGATTTCAACTGATGCAAAGGTGAAACCTTGGTTTCCTTACATATAAACTAACCTAAGCTTAACTTCCACTGACCAGAGATAGGAAGTTAGTGACGAGGTTTGAATTCCTTTTTAATGTTTTTCAGAAGTGACTTTTCTGAAACAAAAATATTAAGTTTCTATTTTCGTCATTTTGATGTAGGGCAAAATCGATCTGAAAACTAAAGTTTTTCTCAAAATCAATAATTGCCGTGAAATCAACCTTCTGAAGTATTCATAATGGTAATTGAACTGAGTGGAGTGCGATTTGGTCTGAAATCATACGCGTGATTTCAAAATCGAACGAGCACGTAGCGCGAGTTCGATTTGAAGTCACAAGTATGACTTCAGACCAAAATTGCACTCCACTCAGTTCAATTACCACTTTATTAAATCCATTTTGAAATCGCCCAAATACAGGACTTGGCCAATTCAAATAATTTATTGATGCAGAACTGAGGCGGTTTTTAAATAAAAAGCGGAACCGGAAACGCTTTTACTTCAATACGCAATAGAGCAGCGCGCGACCTTTAATCAAGTTTCGCGCGCGCTATTTTTGGTTACTAGAAAGTTCTACTGTATCGCAAGCGCTCACGAGAGCGCCGCGACAGCCCGCAAGTGTTATTACATCCATTTTGAAATCGCCCAAATACAGAACTTGGTCGATTCAAATATTTTATTGATGCAGTACTGAGCTGGTTTTTAAATAGAAAGCAGAACCGGAAACGCTTTTACATCAAAATACGCAATAGAGCAGCCGGCACGACCTTAAATAAAGTTGTACGCGCGCGCTATCTTTGGTTACTGGAAAGTTCTACAGTGTAGCGCAAGCGCTCACGAAAGCGCCGCGACAGCCCGCAAGTTTGAAGTGTAACTTCCTCATTGGCTGGAAAAATGATGTGATTTAGAGCAAAAAAATGGTGCAATTTGGGAATAAATTGCACCAATTTGAGCCAATCAGATTACAGGGACCACCAGTGATTTCAAAATGGATTTAATAAAGTCTGTAAACTTAAGGTATACGGCAAAATATTTTTTAAATAAAATTTAATCGTTGTGAATTTGCCTTGAAGCATTCTGTTTCAAGTGTACAGTTTCCTGTGCACTTTTCCTGTGAGTTTTCTTTCGATCTGTGACCCTGTCTGCAAAACAATTGCTCCATGCCCTTAGCTTTTTATCTACGAACTCGAAGCCATGATATGTTCCTGGCTTTTTTGTGTTCAGACAATTTAGTGCATGAGCTTGGTCACGCGATTTTTCGGTCATTTGAGTCACGCTATGTCACTCGATTTTGAGCGATTATGTGACATCTAAAACTGCTTTTTAAAGCGCACGAAACCTTCAAAGACCTTAAAATAAAACAAGTTACAGGAGATCGTGGAGGAATCATTAAGGGCATTATACGGCAAACAAAGCGGGCAAGACAGTGTTTGTAATCTAATCTGGTGCTGAACAAAACCGGTAAAGTTTGCATCTAATATTTTAATGCACTTTGACGTGAAACACCTGACATAAAACTAATAAAGGGGGTAAGCTTTTAAAGAAACTGTGGTGCTGCGCCGGTGGGAGTATTACAAGATAATTTGGCGTTATCAACTGGCTTGATAATGTGAATTGTCCACCGTAAAGAGATTCGGAAGCTGGTCGTTTCGAGCGTTAGCCCTTCGTCGGACGGTGGCCAATTCACATTATCAACCCAGTTGATAAAGCCAAATTATCTTGACATAAAACTAGAATGAGAGTATCTGAGAAATGTAGACATGCTGGTACGCTAGGAGGCCTACACTTGCGTTTTTATAAATTGAAGAATTTAGTCCAAGCTCAGCAAGTGTCCCTTCCTCCAGCTTTGCGAAAGGTCTTGCAATTTCTCAAGTTTATTCATAACATGATGTTGGGAAGATCTCGAAGCAACAACAAAATGCTCAATTTGCTTGGAAACGCTTAAAGATCCCAAAACTTGACCTTGCTTGCGTTCATTTTGTCTTATGTGCCTCGATAACTTGGCAAGTATTGGTAGAAGACGGGGTCAACAAGAAATTAGCTGTGTAATTTGCGAGACATCGATTCCAATCCCGGAAGAAAACACATTCAGAGATTTTCCCACTTCGATTCAAGGAGATCTTAACTGTGTTTAATGGAGACCAAGCGGCTAAGACGTTCATGAATTGTAACGAAGGGAATATACATACATACATGACTGACTGAGATATAGATTACTGCATGGAAAGTGTGAAGTACGATTTTTTATTCACGAGTTGCAAAACTTTGGAAAACTCACTCGTTCGCTACGCTCACTCGCTCTTTTTCCAAAGTTTTGCAACGAGTGAATAACAATCCGTACAAAGCACTTTCTATGCTGTAATTTGTTTATTGTATATATAGCGAGAATTAAACATATCCTTTCAATCATTTTTATTTCCCCGACAACATAAGCTTACATGCAGACTGAACAGCAAAAAATTCAAGACTGAAATTCAAGAAGAATGAAGTAATGTTCTCAGTAATTAATTAATACGAGCACACCGTCACTTAGTTGTTTATATCAGTCCAAAAATAAAGACACCCTTTCTTAGGAGAATACTAGTCACACCGAGTTGCTGTTTAAACCAATCAAATTCATGGGCGATTGGTTACTGTCCAGACCCCAAGGAATTATGGCACGGTTACATGATATCGAGGTTAAAAGCTGATGTTTTTCTGACACTCAGACAAAACATTGGCGAGTTTCATATAGAGATGAAACTCTTAACCCGCATATAGAAAAACAAAACGAATAAAAGCAAGCATGTGCGATACGTTAGAGACTATTGCTTTACATGGTCTTTTAAATCGTTCTGTCAGTTTAGGATTACAGCACTGACCACGGAGATATAAGCTCATGAGATTTAACAAAGAATCAAGCTGTTTAAGGAAAATTTATTTTCAGTAATATCATTGCACAGTTCGGCTGCAAGCCTTGATTACTCTTCAGAAGAAAAAGAAAAAGCCAGCTGTAAAGAGATAAAAAGTAAGCAAGGTATTAAATGTCAAATATTAACCCTTCAGTCATAAAATTATAGATCATAGGCACATGAACAACACGGCCAGTCACAACTACAAAATGCTGGAACATCCAACCTAATAAGATCAAAGTAATAACGGTGGTAAGTTTCTAAAGAAACTGTGGTGCTGCGTCGGTGGGGAGTATTACAAGATAATTTGGTTTTGTCAACTGAGTTGATAATGTGAATTGGCCACCGTAAAGAGATTCGAAAGCTGACGTTTCGAGCGTTAGCCCTTCGTCGGAGCGAACATCAAAGTACTCTATTTACTTGAAAAAGCGCCGGTGCGCGTATTAAGTTTTTCGACTTTTTCATCGGACGCTTGTTCGAGAGCTCGCTTTGAGTAGTCGTTCGTTTCTGCTGTCACGTGCGGCGCTCATTCGAGGGTGACGCTTTTTCTAGTTGATTCGGTAGGCCAAATAGCGCGTGTATTTACCTGGTTTAATATTCAGTCATATAAACGTATCCCTGAGCTTGAAGTCTGTTAATTGCAGCTTGTTGAGATGTGGAATGACGGATAGCGCTGACTAAATCCCAGCTGGTCAGGTCAGGAAATAAAGTCTGCAGACGGGATTCAGCTGAAAAATTCGATATACAAAAACAACAAGCAGTCAGGTGCTTAATGTAGATCGAGCTAAGGTATTCATGTAACCCCCTGCCGAAAATTACGGGCCATAGTCTCAAGCCGGTTACGTAACAGGTGATTGTATACACTGATGGCAGCAAGTTTGATTACCAGGGAAAGTCGCACAGCGAATTTCGTCGCCATCTGTTGCGTGTATGTCGGACACTTGGCTTTTTTCACCAATCGCGAGCGACTTTGACTGTGAAAGATATCTGCGATTTTGTTAGGATTGTTGTTAAGTTTCTGCGTTTCCGTACAACTCTACGTGAACTTTAGAATTCACGTATTCGAGCCAAAGCACTAAATTACTCTCTCTATTCCTTTACTAGAATAACCAAGAGGACGAGCTGCAAAAGCTGAGCTCGGAGCGACAAACATATCCGCGACGCTAAAAACCCAAAGATTGCAAGGCAGAGGAGCCTACGCTGAGAAAGTCTGTTCTTTTATTTTCTTACGGGTGAGTCATGCATTCTCGGAATGATGATTTGCTACAGAGACTATGTTTCGTTTGACGCATCGAATAAGATCTATTCACTCACGTGATTCGTATGCATCAGCTTTTCCGAGATTTCCGTCTCCATCACTAGTGCCCAGTTCCTCCTCTGGGGTTCCTACACGTACATGCTGCTGATTCCGGACAATGTATGGCAAAAGAGCTCGCCTTGCGAGGCTCAGAAGAGATGTTCTTTCTCGGGAAGTGAACTTGAGGAGAACAACAACCAGACAAATGCTACCGATTATCACTAGGACGTAATACCTGAAACACATCAGACTTGTTGTTAGAAGAAATTTTCATGACTATAGTTAATTATTCAGCCTCTACTCCACTCCCTTGGTCTGCGTTTTTGACTCGCCTCAATCCACCTCGGCCTTGCGCGGCTGATACAAACTTACCAAATTTAGCGATGTCATATAACCTGCATAATGTCTAAAGCTGCAGTTTTGAAGCCGAAAACAAAGACCACGACATGGTATATTTAGTAACAAGGCAGTAGGAAAAACAGACATTCTTGTAAGTAGCCTGCGAGAGCATCCAGGTTTTTTCCTCTTTTGTGTTTCTGAGGGTTGTCCAATATACACGATCCGTAACGGGTCGTCAAACCGTCTTCGATCCGTGACGGATCGTGACGGCTCGTCTCTTTGTGTCAGATCGCGATAGACTTTTCATGGTTTTGTTATGGAGAGGGGAAAAGATGTCGGCGGATCGTCCCGATCGGGACGGATCGTGACGACCCATCACTCTGTTGACGGATGGTGACGGTTCGTGACGGTTTGTTTTTTTTCGATAGACTTGGCGGTGTAATGGTGTGCGAGGAAATTTCGGCGAATTGTCCCGATCGGGACGGATCGTGACGACCCGTCACAGTGGTGAAGGATGGTGACGGTTAGTCAGTTGTCGATTGACTTAGAAAGTATTCATGGCGGTGTAATGGTGTGCAAGGTAATTTCGGCGGATCGTCCCGATCGGGACGGATCGTGACGACCCGTCACAACGGTGACGGATGGTGACAGTTCGTGACTGTTTGTCAGTTGGCGATGTTGATAGAGAATAATCATTGCGGTGTTTTGGTGTGTGAGGAAATGTCGGCGGATCGTCCCGATCGGGACGGATCGTGACGACCCGTCACTTTGTTTTCGGATGGTGACGGTTCGTGACGGTTTGTCTGTTTTCGATAGACTTAGAAAATATTCATGGCAGTGTAATGGTGTGCGAGGAAATGTCGGCGGATCGTCCTGATCGGGACGGATCGTGACGACCTGTCACGGTGGTGACGGATGGTGACGGTTCGTGACGGTTAGCCAGTTTTCGATTGACTTAGAAAATATTCATGGCGGTGTAATGGTGTGCGAGGTAATTTCGGCGGATCATCCCGATCAGGACGGATCGCGACGACCCGTCACAACGGTGACGGATGGTGACAGTTCGTGACGGGTTGCAGTTGCCGACTTTGATAAGATTCATACTTTTACTTCAGAATAACCGAGTTCAATTGCGTAACATGAAATGTTATCTGTAGTGCCACTGTCAATACATATTTGCATATGGAAACAAAAGGGGAATAATTTACGTTTGGACCAACAAGCTTAGCTTGCTACACATAAATAATCGAGATTTCTTCCCATCTTGTACGAGAGTTATGCATAGTTGGAAAAAAGGAATATTTATAGCGAATTATTTTACAGTTGACGGCAAGGAATCTAAGCATTGGGTCGCGGCCAAACAGTTTTGGCCATGCTTTGCCGCGTAAATTTGTTCCCGAAAAAGCATGTATTATCATTTAGTAGAAATCTACTAGTGTCTATCACATATGGGTTTTTCAGATTTGCTAGCTCCTCATTTTCTATTCTGTGATAGCTAGTGAGTAGCGTAGCAGCTGGCACTTGGGGTAGCTTCTTTGTTTTTTCGAAGTGCCCATGAAGCGGATTTAGGATCAATTTGATTAATTACTAGATTTTTACTCAAACAATTAGATTATTCGCTCTCGATATCAATGTGTGATATTTTACTCGGGCTGCGCTGTCATCAACTATCACGCGATATAAATCTCTTGGTTATAATGTAATTAAGGAGGCTCGAAAGGGTTTTTAGCTGCACGCGCGCGCGCAATCTACACACGCCATAACTAAGATGCACGCGTCAGCTGAATCAGTATAAAAAATCAGTACACCGGAAGTTAATGATGCGTAAAATCGCGCGAACCGGAAATAAAACCTGCGAAAAACATTTGTATTTAGCTCGAAAGTTTGCTCGGTGACCTATCTTGATTTTTTGCATGCACGCTTCATTCACGATGGCACTTCAAATATAAAAGTTTCAGGGAAATTTATCTAGTAGAATTTTCTGCAAGCCATAAAGCGCGTTTTTTAAAGATATATTAAATTCCACTAGATAAATTTTTTTCATACTGCCTGAAAAGGTAAATAATTTAGGGAGCTTTTCAACAAAGAAATAAAAAAGGTAGGTCACCGAATTAGTTTTTCAGATATTTTACAAAAACTGACATTTAGAGGGCCTTTTTGTGGACCTGGGGTGTTGCCATGGTAACTGATATGACGTCATAAGCACCTTTATAATATAGTACAACTATAGAGGTCCAAGGAGACATATAGTTTGCCTACACCATTAAATATCCTTCTTTGTAATCTTTAATCGTTTAGCAAACACTACATCAACAAAAATACCCTTTCGAGCCTCCTTAAGTAGTGACTTATGTTAAGGAATGGTGATACAAAACCATAGCACTCTCGATTGTATCTGTATTGTCTTTGTTTTGTGTTATGTAAGGCAACTCAAGTGTACACATTTGGCGACTAGTCACGTGAAATAGAAACAACCGGCACAATTATACGGAGCGGACGAAAAGCTCAAAGGTTAATATGATCATTTTTCTCATAAAGTTGCTTTTAATTGTTTTTGTATTTGGATGGAAGGTATGTGAAATGCCTCATTGTTGTAGGGACAGTATTTAGAATTTGCATCTTTTGGGCTGAAATAGTCAGAAAGTATTTTGTGTATGTTGTTGTCGGCTGTAGGAATGGATGTATGTTAAGGTATAATGCGGTATTTACTGTATTTCTATCTGCAACTGGATTTTTATCTAGTTGCGAATAAAATGATAGTGTAATATTTGAGGGCAAGGATGTCGATTTGAAATTTAGTTGTTGTCTTTTAGATTATTGTACTCATCGTTGTTGTCTTTTAGTTTATTTTAATCATGTAAGGACTAGGATTGTGGTTACATTAGTGTGTGAAAACACATAATGGTTGTTCCATGTCATTATGGTTGTTTGAAGAATATATAGGCTTAAAGGCAAATCTCATTATGTTATGTATAACTTGAACATTTATAACTGGAACTGAAAATGTTAGGTGCGGATATTGATAACCTAGTTAAAAGGTAATTATTGACTTGAACATTTTTATATAGACATAATTTATAAATTAGTTGGGTGAACCCAGTTTTTGTGCATTGTTTTGTACACTTTGTAGCCGAAGCCGCTTTGTAGCCGCGTTTGTAGCTGCTCTTGTTCTAGAACGAGTAATATCCATACACTCCATTCGCTTGTTATTTGTGTTTCGCTTGTTATTTGTGCTCGCCGCTTGAGTGTTTTTATGCGAAAGTTTGTAGCCACTCATGTTCTAGAACGAGTAATATCCATACACTCCATTCGCTTGTTATTTGTATTCAACTCGCCGCTTGAGTGTTTGGGGGTTTCGTTATGTTTATGGGCGCCTTCTTTTAGAACGAGGAATCTTGTAGTCACACACCTTTTCTGGCTGTTTATTTTTTCTTTCAGTGTCCTTTACGCTTATGCGAAAGTTTGTAGCCGCTCTTGTTTTAGAATGAGTAATATCCACACACTTCATTCGCTTGTTATTTGTGTTCGCCGCTTGAGTGTTTTGGGGCCTTCTTTTAGAACGAGGAATCTTGTAGTCACACACCTTTTCTGGCTGTTTATTTCTTCTTTCAGTGTTCTTTACGCTTATGCGAAAGTTTGTAGCCGCTCTTGTTTTAGAACCAGTAATATCCACACACTTCATTCGCTTGTTATTTGTGTTCACCGCTTGAGTGTTTTGGGGTTTTGTTATGTTTGTGGGCGTCTTTTTTTTAGAACGAGTAATATTCACACACCTTTTTGCCTGTTTATTTGTGACGGGTCGTCACGAGCCGTCTCGGATCGTCGCGGTCCGCGCCAACTTGGCGACCCGTCTCGGATCGTCACGATCCGTCAACTTTTTGGTGTACACTACCTGAAGTTCACTTCCGCTATCCCTTTTCGCGACATGACTTCCGGTATGACGGTCGAGAACGATTCGTGACGGGTCGGCAATCCGTCACGATCCGTCGCGACTCGTCACCCCTTTTGCGACCCGTTACGGATCGGGTATATTGGACATGAGTGGTGTTTCTCGGCGCGTGAAACAGGAAGTGAATAAACCGGATGCTCTCGCAGGCTATTCCACGTACAGTCAAAATTGACAACATTTTCGCTGTCATTAAAGTGCCTATGAACCCAAAAAATATTTATTTGCTTAATTTAATTTTGTTATAATTCTGAGCAAAATGGCGCAAAAATTTTGTTTTTGGTCAAATCCGGAATTTTTTATGAATTTTTAAAGTCCGGTGTTTTCTGCCCGCGACCGGGTAAAAGGGAGACTGGGACTAATGACGTAGTACCCGGACATCAGCCTCAGGCAGTAAACGAGGAGTCGCGTAATTTTCTTTGTGCGCCGGTGAGAAGCATTTTTACTCGGCTGACATTTGTTATCTGCGAACACGTTAATCGAGATATGGCTTCGAACGACTTCAGTCCGACCTCTAGTTCGGATTCTGAAGTCTCAGAAATCGACGATTACGACTTGGAAGTTGAAGGTTCGCCAAACTTGAGTGCTACGGCCAGCGACGAGGATGGAACGCAATAGGCATATGCCGACGATCCGCTAGCGGACGAGGAATGGCTAGAGTTATACGAAAGAGAAAGAAAGGAGGAAGAGGCCCTAGAAAAGACGCTCCAGAAGCGGCTAAATGGTACAGAAAAAGTCTGAGACTGGTGAGTTGCCGCGATAATCTCACTCCCGTTGTTGCCAAGCTTTACCCTGCGAGCAATTGGTTTCTCAAGTGCGCAAGATGCCAGGATCCAAATTGTTACATTTTATACATTTTCATGCCCTAAATGTTACTTCCATGTGTATTTCTTTATTTAAATGCAGGTGCCAGTGTGGAAGTTGTGACCTTCAGTTTTTGCAGAATATCAGCGAGTGTTACTGCTGTTGCGAGTTGGAGGGTTGCGTCGAAGCTCTGACTAGCGAACTGGTGCTTCAAGATCTTCCTGAAGACGCCAAACTTACCTGCATTTTTCAAGCTATACTAGTAGGGTGGCATTACAACAGGGATGATTTACATGCAATAGATAATTATTGAGCTGCCTGCAATATACCCAATAATGCTGTGAACCGAAGTAAACATCTGTTATAGTAACATAATAATTACTGACCGTATAATTCTGACAGTAATAGTTTATCTTCCACATTAGTTTATCATTAATTTTTTGATACATGGCTGCAATATTGCAGAAAGAGTAATTAGGATTTTGGTAAGGTCAATTATTACAGTGTATATATGCAAGAACAGTGTAATGGGCACTCTGGCAGATTTCGCGGCAATATTTCAGATTTGGCACCAATTCAAAATAGCTACAGGAATAACCATTGAATAGACTCACGTATCCTGATATCTAAGCTGCCATTGAATAAGACCTACCCTTGAGTTTCTTTTTGACTCTTTTTAGTTCTTCCCTCTTGTCGTTTAATTTTGCCCGCAACTCCAAAACAGTGTTGTTCAGCACTCTCTTCTCGTTTATGACAGCACAGCAATTGGCGCATTCCGCGGCAAAGTCTGATACGGGTGCGCACGAACTTACACCTTCGCTGGTTTCGCAGCATCAGAAACGTCCATTGCTTTAGCAACCTCCTCTAGTTCTTCGTTAGTGTACAGCAGTGGAGAGGAAGGGGGTAATTTCATACTCTTTCTCTGACGCTTCCGCTTAGGCTGATCAGAACTTGTGCTGGCATTTTCAAAACCTTCTATTGCATCTTTCCGTCTCTGCAATCATATATAAGTCAGGTCGCAATTATTGCATTTGCAAGAACATATGGTGAGCTAGGCAAGCGATAATGAACAAAAAACAAAAGAAACATTTGCGATCAACGAAAGAAAAATCGGCTTGTTTTGAAATGTAGACCGAATGATGTTGAAAAATTTCTCACCTTCCGTTTGCTTCGCTCACTTTCAGGTTTCTCCGCAGCGTTGTTGCTCAAAACAGAACGAGCGTGCCTGGTTGGAAAAACACAAACGCCGATTTCATCTCTCTTCAGCCTCCGAACCAGATCATCAGCGAATCGGTTGGTGTAGTCTTCCTCTGTGAAGTGCTCAGAGCAGACCGCCGAATGCTCGCTGGGTTCCCAATGAGCACGTTTAGATTTCACAAAATCGACCCACTTCCTCCTTCGCCTTTGCTTTTCGCTATGTTTTACCGTAAAACGGTATGGGATGAAGGAGTATCCCTTTTTCTTTTCTTCGAACATTGCGACAGCCGAAAACAACGCATCTCTCAGTCAACACGCGAAGCTTATAGTCCGGGTTTTACGTCACGAATTACACTCGACCCATTCCCTTTCGGCAGGTTCCGCGGCTCGGTGATGGGTTTTCGAATCTCGATTTTCCGCCACTTTGAAAATTCTTAAAAAATTCCAGATTTGACCAAAAACAAAAATTTTTGCACCATTTTGCTCAGAATTACAACAAGATTAAATTAAGCAAATAAATTTTTTTGGGTTCATAGGCACTTTAACCAACTATACGAGTAAATACCTCGTATCTTTTTTGGTACGCTTTTGCAGCATATCAGGCTCGTGTGGTCTCACCAAGGGTATTTTGCCTCGACTAATAAGTCTCGCCAAAGTACGAACCATGGTTTGAACAAACTCGCCTGATATGGCACCGAAGCAAACCGAAAAGACACGATCAGGTATAGCATACAAGCTCTTTATAGTTTGAAGTCAATTGAAATCTAACCAGATATCTAGTCTAGTCAGATGCTCGGCTCCTAAGACAATATTTAAAACAATGACGTCAGAGCTTAGCAAGCGTAACAAGCGCAGCGCTGCCATGATCCGCCAAGTTTTACTGCAGTGTAATCTAACAAATCCAGAAAGCTCAAGGCTTACCAGTGTCTCTTTATCCAGCTCCATACGTCACTCATGGCTGCCGTAGAGAAGAATCTCCTGAAAGTATCCCTGAGTTTGTTAAGTTCATTTTCACTGTCCACAATAACACATATACCAAATGAGTCACAGTAACCCTGATGAGACTTGCAAGTGCTACCGGGAGACTTGAGAACTACTCGACCCAGGAAATCCTGAGCTGATACGCACGCGCCCTGAGAATAAGAACACAGCTTTGTTAAAGAGACATAAGCTCAAGAACATTTCTAAAACAGTGCTAATGGGATAAGAAAAATAAATAAATTGGTTATCATCATTAGTTATGACTGTGTACGCACTCATGGGGAAATGGCACCTTATAGATGATCAACCGCAACTGAGAGAAATCTTTAAGGAGCTCTTCATCATCTCATTTCGCAAGGCGAAAACCCCTAAAAGACATCCTAGTTAAAGCTAAGCTATGAAGGCTTTAGAACTTATTCATCTGGGAACTGCAGGAGTCGTGTAGGCTTGTCAACACTTTTATCACTTTGTTTTGACAAAACACCTAACAACGGAGACTGTTTTTGAACTTTATGTGATCCGCCAATGATTCCGCCATTATTAACTCGAATTTTGAGCCTGGGAATGGGTTACGTCTGAACAGGACCGGTTACTAAAGCCAGGTTTTTAAGCCAAACGGAGCTCACAAATAAAATGGCCGCGGAAGAGCCAAGTAAAAAGAATATTTAACCTTTTGTCAAGGATGAGGTTTGTTTTTATGACTACAATATAGGTTTTAACTCTGGCCTAATTTGAAGACAATTTCCAGCTGTTCATTTATTTTTCCTTACTGAGGGCCTCTTTATAAGAGCCCGTTAACCGGGCTGGCTCGGTTACCGGGACGAATTTTGTGGTCTGTTCATATGGGAAATTGAAGCCCGGTCGACCAGAATGAAATTCAGGAAACAAAACCAAAATGGCGGAACTTAAACCTGTATCGTTCGCGACTGTCGTAGCTTTTTGGACTCTTGTAACTTGCCCAATAAAGCTAATTCGCATATTCCTAAAGTGGAAATACATACAAGGCAAAAATTACGCCATTTTGGCCGTTATGTTGCGAGTTGGAGTGCTCATATGGGTAAATTTTCATCCCGGTTACCGAGATCTCGTTCGCAAAAACCGAGATCTCGGTAACCGGGCTAGGCCAGCTTCTCATATGAACACGTCGAAAGTTTTTTACGAAGGAAAGAGTGGCGAGGCGAGATCACGGAAACCGAGCCAGCCCGTTTGACCGAGCTCATATGAAGAGGCCCTTAAATGTTATATCTCAAAAAGTTTATATGTCCGAACTAAATTTCTGCCTGTCCCGGTCAATCGGGCAAAGGTTTTGGCGCACTCTGGCCGGCAGTTTTCTTGAAAGCCAAAAACAATGTTATTCATCACACTGGCCTATCACACTGAAAGACACAGAATATACAGCGAACCAATCACAAAACGAAGAAAATACATGTAGCCGGTGCGAAGCGCGGGAAAACGTACGCAGGCGATTGGTTCTGCCCCTGATTGGCTTAAAAAAAGGCGCGAGTTTCACAAACCAATCACAAAACTAGTAATTCAAAAGCAAGGTAAGTGGGAATCGCTTTTGATGCTCAAGTGAAAACCGCTGTGATTTAATCTATAACAAGTAAAGAAGAACAAAGAAGGAAATGATTATTTATGGTTGGTGACCAAGCTTGTTCGGTCAAGATGGCTTGATATTGGCCTCGTTCTTTTTTTGCGTGTTTATGGATCGAGATGGAGTCGTAGTCCATAAACACGCGAAAAAAGAACGAGGCCAATATCAAGCCATCTTGACCGAACAAACTTGGTCAATAAAGGATTTATTATATGGCTTTTGGGAAAATTTTTCTCGCGGGACAAGGCGCGTAGTCCCGAGCGGGCAAGATGGCTCCATCTTGCCCGCTCGGGTAGCCAATCACAGCGCAGGATTTGATTCATCTTGCCCGCTCGCGGAGCTAGCCATATAATAAATAGGCGGTAATACAAACGACAACTAAACTCGACGAGGATCAACGAATAAACGAATAAATGAATGACATGATGTTTACCAACTCTGTTCTGCTACATCAGCTTAAGACTAAACAAGATGAGAGTCATGTGACGTTATCAACTGCCGGCATTGAGCTAATATCAGGCGATATCAGTTTGAAAGACTACAAATCCGTGTTACTCACTTGACTGTTGTTGCAACAAACATGACATATTTGGTCTGTGTTCTGGTTGCATTCACACTCAGTGGTCTCATATAGTGCACATATTGAACCAGTACAGCTGCCATGTAGACATGTGTTTGATCCTTCATTGCAAGTCACATTGCTTGGTTTGGACTCCGCTTGAGGACAACGTCCATTCAGGCCAGTTTGATATATTGAAAGAAAATCACAAATCTCCAGAAAGGTTTAAAAACCGTGACACTATGCTTAAAGCACGATACGAGTTTAGCTACTCCTCGGGATGGAATGCTAGTCTTTTGCAGATAACTCCAAAGTGTTCTGTCAGGTTGCTCAATTCCAATTTGCCGGGTCCATTTACACCCCGGATGGAGAGAGGCACTGTAGGGTGCCCATCAGACCGGCGCTTTTCTCCGGTTTCTACGTAGTAATAAAGCAGCTAGGAGTATTTCTACTCCCCCTGGATTGGATGCTAGTCCATCAAAGGGTTTCCTCCTAGCACTGAATTTGCCCTTAGTTACCCATTTATACTGTCAGGGTAAAACGTTTTGGCTCCCGGCCTGTTTACTGGAATGTTTTCTTCGCGTTATCTTATCAAAGGATATTTACAAGTAGATTTTACGCTGCACTCTGTTTCTGCTTGGCACACGTGCGCTTGGGATTCTGGGATAAAAGTACATTCTTCAGTACAACACTCGCCGGCAACAGAACTGAAAAGAGAAACAAAGATTGCTTGACAGAACTCAATGAAGAACAAAACCCTCACGGGAAATCAATTATAAGAATTCTTTCTTCATATAATTTCTTGAAAGAAAAGCTGAGTGTATTACATATGGGTTATTGACCAAACTTGCTCGGTGAACATGGCAGGATAATGGCCTTGTTCTTTTTTCTTTGCGTGTTTGTGAACCGAGTTAAGGTCCATACACATGCAAAAACAACGACGAGACCAGTATCCTACCATGTCCACCGAACCTAAGCTTGGTCAATAAAGGATTTATTACAAGGAAAAAGAACACAATTTTCAGTTGCGGGACAAAGCGGGTAATCCCGAGTGGGCAAGATGGCGCCATCTCGCCCGCTTGGGTAGCCAACCACAACGCCGCATTTGGTTCATCTTGCCCGCTCATGGAGCTAGCCACACAGTAAAATGTGTGACCATCATAGTGAAATGACCAACACATCAGTTAAGATGGCTCCATAGAGTTTTTCTTTAGACTCATCAGCCCGCAGTACCATTGCCTGCCAAACGTCAGTGATAATCGCGCGTTCAAAAATGACGCAAGTAACCCTAAGAAGAAACGAAATCACTTCAGCACTTGGAAAGCGTTAAATCACTTCGAAATAAGTAGCAATAATAGTTTCAAACTCCGTTCAAACATGTGTTTATGACAAAATATGTAGAAGAGTTCTAATTTACTCTTGCTTTCTCGCATGCGATAAATGAATACCCACGCGTGACGTCACGTGCGAAAATAAATGCTAATTTTCTCACGTTTCCTTCGGTGAATTTTTTTTAAATTTGGCTCAGTTGTATCCACATACAATTCCTGTAAAATGCCCTATTTTTGTTAAAATCTGTCAGAACTAATCTCATATATTTAGAATAATGACAAATTATAGAATATTGGTGAAAAACCGTCTGAACAACCTTTACCAGTTCAAAATGTCAGGCAATATCATTTCCATGATATGGCGAAGTATGAAAAAATTTCACCGAAGGAAAGAATAAATATAAAGGACTGTAGGTCAAAATAAGGAATACATCTGCCTGTCATTAGATGAGATGTTACCATGGTAACGGCTTTTATCCGAAAATTGACAACCAAAACATGAGCCTTATTTTAACACCACCCATACTGGTAAATCTCCCAGGGGAAAACATTAAGAGAAATTAACGACGTTTCCTTTTCTAACTCGCGCTTTTTAGGGAGGGTGTTTCGTAATAACTCTAGGGAGCCACCTTAAGCATTTGGTAAAATTACTTTGAGGTCTGGCTGTTGGGTCAGTTCGGGCACAATGCTAGATGTTACACAGACTTCGAAGAACTATTACAGTAGTGACACCTCGTATGGTGAACAAGTTTATGATTATGATGATAATAATAACGACGAGGATGATGATAACGATGGTTAGCAAGCTGCTCGTTATGACGTCAAACATACGGGGTAACACACACCTGCATTGGTTTCCCTTCCTGACGGTACATCCGGGTATGTTCAAGGCGTCATTTCTCGCCACACAGCACTTGTCTACCACCAAGCATTCCTCTGGCCTTCCACAATCACAGTCCTCGCCCTCCTCCACGATCTTGTTTCCGCAGTACGAACCATTGTTATGAGCTGTCAAAGGGAGCATAGAAGCAGGTTTGTTCAGAAAGCGAGTGGAAGGATGACAAGGTGTTTCAGAATTTTTTGCATTACTTGAAATGCGCTACTTGTCATACCGCAAATTTAGAGTGAAATTGTAATATAAGCTACATGAAACAATGTATCTTGGGAAAAAAAACGGTTGTCACTTGAGTGTCAAAAGTGCTTCACATTTACTTTTGCTTGGCTTATTTATGTCCAGTGACTTGTTTAAAAAACTGTCGCCATTTTTTCAGCCAATCAGCAGAAAACCAAAGCCAATCACAACTCGCTCGCAAACGTTTTCAAGAGCTTCGTGCCGGCGACATGTACTTACTGCTAGAGCCTCGTTCCCAGGGCTTTTACGTTAGAAATGTAAAACGCCCGGGGAACGAGATTGTTGCTTTTAGTTTTGATTGGTTCACTAGTAAATTTTTTGATTGACTGATTTAGTTTACGCTGTAATATTCTTCAGGTTACCTTACAAAGGGGTTTTCCGCAAGACGATAAGTCAAATGGCACAGTTTATCACATAAAGTTTAATTTCGAGACAAGTTCGTGATATGTACAAACTCACCAATGAAACACTGTGGTCCTTTCGTGGAGATTATGGGCGACATTCTGTGTTTGCTACATGGAGAAAACAGCAAGTTGTTGGGCTCCTTTCCGTCGCGTGCTCGTGAATACATGACAAAGTTGCCTGCGCGTCCGCCTGGTGAACATTCACTTGTGTCCGGGTCATGCTAAAAATGAAACAGAGTGTGTTTAAAATTTAGAAAATTAACCATCTTTCATCGTGTGTCAATTTACGCTTGGTAGCTCAAGGGAGGGCGATTATTGGTGAGGGGCCCGTATTAACTTGCCAATTTCTCTGAATGAAAATTGAATTAGATATACATGTCAGCATTACCAAATGCCATAAGAAATCTGCATTTGCAAATTAATGTTTATTTTTCAGATTAAAGGCGAAAAACTGTTTGAGTACACCATTAAGTTCCTCATAACCGTGGCTCCTGTCATAGCTGAACGTTTCCGTTTTGAAAACGCGAAAATTTAGGTTGGTGGCAAAAAAAAGGGGATGGCCTGTGTAACAGAAGCGCTTAGCTTCATGTGGTATGCTTACCTCGGACCCAAAGCTGTGACCAAGCTCGTGCATAACTGTTATCACCGAAGCCTTTCTGGGTAACCTGACGCCATAATTCAAAAGGGTCACCAGTGCTGTATTAAAGCTTAGTGCTTCATTCGTGTCTTCCAGGAGGACCTTCTTGGAGCATATTCCGCCAGGTGTTTCAAGGTCCGGCTCCGCTACCCAGGCTAGACCCAGGGCCCCGTCAGAGAAATCTCGGTAAGTGAACAGCAGAGCTAAGCAGTAGGCACTGTGATCTATTTCACTCCATTTAACCAAGTAAGGCATGATTCCGATGTCTTGTGGACTTTCTAAGGAGCCTGGAGAGGTTAGACAAGTCTTCCTGTTATAAATCTGTTATAACTAGAAATCGAGGAAGAATAAGCGACATCTAATCCTACAAGTCGTTGAAAGTTTATCTAAATCCTCTTGAAAGAAACTCCGAAACGCAAAGAAACGGACGCCATCTTTTCAATAACTGCACTCTGCTAGGCTACTCACTATCTACAACAGAATAGATAGTGAGCAGCTTAGCCAATAAGAGAACGGCATTCTCTTCATTTATACTAATGCACGTCAAAATTTGAAATAACCAATGAGCATTTCTTCCAAAATGAACTAAGGTAATTGTATATATTGAGAACTGTTCCTCAGATATACAATATGCATCTTGTTCTTTGCGTAGCTGATATTTCATTGATATTTCAGGATTCTGTTCAATTTAGGTCTGTTCTTACATGATATGCCTGGGTCTATGAATAGCCACAACTTGGCCAATATCCTGCCATCCTGACCTCACCCTAGGCAAAAGCCCAGATCTAATAAATTACGCGTTTCAAGTTTGTAATGAAAGAGAATTCAAGCTGAAGAATCACTAAACGTACTGCACTGGCCGACAATGCTAAGAATTTGCGGCTCAACAAAAATGTCACCACCTTCTGATTCAGCATCCTTAAAAACAGTAACCGCTGCTATGACAAATCCAATATCATCTCCAGGCCCTCCATCTTGGTTGAAGTCTGTTGCCCTGAATGCTTTGTCTGTCATAGCCACGTGATACACCATCTCTGCTACGGTGACGCTCTCAGAACCTGAGCCCACGTGCTTGAAAAATGAGTGATCAGCAGCAATATGTAAAGCGCATGTGTTAAGGCTGGGGTTGGCGCGGCGGATTCGTTTACTGGAAGCCTGTAGTAATACAATAACAGAAATGAATAAAAGGAAGCAGCCCTGAGTAGATGGAGGGAAGTATAGGATTTAAAATATCACTGCTTTCTCTCGGTGAGCTTTGGAAAACAGACTTAAAAATGCTTTCTTTGTGTTTGCAAGAAGAAATTGAGGCCCAGTTTTTGACCTTTTTGTGCAGCAAGAGCCTGAAAGACTAGTTTGGTGATCGTAACCACAAGCATGCATCAGGAGAAAACCAAACTGTACCAGGACTTTCAAGACTAGGGCTGAGAAAACATGTAACCGATGAAAAGCGCGGGAAACCATGCATGTAACCATGCGCGGAGGCCGTAAGGTTTTCCCGCGCTTGGAACCGGTTGCATGTTCTGTATTACTAGCTCGTAATGTAAGTTTTGTCTCTTGTGATTGGTCCATTGCATCTCTGGGTTTTACGTTTCAGTTGAAAATGGCTTCATAACTTCAAAGGAAAGTAGAACTACGTCGATATCAAGAGATTTTTCAAAGGAATGAAGTTTCTATACCTGAACCACCACAAGTTGCAGATCTTTCACGCGAGCCATTTTCCTTTGAATTCTTGAGGAATTGAATTGAACGCTTGAAGCAGAAAAAATTATTGAATGGAAAGGCGTCTTGAAGCCAAGGTATCGTTCTGCAGGCTCTAGGTGAAACGATTCACCAAATGCAAAGAAACTTCCGTCAAATTTTCCCTCTATTATATGCCCCATTACGAAGGAATCAGGGTCACCTGAAAAAAATGAGAACAGATAGAAAAAGCAAAGTTGAGTTTGTTAACGATTTCCATGACCAGTTGTTGATAGTTTGACAAATGTACACTTTGGTATGTAGTTTTTTTACTAGTTTATAAAATAATTTAGCCACTACGCGCGCTCTCATTGGTCGATAGGTGTGTTTAGATGAGAGTATGTAAACACGGTTGTGACGTTTTAGATTCGCGCGTATTTTCGAAAATTATTTTATAAAAGCAAAAGAGCACTTTTTCCGTGTTTTTATAGCCTCATGTAAACACTCGGAGGTTTGGGAGAATTCTCGAATTCTCTCAACCCTCCTCGTGCTTAGATGAGGCTATGTAAACACGGAAAGAGTGCTCTATTGCTTAATTGGTTTTATTCAGCGTAAACCACGAGCAAGTTTTCCTGGTAATACATCACATGTTTTACTTGTTCGTTGGTATTGAAACTGGATCATCAAAAATTCTCTTTATCAGCTTCTTTGTGGAAACATTTTCTACAACACACTCGCTAACGATATTTATAACGCCTTTTACAAACAACACCACATTTCTTATATGTTAACGCTTAAATTACCATAATGTACCATTTTGATGCTTTGCCTCACTGGAGCGCGAAAAAATCAATCTAGAAAAATGCATTGCAGTCACTTCTAACAAGGAGAAGGAACTCAGGAACAAATGGAATTCTTTTCTGTTCCTGTAATATCTCTGTCTTATTTTCTTCTCGGCTTTTGTATTTTGATTTGTTTCTTTTTGCTACCCCATATTTATTTAATAATCTATTTAATTTTGGAAAATTAATACCCTATATAGTGAATGTAACAAATAAAATTCTTATTTGAGCTCGAGGCTCAAGCAATAAATATACAAACAGTAATGTCGTAAGTAGATCAACTGTAATTTAATTTGACTAGTGTCATTGGATTGTAATATAGCTATTTATGCAGTGCAAGTTAAAGTAGTGTAAGTATCGTGTAAGAAGTTAGTATAAGTACATATGTAAGTAGAACGTAACTGTTGTAAATAATACAAGTGACTAGTGTAAGAGTTAGTACTGTGAATAAAGTTACATTGGAAAAAAAGTGCAAAGAAACATTCTCGTACCAGGACGTTTTCTCTTTGGCGAGTGCAGAAAGTCCTGGGAAGAAGTTAGGCCGAGAAGTGAACTCAATCTCCAAAAGTAAAACAAACTCTGTGGAGGAGGGGGGGGGGGGAGGACAGAATAGGGAGGAGGGAGAAATGGCCGAAAACTAGCATGGGGGAGGGAGAAAAGGAAATGAGTGAGGATGGAGATCTGGATAAACCTGGATGTGAAAATAATGTTGTGGAATATTTAAATAGGGAGGAGGGAAATTAGCTCAAAAAGTAGGGGGAAGAGAGATTTACCCGCCTGTTCCTAATCCCCCTCTCTGTGGGGTAGCCAGGGACTCCGGCTGGTACTGAACAGGTTCTTTTGCATAACAACTGCAAGTAATCTCTTCATATACCGTAAGACGACAGAAATGCATGAAGAAGCGTCAAAAAATGCGTGAAGAAATTAATAACATTGCCTATCTTGACACCACTGATGTCTACATGAAAATATTCATTGCCCGGGGGGACTCCCATTTAAAGAGGACGGGAAGTGCTCGTCGGAAATTTTGAAAAGAACCAAAGAGGTATCAATATCCTATTTTGTGGGTATGGCTTGAATTTTTTTCACCCTCAGGGGGTACCAATTCTAAAACGACACATCATTTCCTGTCATATTTCTTTAGTTCAATACTCAACACCACAAAAGTTCCTGCTGTGGACCTTTTGAGGCTTAACGCCCTAAGAGATACCAAAACAGCATTTCCAACCTTTAAAAGGTACGGCAAGCAGCCCTGTCTTTGATATATGAGAGTTCCCCCCCGCCCCCCGCCCAGGATTTACTGCGGTTTGAAAGTATCACTGGGCAGAAAGCTCAGCCATCCAGTGTAAAAATCCTTTATATTTTTCCAACAACCATTAACTCTGACACTTCAACATCAATAGTGTCAAAACTGACAAAATTGTATCAGTCCTTATTCCAAGCCGAGATTTGCTCAGTGAGTGGTCGGCCACCCTGCTAAACAGTATGAGAACATATTGGATGCCGCTTTATATCAAGAATTCTAGTTACCTTTCACGGTTCCTGTGTAACAAGTCCGTGTATCATAGCCAGTTTGTTTCTCAGCATTAGAAATCAGTGTTTGAAACTTGGTATATTTTGAGAACAAACTCTTATGCTGTTGTAGTGACAGGCTGAAATTCCTTTGGAAAATAAAAAATCAGTCATTGAGTTTCTGAAATTTTCATACTAGTTACTTTGTAACTTCATTGGTTAATTAAGTACATGGTACTTTTTTCCTCTTGAGCCAGCAGAGAAGCCAAAAAATGTCGGATCTGATGTAAATGGCTTGTCAAGATTTTATGAAAACACAGTTTCCATTGTCTGTAACAAACTTAAAAGTGGTTCTCTGAGTAAGCCTCGCTTTTCCAAAACCTCTGCTCTACCATCATCATTTTCTTTTATCCAACTGGGAAACGAGGCATTTTATCCAGACCATAGCACAATTTTACTATTATCTTTCTATCTATGAAACACAAATTTAAATTGTACGCTGAAAACATAATAGTATTGTTAAAAAACAAGAGGAAAGGGAGGATATTCAAGAAGACTGAATGAATTAATTCAATTTTTTTCCTCTTCGCCAAAAGACACTCATAAAAAAGGAATATACGAAGAATACGATATATCAAATTTATCTTAACAATAATTCCGTCTCGCGCCACCTACCCTATCCCCCGACAGAAAAGGATTTATTGAAACCGTTAACCCTTCTTGCCATTATTTTTCGTGAATTTGCTTTGTGACGGTGACAATACGAAGTATACCATAAGGTTTAATACCTGTTGTGTTTGTTGTATACTGGTAACTTATCAAATACCTTTGAAAGGCGTTAAAGTTGATGGTGACGACAGATCTAGAACTTTTCGGCAAATTCATCGCGTCTAGATGTTGTTTGTGAACGTTAGTAACATTGTAGTTTACGGCTTCGTAATATTCGATGTTTTGAACAGCGATCCCTGTGAAAAATAAAACAGTTAACCTGGAGTCCTGCAGTGAAATTAAAACTGATGAGATCCATGCAGAAAATACGTCAGGAAAATATAAAATGGCGAGTAAGTTTACATGTCAGCAATAACAACTAATAAAGAAGAAATACAGCTATGGAGAGGAAATCTAGCTTTTTGAAATCATACTAACGATCAAACGATCAATCTGGGTCACTTCTTGGCGACTGTTAACCTCTTTACTAACATCTAAAATGATTTCAGTGGAGCTTTTGTCGACAGCTTTACACAATGGTGAATATCTCCTGGGTTTCTCGAGGTTTCCTTACCTTTCAAATCTTCAGTTAGTATTCCTCTTGCTGATGAAATCAATGCCAAGAAAGAAATAGAACACGAAAGGACCTGATTGAGCATTCCAGCCTTTAAACAGGTTCATTTGTTTGTGAAATAACGATCTCTTCAAGAAGCAAGCCGCTCTGCGTTCTCTGTAAGTCGTCAGAGGCTCGGAGACGGCGGAGACTAGCATGAAGGTCAGCGGTGATAACCGAGAAAACGCGCGGCTCCCAAGCAATATGGTGGACATACCAGACTTTTTCACGTTTAGGAAAATGTTTAGGCTTAGTAGCATAACGCCAGCAGACATTCCAACCCCTTTTGAGGAGAAATAGGGAGGCTCTTTTAGCGCCGAAGGCGCTAAGACGAGCGCCAACGGCGCGAGCTTCTAGGGGGGTCTGGAGTCTCCCCACTCTCGCCCACGTTTGTCCGCCATTTTGAGTGATTTTCGGAGCTGCTAAATGGAGTAAGACTGCTGGCCTTAGGAGTTTGCACAACACAGGGTGTTCGATGGAGACTGGGCAAGACATTAAGGATAGGAAAGTGTAATACGTAACGTTTTACACTCAGATCGCAAAAATACTTATAAGATAAGCAATTTTTTCCTTGTTTTCAGAATTCTATGATAAATCGGGAGAACCTGATAAAAATCGGGAGAGCGGGAGGCAACACATCAAATCGGGAGGGTTGGAAAGTCTGCGCCAGCCAAGCCAAGTATTTGCTGTACTGAAAGGTGGGTGACGTTGACAAGTTCAATAAGTAAGCTTGGATACGAGACAAGACAAGACAAGACAACTTTATTACATTTTTGTAGAGTAAATTACTAACAGACCTGGCTGGGCCGTAGGTAGCAAAAGCTAGTCGAGGCGGGCCAGGAACAATAAAATAAAATTCGCCCAGGCTGCGGCTCCGATGACCCGCAAGCCTTGGAAACGTGCACGACGGTCATGAATTGACCGCTTGCGCAATGTAAAACAAAGGAAATGTTGACAACACTGTGCAGGACCGTCCATCAGAAACCAAGAGAAATACCTGGAAAGTATTACTCACACGTCATCGTCCCTGGTTAATGACTTTTTATTCCGAAAGCAGCAATTAACACTCAAAATATGCTTTTCTATTAATACACCCGTTTTCCCTCAAACGATAATCGGGACTTCGGTTAACAGAACATCGATATCATTATAAAATGCCACGAGTCTTCCTAAACAGAGCAACTTAATACCCGGCTAATTCATTTACATTCTTGTGTGGAACATTTCTAAAAACCGGATATTCTGAAGTTTAAACAAACACAAGCCTTGCTGGCTGCAATGTTGAGCAGAGGCACGAGCGTCGAATGTTATACAATTCTATACTTCCGCGGGGATAGCAAAAGTTGTTTAGGCTCCTGCCAGGACTACTGAAATACCCAAACTTCCGAAGCGACAAAAATTCTACGAGACTACAATGAAGCCAATTGTTAGCGGTTAGATCATATAGAGCTTATTTTTTGCCACCTTTGGAAATGTTTTCACTTCCGTTTTGTATCAACGTAGAAGGCTCGGCCTTAGAACACGTGCGCTTCGAGAAGTAATTTCAAAATGTCGACCATGCTCACGGATTGTCTGTCGTGTAAGAAAAGTTTTAAATCCCTTTATTCGCTTACGAAACACAGACGGGATCGACACGAAGACAATTCACCCGTAATTCTGATGTTGAAAGACAATTCTGGGAACACTGTCTTACTTCCACAGCCGAGGCAAGAACTCAACCCAATTGACCAGGCCGGCTACAAATTGTGGGTGCCAGGTTTGGTTGAAAGAATCAACGCCACGCTCCATCCCCGTTTGCCAGGTAAACTGAAACATATATACGCTATTGATACAGAAGCTAATGTATGTTAACAAATTTATATCAGTATAAGGGTATTGGCATTCTTCAAAGGCCTAATTGTATATTAAGGGCTCCGCTATTCAGTGTCCTTGTTCTCAATGTTATCCTTATCGATCAAGCCTAAATGATAATATAAGTCACCGAGTTAAAATTTCGATAAGTAAAGCCGATCAGAGGTCATTTGAGTATGTTTAAACTATCATTGAAATCGTAGTGCGTTCAAAACTGTGCTGCTGTGAAAGTATGTTTTATTCTTTATAAGCCCTGAAAACCATGAACAACAGAGCAAAACACAACAAATTAAAAGACAAATTAATAGGATGATCTTTAGATGATTTTTTCTTTAATTTTAAGTTTTTCACTTCTTTTAAATACACTAGGTAGGTGGGTCAAAATCGACTCGCACCAAGTACCAGCATCCCACTTTGAGCATTTCCTCTTCAAGCTGCAAGTTCAAGCAAACTCTGTTAGAGATACTAGCCATAAAGCTCAACCCTTATACAGCAGTAGAACGCGGAGGGTGTCTTACAAGATCTTCGACCCTGAGAGGCTGTACCTGTCTCTGCAGGAACAAGACCTTGTGGAGTTGAAAACGGAGGTTCTGTTCGCTGGAAACACACCAATTGAAAACGCAGGGTCACCCTCCCAAACTGCCTTGACTGCGGAAGAGGAAATTACCAAGGTTAAATCATTAGCGTACCTCAAACATGGAGTACAGAAGCCCTCTTTTAAGTCTGTGTTGCTTGTTGGATTGGGAAAAGGTCGAGCAACACGGGAAGCGGAAATAATTTGGTGGCCAAAGCTGTATAGCACTAGTCATGGCCAAATGATTATTAGATTGTTTATTGAAAAGTGCGAATTTTAAAGAGTTGTGATTAGGACTGAACACTTTATCAGGCAATTCAGAACTTCGTCAAGTTTGCAGCTTCATGCAAATGCGTACACGGCAGAAGATTATCTTACTCTTGTACGTAAATCTTGCTTAGATTGAAAATAATTATCCTTTCATATAATTAATTCCTTCAGTTGAAATTTACCTTCTTGACCATTATTCTTTCAAACAATATCAAACAAAGTTATTTAAGTGGAGTTTGAAAATCACCAGGCATACAGGTCTGCATCACAAATGTTTTTAAGGACTTTTCAGTACCCACTTTTACAATAACAGCAGTAACGGGTAAGCTCGGCTTAAGTTATATGCTACAATACAAAAGTACTTAGAAGTAACCGTAAAATATCAGTCTCTGACATTTACTCTGTCACAGAGAATCAACCCTTTAATTAACCCTCATGTCAAAATTTCAATTTTTATTTGTTACCCCCATATATTTTCTATAGAGGTAATAATATTTAGGCATAAACAATAATTCCTACTAAAGGGATTTGCATGCCTTGTCTAAAAGAACATTAATTTAACATTCTAAGGACGAAACAATCAGTCACTTCAGAATCTTAAAGTACATTTCCAAAAGTACATTGCCAACCAGTTCACTTAGCATTGTTTCTCCATTCTAAAACTTGAGACATCAACTGCTTTCAAAGAATGCCCATGTCCTTAAACTCCCACTGGAATGGAGGAAGGCATTTTCCACTTCTAATGATATCTCTGACAGAGAGAATTACCCCAATACCACAGCTACCTGCTCCTACACCTGTTGTTGTCTGCTGTAGCATGTTGATACGGGGTAAAGGAAGGCAGAGTCTTGGGTGGTTCCATTGTTCCACCTTGAATCTGGAATCATTTGAAAGAACACTGAAACCATTCAACATGTTCTTAACAACTGGGACAGTGCTTTGGGGTGGGATCTTCAAGCCATCATCAAAATAGACTGTTCTACTGACTGCATCAAAGCAGAGAACTCCCCAATGTCGTCTAGATGGGATATGAATTGGAGTCAGGATAATACGTACTGCATCTGCTGGGCAATGAGTGAAATACCCTGAAACCTTTTGGCTGAAATACTGTGCTCCTTGTTTTGCCCAAGATTGACTGTAACATGGGAGGTACACAACATTACTTTCTTTCTGTTCCTTTAGAAAGGTGAGGCATGTTGTGTCAATGGCAAAACTGTTCACATAACGTTCACAAGCAAGGGTACAAAAGTCTGATAAGTCCATAATACTTTGTCCCTGTTGTAAAATCACATCATGAAGCATTGAATTAACAAGTGCATCTTTGATCACAGCAGTAGTCTGTGCCTCAGGTGTTTGAGAAAGCCAACAAATTTCTTGCCTTAAGTTTGAGGCATCTGACGCCAGTGCACACATTTTCTCAAACACTTTTAGTGAAGCCAAGTTGTAGCAACCCAGATGACCAAGCTTAACAACCTTATTTGGGAAGGTGCGCTGCAATTTTATTGCATGTTGTACAATGCTTTCTGATGGACGGCCATTCGCCAGCAAAGGGTTAAATAGTTTTGTACAATTTTTGGAAACTGAGACATCTCCTTGTGCAGTAAAGGCCACTTTGGGTAAGTAGTATGCTGTTGCCTCGCCGCGGGTTAGGCTGTTTAATCTCCCATTCTGAAAATCTGCAAGCGTAAGTTGTCTCTTTTTAACACTGCATGAGGCAACATCTTCATCATTAGTCAGATTACAGCTGCCTTCACCACCGACACTGCATGACACATCATCTCCATCCTTAGTCAGGTTACAGCTGTCCTTACCACTGACACTGCATGACACATCATCTTCGTCATTAGTCAGGTTACAGCTGCCCTCACCACTGACACTGCATGAGACATCATCTCCATCCTTAGTCAGGTTACAGCTGTCCTTACCACTGACACTGCATGACACATCATCTTCGTCATTAGTCAGGTTACAGCTGCCCTCACTACTGACACTGCATGAGACATCATCTTCATCCTTAGTCAGGTTACAGCTGTCCTTACCACTGACACTGCATGAGACATCATCTTCGTCATTAGTCAGGTTACAGCTGTCCTCACTACTGACACTGCATGACACATCATCTTCATCCTTAGTCAGGTTACAACTGCCTTCACCACTGACAGAGGATGCACTGGCTTTGACTGTATTTTCATTTACTTCCATGATGTCGGTGACATCATGATTAATCTGGCCTGGAGATAGTACAGACGCTTTTGATGGTTTTGTACATTCATACTCACAGAAATCGGGACCAAACAGCCTAGTTAACATTGTATCCATCCCTCTGATCCATTCTTGATCTTCGTGAGACCACTCTGGCCTCCAAGGTTTCCACCCACACCCTCTGTAATAGAATGGTTTTCCTGGCGGAGGAAAAGACAAAAAGAAATAAGAAACTGTCTCTACAGTCACAACACTTGCATTTGAAACTCAGTTATTTTGGTCACAGCTAATATACTCCTGCTTAATCCTGTATGGCAGTAGGCTGCTGTGAACCAGTATACATTTTGTTATCTAGTCAGTGCAGATAAACCATGTTCAGTACAAAAGGAGTGAATTCACAAGGATACATTAGCTGTATCAGTGAAATATAATTATTTGCAGTAGAACAATACACTTAACCTTACCTAGTGTATTTTACTATATAAATCTACATATAACCTACAATAGCCATTTTATTATTTAAAGACAACTTAAATTAATTTTGACTCGTACAAGATACCTGATTCAACGCAATTAATGGCTTCTCTGAATGCATATCTCATCTGAGGAAGCTTTTCAGTGTATAGGTGAGTAAGAATCTGATCCACTGAAAAATGAAATGCATTAGTTAAAATAAGATTTTACATTGCATGTGGTTAAAATTTATTGCACATTACCAAATTCAGTATCTGTAGGTCATGAAAGGACAATCAGACAAAAGAAGGATTTTTATAATGTTAAACATCACAAATATTTCTGAAATATTGTTGTACTGCGAGAAAAATAGCCGATCAAGCATTAAGAAAATGTAACTGCAAACCAAATCATATGTATGAATACTACTCAGAGTTCTGAACCAATCCTTTGCTCAATGCTCTGACAGTGTGATTTGAAGACGCACATGAAATCCTAGGTCTCTCCAGGGCTATGCTCTACATGTAGCAAGGCTCAAGTGCCTCAGGCGGCCAACTTTTAACTTTAGGCGACTTGCTTAACCTTTTATTTTCATGAAGCTTGTTATAGCTGATCACCCAAGATAAGATACATAAGAACCTTTGGGCTCCCTTCAATTTTGCTTAGAGCACAGCCTTGTCTTGCTACTCAGACAATCAGGGTAAAAGAGGCAAATTAAAAGGAAAACATAGTGTAATCAATATTTTATGTAAATATCTATCTCACTTAAATGTCAGAAAGACCATGAACAAGACCCAGATATAACAACAGTAGCCTGGCACATATAACTGTTAAATACGATGTTTCAAACTGGCTACCTTTGCTGTGATACAGTAACACTAAAATTGTTCCCTATTGGTCATGGTGACCAAAATGGTTGCAGCTTGGTGGGATGGCACAATATCTACATGTAACAACTATGAACTTACATGATGAGGTGCTGTCGGATGCATCGTGTGAAGTAGCTTTTGTATATAGTTGCCGTTGAAGCTTGTGAGCAGCTTCAAAACCTTGATTTGAAAGTTTATTCAATGACCGGTGATTGTGGAATAGCATTGAAACATGCTCAATTGTAATGTGGCCATAGTCACCAGTTCCAAGGGTTGGGCCAAAACATTTCCAGAAGGAGGAAGCCCCATTCTTTGCACTGAGAGACAATTAGTGAAATGTGCATTGTAAATAAACAGTTGGCACTTGCAATCATTATTTTTATCCTAATCACCCACTAAAATATAAAACAGGCAAAAAAAAAACGTGAATTTTTCTACGAAAGCTACATTTCAACCCTTTGACTGTACAATGCGATCAAACAACAAAGTTGTTAATATACAACTCCACAAATTGGAGAAAGACAACATGTCTAAGAAATTTTCTGGCATTGAATTGGACACTCTTGGTAAATAATGAACATCAAAAAAGATAACTGGTAAATAGTGTGAAAGTTCCTTGCATGTACAAACCTTAACATCCAAAACATCAATGAGATTTTCCTCATCTGCAGAGAACTGGCCATCTCTAATAATCAGTGCAATTTCCTCCCACTTGTGAGCATACCTAGAAGGATGAAAATAATCAAATGGAACCAGAAAAAGTTTTAAAAAGTGATTTAAAAAGGTCCAGTCCCAGCTTCTCTCTCAAATTCTTAAAATGGCTACCTCGACATCTCAAAGCTTTTAAACACCCAGACAAACCAGTTGAAAGAGCTACTTATAAACTAAGTAAACAAATCAAGAAAACAGTTTGTGACTATACAGAAAGGTACATGGCCCCTGATCACAGGTCTTTAAACCGCCATGGTGATCAAAACTGTCACAGTCTGGAATTCCCCATTTTCCCAGAGTCATTCAAGCATATATATACTGTAGTGCATGATGTACATGTACAATGTGTGAGCATCTGTAACACAGAGAAATTAACCCCAAGGCAGTCCTACTGTAAAATAGGAAACTACCATTAAATACAAGGACAAAACCATATATGGTACTATGCCTTTTATAGCTATCAGACCCTTAAAGTGGCCCTTGTAAAGTGAACTTTCCCACCTAATTCAACAGCTGTATGCTCAGTGCCAACAGGGTAGTTTAAGCTTGGCCTATAATAAATTACTAATATATTTTTTGAGAAATTGATTAAACCCACCTTCACTAAAAATTCCACTGTAAGCATGGCTGCATATGAACTTAGAGCCTGGTTGTGAGAGCTAACTTCCTCCTTTCTCCTTTTATGCTTGTCTTTTGGCACTTTGTCTGAGTTTGGTACACAACTTTAAATTCATTTTCAATTTCAATCTGCTTTTCTTTCCACCATTCCAGCCTTGACTTTAACTCCTTTTCGACAGCTACATGTAGGAGAGAGTACAGAATATCTATGTAATGTACACTAAGTTTCGGAATCCTGGGGACTGGGACCAAGCCATGGCCGCGTGAGGACGCTCAATTTCTTTGAACTAAGTAAGGAGTAAGACAAGGCTGCCCGTTATCACCTTATCTCTTTATACTATCTGTAGAAATACTTGCTGAAGCCATACGTAACAAAAGCGAAATTATGGGTTATTTTGGTATTAAAATACAGGACACTGAATTTAAATTAAGTCAATACGCAGATGATACGACCCTCATCTTAGACGGTTCCGAGGAATCCTTTAAAGCATCGCTGGCTCTCATAGAAGCTTTTGGTAAAATGTCTGGGCTTAAGCTGAATGATAGAAAAACCGAAGCTCTATGGATAGGCTCCAAAACAAACTGTCAGTAAAAATTTGAACTGACATGTCTTAAATTGAATGTACCTCTTAATTAGGACTATAAGTTATAATAATCAAATATCAATTATTCTATTATGCAACTGTTACTAAAAGTACAGCCACAAGATATTAGTCCAAGTAAACAACATGTTCTACTTAGTTGTACATGCTCTGACAACACACAGTTCTTCAAACAAAGAGTATGGCGCATTTTCAAAAGATATTATTTGCATTTTCCTTTTTTTGAAATTAATTAGTATACCTGAATCCTTTAACTGAATCTCTTCCAACTTTGTTCCAAAATCCCAGATAAAAATACCACTGTCCAGCATTTCTTTGAAATACTAAATTAATGAAAATAAACGACCAGGTAATTAAATGCATTGAGTACAATTATTGTTGAATGTGACAGTTGTAAGTGCTAATGGTGGAGTTTTCTAAGCCATTAACAGCACCATAACTGCCAAAAAATCTTAATAGAGTAATTCAAGAAACTAACCTTTTGACGTTTCTCACAAAATGTTATCTTGGCCAGAATGCATAGCTAATTGCTGCTTCAGGGTCATCATAGTAGGCTGTCATTTTGTCGGCAGGCAATGACTTTTCCACAATTTCTTCAAGGGATGAAAGGATTTTTCTCTCAGTGCTGCCTAAGGGAATAAAGCACATTGAACTCTATAATAACTTAATCACATAAAAGAGATAAAATTCATTCAGACATGGCTAGATTAAAATTCAAAATGTTTATTTAAAAATTATGCCCAAAAAACTGTTAGATTAAAGCAAATCAAAACATGTGTATCAATCAGGAAAACCATTCTTAACAACTGAATAAGGCTACATGTAGTAATTGTTCAAAATCATGTCTGTGTCTGGTAAAGTTTCATTAAGTATAAATAATCATAAACGGCTACTTAAATTTATAATTTAAGCTGTATTACTAACAGTAAACCTAATAATAAATTGGTCAAACCTGAGAATGAAGCAACAGAAATGTTGTGTCTCCCAGCAGCAGTTTGTTGCCCCTGCTTAAGTTTAACAGTGATTCTATCCCCCTTAAAATTTGAGGGGCCATACTGGGAGAGTTCCTCAATGCACTCTTGCAGGGAGCCAATCTTGTGAGCGAGCAGGCCAATACTTTTCAATACCTGCTCTGTATTCGTCATCTCACAATGCAGAGCACAGAGACTCATCGAAGATAAATCTTCATCAAGGAGGCACGTGAGATCATCTCGTAGACCAGTGAATCTATATTGACAGTTTTAAGAAAAGGAAAATAGCACACATTAGGAATTGTAGAGTAAATTACTAACAGACCTGGCTGGGCCGTAGGTAGCAAAAGCTAGTCGAGGCGGGCCAGGAACAATAAAATAAAATTCGCCCAGGCTGCGGCTCCGATGACCCGCAAGCCTTGGAAACGTGCACGACGGTCATCTGAATTGACCGCTTGCGCAATGTAAAACAAAGGAAATGTTGACAACACTGTGCAGGACCGTCCATCAGAAACCAAGAGAAATACCTGGAAAGTATTACTCACACGTCATCGTCCCTGGTTAATGACTTTTTATTCCGAAAGCAGCAATTAACACTCAAAATATGCTTTTCTATTAATACACCCGTTTTCCCTCAAACGATAATCGGAACTTCGGTTAACAGAACATCGATATCATTATAAAATGCCACGAGTCTTCCTAAACAGAGCAACTTAATACCCGGCTAATTCATTTACATTCTTGTGTGGAACGTTTCTAAAAACCCCGGGGGGGGTACTCCCGGAAAATTTGGGTAGGGGTGTGCGGCCCGCTCCCTAAAACCCTTACCCTATTTATGACCAAAATCTGCGCTTTTCCCTACCCTATTTATGACCTGACCAAAAATTTGATACCCTATTTATGACCTGACCCGCGAGCCCGGCCCGTGACCGGAGTGCGTGACAAGCCGTTGCTGCACGTACACAGTCACCGTAAACAATATTTGTATAGGGCTTTTGTTGCTGGTCTTATCTAGCGCGCGTAGCAGGCGTTAAACGGGGGGACATGCTGAAGAAGTAGCTTCTTCCAAAAAAAGGACGAATTCAACACTAGAGTGCAAAAATCGATACCCTATTTATGACCAAAATGGCGCCAAAGTGGCCAAAATCGATACCCTATTTATGACCAAAACGGCTGAAAAACCCTACCCTTTGGGGCCGCACATACCTGTATAGCCCATATAAGGGAGTACCCCCCCCCCCCCGGGCTAAAAACCGGATATTCTGAAGTTTAAACAAACACAAGCCTTGCTGGCTGCAATGTTGAGCAGAGGCACGAGCGTCGAATGTTATACAATTCTATACTTCCGCGGGGATAGCAAAAGTTGTTTAGGCTCCTGCCAGGACTACTGAAATACCCAAACTTCCGAAGCGACAAAAATTCTACGAGACTACAATGAAGCCAATTGTTAGCGGTTAGATCATATAGAGCTTATTTTTTGCCACCTTTGGAAATGTTTTCACTTCCGTTTTGTATCAACGTAGAAGGCTCGGCCTTAGAACACGTGTGCTTCAAGAAGTAATTTCAAAATGTCGACCATGCTCACGGATTGTCTGTCGTGTAAGAAAAGTTTTAAATCCCTTTATTCGCTTACGAAACACAGACGGGATCGACACGAAGACAATTCACCCGTAATTCTGATGTTTAAAGACAATTCTGGGAACACTGTCTTACTTCCACAGCCGAGGCAAGAACTCAACCCAATTGACCAGGCCGGCTACAAATTGTGGGTGCCAGGTTTGGTTAAAAGAATCAACGCCACGCTCCATCCCCGTTTGCCAGGTAAACTGAAACATATATACGCTATTGATACAGAAGCTAATGTATGTTAACAAATTTATATCAGTATAAGGGTATTGGCATTCTTCAAAGGCCTAATTGTATATTAAGGGCTCCGCTATTCAGTGTCCTTGTTCTCAATGTTATCCTTATCGATCAAGCCTAAATGATAATATAAGTCACCGAGTTAAAATTTCGATAAGTAAAGCCGATCAGAGGTCATTTGAGTATGTTTAAACTATCATTGAAATCGTACGAGTGCGTTCAAAACTGTGCTGCTGTGAAAGTATGTTTTATTCTTTATAAGCCCTGAAAACCATGAACAACAGAGCAAAACACAACAAATTAAAAGACAAATTAATAGGATGATCTTTAGATGATTTTTTCTTTAATTTTAAGTTTTTCACTTCTTTTAAATACACTAGGTAGGTGGGTCAAAATCGACTCGCACCAAGTACCAGCATCCCACTTTGAGCATTTCCTCTTCAAGCTGCAAGTTCAAGCAAACTCTGTTAGAGATACTAGCCATAAAGCTCAACCCTTATACAGCAGTAGAACGCGGAGGGTGTCTTACAAGATCTTCGACCCTGAGAGGCTGTACCTGTCTCTGCAGGAACAAGACCTTGTGGAGTTGAAAACGGAGGTTCTGTTCGCTGGAAACACACCAATTGAAAACGCAGGGTCACCCTCCCAAACTGCCTTGACTGCGGAAGAGGAAATTGCCAAGGTTAAATCATTAGCGTACCTCAAACATGGAGTACAGAAGCCCTCTTTTAAGTCTGTGTTGCTTGTTGGATTGGGAAAAGGTCGAGCAACACGGGAAGCGGAAATAATTTGGTGGCCAAAGCTGTATAGCACTAGTCATGGCCAAATGACTATTAGATTGTTTATTGAAAAGTGCGAATTTTAAAGAGTTGTGATTAGGACTGAACACTTTATCAGGCAATTCAGAACTTCGTCAAGTTTGCAGCTTCATGCAAATGCGTACACGGCAGAAGATTATCTTACTCTTGTACGTAAATCTTGCTTAGATTGAAAATAATTATCCTTTCATATAATTAATTCCTTCAGTTGAAATTTACCTTCTTGACCATTATTCTTTCAAACAATATCAAACAAAGTTATTTAAGTGGAGTTTGAAAATCACCAGGCATACAGGTCTGCATCACAAATGTTTTTAATTAAGGACTTTTCAGTACCCACTTTTACAATAACAGCAGTAACGGGTAAGCTCGGCTTAAGTTATATGCTACAATACAAAAGTACTTAGAAGTAACCGTAAAATATCAGTCTCTGACATTTACTCTTTCACAGAGAATCAACCCTTTAATTAACCCTCATGTCAAAATTTCAATTTTTATTTGTTACCCCCATATATTTTCTATAGAGGTAATAATATTTAGGCATAAACAATAATTCCTACTTAAGGGATTTGCATGCCTTGTCTAAAAGAACATTAATTTAACATTCTAAGGACAAAACAATCAGTCACTTCAAAATCTTAAAGTACATTTCCAAAAGTACATTGCCAACCAGTTCACTTAGCATTTTTTCTCCATTCTAAAATTTGAGACATCAACTGCTTTCGAAGAATGCCCATGTCCTTAAACTCCCACTGGGATGGAGGAAGGCACTTTCCACTTCTAATGATATCTCTGACAGAGAGAATTACCCCAATACCACAGCTACCTGCTCCTACACCTGTTGTTGTCTGCTGTGGCATGTTGATACGGGGTAAAGGAAGGCAGAGTCTTGGGTGGTTCCATTGTTCCACCTTGAATCTGGAATCATTTGAAAGAACACTGAAACCATTCAACATGTTCTTAACAACTGGGACAGTGCTTTGGGGTGGGACGATCTTCAAGCCATCATCAAAATAGACTGTTCTACTGACTGCATCAAAGCAGAGAACTCCCCAATGTCGTCTAGATGGGATATAAATTGGAGTCAGGATAATACGTACTGCATCTGCTGGGCAATGAGTGAAATACCCTGAAACCTTTTGGCTGAAATACTGTGCTCCTTGTTTTGCCCAAGATTGACTGTAACATGGGAGGTACACAACATTACTTTCTTTCTGTTCCTTTAGAAAGGTGAGGCATGTTGTGTCAATGGCAAAACTGTTCACATAACGTTCACAAGCAAGGGTACAAAAGTCTGATAAGTCCATAATACTCTGTCCCTGTTGTAAAATCACATCATGAAGCATTGAATTAACAAGTGCATCTTTGATCACAGCAGTAGTCTGTGCCTCAGGTGTTTGAGAAAGCCAACAAATTTCTTGCCTTAAGTTTGAGGCATCTGACGCCAGTGCACACATTTTCTCAAACACTTCTAGTGAAGCCAAGTTGTAGCAACCCAGATGACCAAGCTTAACAACCTTATTTGGGAAGGTGCGCTGCAATTTTATTGCATGTTGTACAATGCTTTCTGATGGACGGCCATTCGCCAGCAAAGGGTTAAATAGTTTTGTACAATTTTTGGAAACTGAGACATCTCCTTGTGCAGTAAAGGCCACTTTGGGTAAGTAGTATGCTGTTGCCTCGCCGCGGGTTAGGCTGTTTAATCTCCCATTCTGAAAATCTGCAAGCGTAAGTTGTCTCTTTTTAACACTGCATGAGGCAACATCTTCATCATTAGTCAGATTACAGCTGCCTTCACCACCGACACTGCATGACACATCATCTCCATCCTTAGTCAGGTTACAGCTGTCCTTACCACTGACATTGCATGAGACATCATCTCCATCCTTAGTCAGGTTACAGCTGTCCTTACCACTGACACTGCATGACACATCATCTTCGTCATTAGTCAGGTTACAGCTGCCCTCACTACTGACACTGCATGAGACATCATCTTCATCCTTAGTCAGGTTACAGCTGTCCTTACCACTGACACTGCATGAGACATCATCTTCGTCATTAGTCAGGTTACAGCTGTCCTAACTACTGACACTGCATGACACATCATCTTCATCCTTAGTCAGGTTACAACTGCCTTCACCACTGACAGAGGATGCACTGGCTTTGACTGTATTTTCATTTACTTCCATGATGTCGGTGACATCATGATTAATCTGGCCTGGAGATAGTACAGACGCTTTTGATGGTTTTGTACATTCATACTCACAGAAATCGGGACCAAACAGCCTAGTTAACATTGTATCCATCCCTCTGATCCATTCTTGATCTTCGTGAGACCACTCTGGCCTCCAAGGTTTCCACCCACACCCTCTGTAATAGAATGGTTTTCCTGGCGGAGGAAAAGACAAAACGAAATAAGAAACTGTCTCTACAGTCACAACACTTGCATTTGAAACTCAGTTATTTTGGTCACAGCTAATATACTCCTGCTTAATCCTGTATGGCAGTAGGCTGCTGTGAACCAGTATACATTTTGTTATCTAGTCAGTGCAGATAAACCATGTTCAGTACAAAAGGAGTGAATTCACAAGGATACATTAGCTGTATCAGTGAAATATAATTATTTGCAGTAGAACAATACACTTAACCTTACCTAGTGTATTTTACTATATAAATCTACATATAACCTACAATAGCCATTTTATTATTTAAAGACAACTTAAATTAATTTTGACTCGTACAAGATACCTGATTCAATGCAATTAATGGCTTCTCTGAATGCATATCTCATCTGAAGAAGCTTTTCAGTGTATAGGTGAGTAAGAATCTGATCCACTGAAAAATGAAATGCATTAGTTAAAATAAGATTTTACATTGCATGTGGTTAAAATTTAATGCACATTACCAAATTCAGTAGCTGTAGGTCATGAAAGGACAATCAGACAAAAGAAGGATTTTTATAATGTTAAACATCACAAATATTTCTGAAATATTGTTGTACTGCGAGAAAAATAGCCGATCAAGCATTAAAAAAATGTAACTGCAAACCAAATCATATGTATGAATACTACTCAGAGTTCTGAACCAATCCTTTGCTCAATGCTCTGACAGTGTGATTTGAAGACGCACATGAAATCCTAGGTCTCTCCAGGGCTATGCTCTACATGTAGCAAGGCTCAAGTGCCTCAGGCGGCCAACTTTTACCTTTAGGCGACTTGCTTAACCTTTTATTTTCATGAAGCTTGTTATAGCTGATCACCCAAGATAAGATACATAAGAACCTTTGGGCTCCCTTCAATTTTGCTTAGAGCACAGCCTTGTCTTGCTACTCAGACAATCAGGGTAAAAGAGGCAAATTAAAAGGAAAACATAGTGTAATCAATATTTTATGTAAATATCTATCTCACTTAAATGTCAGAAAGACCATGAACAAGACCCAGATATAACAACAGTAGCCTGGCACATATAACTGTTAAATACGATGTTTCAAACTGGCTACCTTTGCTGTGATACAGTAACACTAAAATTGTTCCCTATTGGTCATGGTGACCAAAATGGTTGCAGCTTGGTGGGATGGCACAATATCTACATGTAACAACTATGAACTTACATGATGAGGTGCTGTCGGATGCATCGTGTGAAGTAGCTTTTGTATATAGTTGCCGTTGAAGCTTGTGAGCAGCTTCAAAACCTTGATTTGAAAGTTTATTCAATGACCGGTGATTGCGGAATAGCATTGAAACATGCTCAATTGTAATGTGGCCATAGTCACCAGTTCCAAGGGTTGGGCCAAAACATTTCCAGAAGGAGGAAGCCCCATTCTTTGCACTGAGAGACAATTAGTGAAATGTGCATTGTAAATAAACAGTTGGCACTTGCAATCATTATTTTTATCCTAATCACCCACTAAAATATAAAACAGGCAAAAAAAAAAATGTGAATTTTTCTACGAAAGCTACATTTCAACCCTTTGACTGTACAATGCGATCAAACAACAAAGTTGTTAATATACAACTCCACAAATTGGAGAAAGACAACATGTCTAAGAGAGATTTTCCTCATCTGCAGAGAACTGGCCATCTCTAATAATCAGTGCAATTTCCTCCCACTTGTGAGCAGACCTAGAAGGATGAAAATAATCAAATGGAACCAGAAAAAGTTTTAAAAAGTGATTTAAAAAGGTCCAATCCCAGCTTCTCTCTCAAATTCTTAAAATGGCTACCTCGACATCTCAAAGCTTTTAAACACCCAGACAAACCAGTTGAAAGAGCTACTTATAAACTAAGTAAACAAATCAAGAAAACAGTTTGTGACTATACAGAAAGGTACATGGCCCCTAATCACAGGTCTTTAAACCGCCATGGTGATCAAAACTGTCACAGTCTGGAATTCCCCATTTTCCCAGAGTCATTCAAGCATATATATACTGTAGTGCATGATGTACATGTACAATGTGTGAGCATCTGTAACACAGAGAAATTAACCCCAAGGCAGTCCTACTGTAAAATAGGAAACTTACCATTAAATACAAGGACAAAACCATATATGGTACTATGCCTTTTATAGCTATCAGACCCTTAAAGTGGCCCTTGTAAAGTGAACTTTCCCACCTAATTCAACAGCTGTATGCTCAGTGCCAACAGGGTAGTTTAAGCTTGGCCTATAATAAATTACTAATATATTTTTTGAGAAATTGATTAAACCCACCTTCACTAAAAATTCCACTGTAAGCATGGCTGCATATGAACTTAGAGCCTGGTTGTGAGAGCTAACTTCCTCCTTTCTCCTTTTATGCTTGTCTTTTGGCACTTTGTCTGAGTTTGGTACACAACTTTAAATTCATTTTCAATTTCAATCTGCTTTTCTTTCCACCATTCCAGCCTTGACTTTAACTCCTTTTCGACAGCTACATGTAGAAGAGAGTACAGAATATCTATGTAATGTACACTAAGTTTCGGAATCCTGGGGACTGGGACCAAGCCATGGCCGCGTGAGGACGCTCAATTTCTTTGAACTAAGTAAGGAGTAAGACAAGGCTGCCCGTTATCACCTTATCTCTTTATACTATCTGTAGAAATACTTGCTGAAGCCATACGTAACAAAAGCGAAATTATGGGTTATTTTGGTATTAAAATACAGGACACTGAATTTAAATTAAGTCAATACGCAGATGATACGACCCTCATC
>OZ026597.1:6146893-6179393 GCA_964020085.1 Micromussa lordhowensis | reverse complement strand
AGAACTTCAGATGTCCTTTTACGTCTCTATCACATTCCCAGATAGAAACACATGCCACGTTTGATGGGTAATCTGCACTCGCACTACAAGGTCCACCAACAAGTTTAGAAAACTCACAGAGAGCCATATCCTCATGAAAAACTGGTCCAGTTTACTTGAGAAATCTGCCAAACAGCACTGCCGTAAACTGTAGGATTATTTACTGCGAGTGTTTTCCCATTTTGAGCGCCAGTGCAATACTCTTTAGTGGTTATCTTAGCAGTCGGTCATTTGGCAGGTTTTGCCGCGCTGATAACACTGCTTGAAACAGCCCAAACGCAGCTCTCTCAGGGCCTCTCATATGAGCCTGGTAACCGGGCTGGCTCGGTTACCGGGACGAATTTGTTGTCTGTTCATATGGGAAATTTCAGCCCGGTCGACCGGGATGAAATTCAAGAAACAAAACCAAAATAGTGAAACATAAACTTGTATCATTCACGATTGTCGTAGCTTTGTGGACTCTTGTAACTTTACTAATAAAGCTAATATGCATACTTTTGAAGTGGAAATACATAGACTGCAAAAAGTATGCCGTTTTGGCCGCTATTTTGTCAAAAAAGTTTCGTCCCGGTCACCCGGGCTGGAGTGTTCATATGGGAAAATTTTCATCCCGGTTACCGAGATCTCGGTCGCAAAAACCGAGATCTCGGTAACCGGGCCAGCCCGGCCTCTCATATGAACACATCGAAATTTTAACGAAGGAAAGAGTGGCGAGGCGAGATCTCGGAAACCGAGCCAGCCCGGTTGACCGGGCTCATATGAAGAGGCCCTCAGACATATCATAAGAAATATTGCTTATTACATTTCGATCTGCTGGAATACGTCGGGGGGAAATTAACGAATTCAAGTGCATTCAGGAAGCAACGACCTGGAGTATTACTCCTTTGGATCTTCAACTTGAAGAAATCTAGCAAACAGTGGACAGTATTTGGAGTAAGGTCTTTTTGTTATTTTCTCGAATCTCAAAAACGTTGTTATGCTTCTCAAATTTCCATGTGCTAAAAATAACTCCGCTGGGAAAAAAGAGTCAATGGAACATACAAAATCAGCAAACACAAATATACAAATTTCAGAAGCCCGTGACCTCAGTTATACACTCTTTCAAATCCTCAACTCGAAAAAACCTGACAAGTGATAAGAAATAGTACATTTTGTATCATTTTTTGAAACTAAGTTTTAGTTCCCGAATTCGCAGCAAATTGAACTGTCACGTAAGCGCTGTCACGCGCTAATGTTGGTTCCAATAGAGGCTTAAATACGGGAATTTATCACAATAATCCAAGATACGAGAGTTTTTACATCTTCTATTGGCTATTTTTTCTAATAACAAATGATTTAAGAAATTTACAAACAAATCAGACCGAGTAATTTTGAAAGGTTTTCCTCCCGACACGCACTGAAATTTGAGTAGCGCGGTATGTCGAACTACTGAAAATGGCTTGGACGTTTGGTTCCCCCAGCAAGTAAGTATTCACGGGCCGCCGATGGATTTTTGATATGTTGGAAATGAAAGTTTAAGAATCACTAACAACTATTTTTATTGGACAAACGATGCGCACCAGCTGATATTTTAGCCCTTGGATTTAGGGTAAAATTTAATCAAAATGGCCTTGTTTAAGAAGGAGTTGATGTATCGGCCTCTAAAACTTTTGGAAAAGCCGAAGAAAAATAAACTTACCTTTTTCAAGAAGCCTAAATGTCATACTTTTACTTGATATAAAACAGAGTTTCAATTTCTTTTCTTGTCTTGCTTTGCGAGGCTGCTCAACATTCGCAAAATTTGCCTATTTTAGGGTTAGCGCCAAGCCCCATCTGGGTGAAATCGGAAATTTCTCGATTTCTCGAAAAATGAAATTCGCTGAACCTTTTAAACTCCATTTTCGAAAATAGTTCTGTATAGAGATTCTTTTTATCAACTAAAATGGAGGTCGATTTTTTTGAACTGTCGGGCGATGTTTGATAATTACAGGCAGTGGCTCTTAAATTGAATGTACCTCTTAATTAGGACTATAAGTTATAATAATCAAATATCAATTATTCTATTATGCAACTGTTACTAAAAGTACAGCCACAAGATATTAGTCCAAGTAAACAACATGTTCTACTTAGTTGTACATGCTCTGACAACACACAGTTCTTCAAACAAAGAGTATGGCGCATTTTCAAAAGATATTATTTGCATTTTCCTTTTTTTGAAATTAATTACCTGAATCCTTTAACTGAATCTCTTCCAACTTTGTTCCAAAATCCCGGATAAAAATACCACTGTCCAGCATTTCTTTGAAATACTAAATTAATGAAAATAAACGACCAGGTAATTAAATGCATTGAGTACAATTATTGTTGAATGTGACAGTTGTAAGTGCTAATGGTGGAGTTTTCTAAGCCATTAACAGCACCATAACTGCCAAAAAATCTTAATAGAGTAATTCAAGAAACTAACCTTTTGACGTTTCTCACAAAATGTTATCTTGGCCAGAATGCATAGCTTTGCTGCTTCAGGGTCATCATAGTAGGCTGTCATTTTGTCGGCAGGCAATGACTTTTCCACAATTTCTTCAAGGGATGAAAGGATTTTTCTCTCAGTGCTGCCTAAGGGAATAAAGCACATTGAACTCTATAATAACTTAATCACATAAAAGAGATAAAATTCATTCAGACATATCAGACATGGCTAGATTAAAATTCAAAATGTTTATTTAAAAATTATGCCCAAAAAACTGTTAGATTAAAGCAAATCAAAACATGTGTATCAATCAGGAAAACCATTCTTAACAACTGAATAAGGCTACATGTAGTAATTGTTCAAAATCATGTCTGTGTCTGGTAAAGTTTCATTAAGTATAAATAATCATAAACGGCTACTTAAATTTATAATTTAAGCTGTATTACTAACAGTAAACCTAATAATAAATTGGTCAAACCTGAGAATGAAGCAACAGAAATGTTGTGTCTCCCAGCAGCAGTTTGTTGCCCCTGCTTAAGTTTAACAGTGATTCTATCCCCCTTAAAATTTGAGGGGCCATACTGGGAGAGTTCCTCATTGCACTCTTGCAGGGAGCCAATCTTGTGAGCGAGCAGGCCAATACTTTTCAATACCTGCTCTGTATTCGTCATCTCACAATGCAGAGCACAGAGACTCATCGAAGATAAATCTTCATCAAGGAGGCACGTGAGATCATCTCGTAGACCAGTGAATCTATATTGACAGTTTTAAGAAAAGGAAAATAGCACACATTAGGACTTTTGTACATGATTCTAGCTCACTAAGTTACTTTTAAAACAAGTTTTACTATAAATTATAAAACTGCAGAACTAGTGAGAGTAGACAGACACTTTTTTTCCATTTTCCAACAGAGCTGCACTGAATAAAATTATGGCAATTTTCCACAAAATATTGCTAGTTTCAACTCCAGAGTAGACTGTAAGAAAAAAAAACTAACTTCAATGTTTAAAAATCCATACCCGCCAATGTTTGCCTTTATTTGTTGGAAATGTTCCAAGCAGACTTCATGTGGTCCTAAGTCGCAGTCACAGGCCTATACAAATTTGGGGGAAGTAATAGCTATCACATTAGTGCACAGTGGGGCAGACATCCATTTAATTTTGAGGCTAGTCCTTTTATCACCCAATGTGTTTAATACTTAAAAGCCCTTCTTGGCTTACTTGTTCAGTCAGTAAACACAAAGTAACAATGATGAGTAGGGTTAGGATCAGCTAGCTTCCCTTTCAGCCTGTGGCCTAAGATCTCACTTAATGACTTTAGAGTCTCAAAGTTAATAAATACCATCAAATTTAAAACCTTACTCTTAAAACTGTACAAAACAGGCAACACTCCACATTCAGGCCTCGCCCTGCAAGCATGAACTTTTCATCATTGATCTTGAACCAAAGCAACAGGAGGCCTTTGTAATCAAGTGTCACTGCAAGAATAATAAAGAAGGAACTGAGATCGCACAGCAAATTTACATGCAAGATCATTTTACATTAATAAGCTCACAAGTTTTTAAATTAACGAGTTCACAATGTCATGATTATCAAACTGAATATCAGTATTGAATGGTACTACGCAGTCATTATGACCAACAAAAAACACTAGATAAAGTCTAAACTCACAGACTCACGGGTGTGCCACCTAGTGCTTCTGTTGCATTTCGCACTTAGGAGTTCTAGACTTCGCTAGAGTTAAGTAGCATTTGTAAATTCCAACACGTTGAAGGCCTTGTACACATGGTACATGGTATCAATTCTCTGTCTTTGATCTTGGCCATAAGTCAGAAGCTACACTAGCTTTAAACTGGAGTCACTGCATAATAGAAACACAACTTAAGCAACATCACAATGTAATGCTATAACTATTTCGCGGGGCAAACCGTCTACATACCTGATTGTTACATACACGCATGGACTGAATCACTGAAGGAAGCCAACCACTTTACAATGCCATGATATCAAAGAACTCACAGACTCACGGGCGTGCCACCTGGTGTTTCTGCTGCGATATTTGCATTTCAGAGTTTAAGATATCATGACATTATTAAAGAGCTGCATTGCCAAGAGACATTCTATGCACCTAACTGTTATGTATGGGGTGAGTCACTCAAGGAAGCCAACCATTTTACAATGCCATGATATCAAAGAACTCACAGACTCACGGGGAGTTTTTGGTAAACATGAGTCAGTGAGTCGATGAGTCATGAGTCATGAGTCGATGAGTCATGAGTCAAGTTATGAGTCAGGTCAGCAATTTTCAAAATTCAAAATGGCGGACGTCGTAAAACTCGGAGTAAGCACTGACTGTGAATTCGGTGGTTCGCTACGCAACGATTTTTGTTTCTCAAGTTCATTTCAATAGACGAACAAGTTCAGAGGTTGAAATTATTCAAAGGACGCTAGTTACAGCAGAAGACCTTGGAATTTTCTTGATTGCCAAAATGGACTGGAAAAGACGGGCACCTCGCTTGATCACAACTGATCACTCCCAAGGAATGTCGTACAAGACCTACTGGCCAGAATATCACCTGATATGGTAGAAAATATATGGTTTGCCACCTTTAAATCTAGGGTTCAACCTTTGGAACCTAAGCCGGCACCAATAAACAGCATGTCATGTGCAGCCAATAAGGATTTACTATTGTCCGTTGAGCACATTAATTGCCAAATATGACACAGGTCATTAGATTAATATCTAATATGGCAGCCAGTGCAATAGAACCGAGGGTCAAGACAAAAATAATTACTCATTTTCTGCACAAAACGAAAGTAGAAAATAGAAAATAGCACTGGGGATTTGACAACTGATTTATAAACTGATTTTGAGAAACGTGGACTGGGATGCTCCAACTGACTTTGCTAAAAACGTGACACTGGGATGATGTAACTATGCTCCAACTGGCTTTGCTAAAATCCATCCACGATTCCCCGCCATCTTGGAAAGGCTCCAGACAAAACCGCTGACCTGACTCATAACTTGACTCATGGCTCATTGACTCATGACTCATGACTCATTGACTCATTTGACTCATAAAACAGGAATCCTCACTCACGGCGTGCCACCTGGTGTTTCTGCTGCAATATTTGCATTTCAGAGTTTAAGATATCATGACATTATTAAAGAGCTGTATCCATTCTATATACATATTGTTCTATGCAAAATGTTGCTCCTAAGAATGGAATCTGGTACACAGATTTAACTACCCTTGAAACTGATCCGATAGTGCTTTCCATCCACGTAAATTCCATTTCTCTTGAGGTCATCTTTTTGCTTGTTTAAATTGACAACAATTCTCTTAAGCTCCTCCCTTTACATAGAAAGATGTAAGAGTTAGTTTAAGGTAATTCCTCAGATTGCATTGCACATCCCTTCTGCACACAATTTTCGCATCATTAATGTGCACAAATGACCATGTGCACATACATGTACACAGCATAAGAGATTTCCCTGGAGCTAAGCTCAACATCAAAATAAATGCTTGTTTTCTCTTAAAACAAGCACTGCAAGGTACCTTTTTTATTGCATTAAAGTAATCGATAATTCATTGACTTTCCACTGAATAAACAAGAAAAAATTTTAATGTTCTGTAACAAAATTACTGCCAAAAATGTTTACTTAATACCCTTTCACTCATGACCTGAATCTTACTATCCCTAGTAGACACACAGTAGAAACACTTTTTGTCAACGAGCTCTTATCCAAAGATGTACATTTTTGCCAAGAAACATATCAAAAAAATAATTATTGTTCCTTTAACACAATGCAATGTATCTATTGAGACTTAATATTAACTCCATGTGTTTGGCCACTGATACCCTGAAATGTAGCGGCTTTCAGAAAAAGAAAAACACACTTAATGGGTACCATTGCGCAGATTTGTGATGCACCATTGACTAGTTTATAAGGAACAACCACAAAAAATTTGGAAAAAATCTAATGTCAAGTGCTATTTCTAGGGAACCACCTTAATGTAGGCTAGAGTTATTTCCAGCGTAGCTTCACAGATAAATTAGCGGGTCTCCATGCATTTGTCTGATGGTGCATATCAATAGAAGTAGTTCAATTTGGCCTGACTTAAGGGAAGGACTTTCAAAAGTTAATATTAAAACTGACCTTTTCTCTCTGCAATTGGCTAATAGAAAGGGGCATGACTGACTTTGCACTTTGAGCTGAATGACACCCATCACCCAAAGGAACAACACCAAATGTCAACTGGTCTTTCCCTAAAAACATTAATAATGTATTAGCCTATGGTATATCAATATCATTTATCTCTAAATACAATTATTAATGCATTGCAATTACTAAATGTCTACCCTTTGCCTCCCAGGTCAATAATTATGGAGAGAGAAAATATTGTTCTTACTTTGAGTGAGATATTATGGTGTGACTGTTAAAACAAATACATAGGAAATGTAAGCAAATACATTTTTGAGAAGGAAAACAGAACTGCTTTTGGTGTGCCCTGACCTCAACCAACCATTTGAAAAACCCTTGTTTTAGCATTTTAACTTTAAGGCTTCTTAAAAAAGATTTGTAGCATGTGCCAGGGGTAAGAAATGTCAACTTCCCAAATGTTGCCATCAGTGTCTCAAACACGTCTATGCTTAAGTTTCCTATTAAAGTTTCTCTTTGTGCTAGCTTTTCATTTGGGAGGTCATAATTTCCTGTGGTTTTAGTTCTATCCAAATGAAAGCTTCTAGATTTTACCTTTTAACCTCTTTTAGTGTACTAGTATTTTGGCCTGATCCACTTTTACAACCACATGTAGTATGTAGCCACTGTTGGAATGAAAATGTTTAATAAGCCACTAGTTACTTACCAAAGAAAGGGCGCCCATCACACTTCAAATTAAAGACCACTTCAGAGGAGACAAAACCATGCAGCCGCATTTCTCTGATGACCCAAGTGACAACATTAGGAAGACTCACTTCATAGCCTGGTACGTCAGTTGGAAGCTTCTGAAGACCAACCAATCTTCTAGTCACTTTAAATTGCTCTTGTTTTAATGCTACAATGTTGTTTTTGGTCAGGAAGATAGGCTCATCAGTTTTTTTCTGAAATGAATAATTATAATAATAAAAGTAAATAATAGATCAATGTGTTAAATTGTGATCATTAAATAAACCGAGATATTAGATCGAATAATGTACTGAATTGCTAATTTCTAAGAATGGGTTTTTCAAACAATGAACTGTGCTAGAGCTAATTGCTGAAATGACTACATAAAATAAGCTTAATGAAGTACAAATGGCGCATTATTGGAACTTTTATCTTAAAATTAGGTAGCTTCACTAAACATCGTATTACACACACAGTGGCAGATCTGGACCTTGTGGTGTGAACATTGCCGTTGGGGAACTGCTCACCCAAATCCAGAGATGAACATCAATGACTTAATATAAAACATGCTGGTCACGAGAATTAAGGACGTGATCCTGCAACTTGAATTTGCTTGATATTTTAATATAATTTCTCTCGCCACTTTTCAAATTGAGTAATTTTGGCTCCCAAAAGGGTAAACATTAACTATTATAGAATATAACTTGAGCCATAACTTACCCCTGTTCTTCCAAGTTTTGTTAAATTAGTGAAGTCTTGCCAGCCTTTGTCCGAGATTCTGGATTTCAGCTTAAACAATACCAACACCCAATCAGGAACGCGCATGGATTGGACCCTGGCACCCAGGGTCTCTTCTGATAGCAACTTTGAAAATGTTTCACGTGCCCCCTTCTCTTTTACCATTACGTCAAAAGCAGAACGTACTGCTTCTTGTGCCTTGGCAGTGTCTCTCCCCCCATTGACGCAACACTCTCCCAGGATGGATCCCAGGGATTCTCCTTTGGCATGACATACCCTGTTTAATTGCTTAACAACAAACCTCGCTCTTTCCCGGATTTTTCTTCGTTTAGTTTTTGGTGAGAGGTCTTCATCAACTTTGAGCTCTGATATCGTTCTTTTTCTCACTCCTGATCGCTTGGGTGTTTCTTGTCTCGGGGACAATTGATTTTGAATATTCTTCTCCTTGTTGGATTTTGGCGGGAGAGCGCGAAGTTTTGGCGGGCTCGGTGTTGCAGGCGGAGTGGGGGGATCTTCGGCATCTTCGTTCTTGAAAGACTTGAGCTTTTCGTGCAAACTTAAAATCTCCTGAGAAGCTGAGGATAATTGATTTTCGCTAGCTAAAACATGTGATTTTAGCTTAATCAATTCAGGAGTGTCTGCCGCCTTTGAGCTTTCGAGGTCTTAAGACAAATTCCATATAAAGTATGATCCACCTACTGCGTTGGTTAAATTTTCTCTAAGAGCCATCTTCCTCTAATTAACAATTATTCCATGAGCGCGCGTTGGATATGAGATGATAGATAGCCAACGAGGCGCGTAGCGCCGAGTTGGCTATGATCATCTCATATCCAACAAGCGCGAGTGGAATAATTGTTTTATTAAAAACGCCCCCAAAATATAGAAAACTAGACTACAATAAAAACAAAAAGGACCAAAAAATCACGCATACGCTCCCCATTTTTGTAGATCATGGTATAATGGCTCATATACCATGATGGCTAAGCCAATGAAAACTCTCGAATTGCATTATCCAATGATCCAGTTTTTAATAAATATTGATATTTATTAAATGTACTACCGCAGATCAACCAACGTGGGCGCAATAACAAATCCGGGTCCCAGGGGTCCCTCGGGAGCCATCTCTCGCGCACGAATTCTCCATTTCCCATGCTTCGAACGCTCAGGGCATGGTGAAGGTCAGGCGTCACGGTAAAGGATGAGTTGTGTGTAATTAAGGGACATATAGTCAAGAGGTCGTTGTCAGCTAAGGTTTTGCGTGTCCTACCTGTAGCCGAACCCTTCCTGAATGGAATAAACAGTTTTCTCCGTGTAGGGGAGGGTACGGCCTAACGTGGTCACCGAAGGCCAGGCAAGTGTTAGTTGAGTGGAAAACCTTACGTTGTTCCCCGTTGTTGTTTTTGAGCCATGTTAAATAATAGTCAATTAATTACGAGAGATCATTCTCTCCTATTTTGGTGGATGAAACACAACAACAAAAACAAGCCAAAGCCGCGGTCCAACAGCGCCTGCAGCGTAGGAGACAAGCAGGACTACCCACCAGTGTGTGTACGTCTAAGTTTCTTTTTATTATTCTTAAGTACAAAAAAGTACAACTGTTGAACTTCGACAGATCTCCAGTGACATTGAGTCGAATTACAAACAGCCCATTTCTGGCAGATTTAAATGTTATTGGAGAACTTATTGAAGTTGTCTTCAGCCGCAGCTATGTCTCAACCAGATAAACCGCTAAAATCAAAAGCAGATAAGTATTTTTCTCGCCCACATTATAAGGAAGAGAAAAAGAAACAGAAAAGTGAGTGGAAACGAAGGCAGAGGGAGAAAAAAGTCAGGCAGAAGCGAGAAGAGAGACAAAAGAGACGCGCACGTGGTCAGGAGGCTGAACGCGATGTTGAGGATGTCAGTTTTGCCCAACGCAACTTTCCCAGTGAGAAAAACGAAGAAGCCACGTTGAACAGAGTACCGCTAGATTTGGGTGAGAAAAGTGGCAACCGCGCGGCACTACAATTCGACAAAAATGGCGAAGCCGAGAATGCTGAGAAGGCAGGGGCTGAGAAGGAAGGGCGCCGAAGGGACAAAGTGCAAGGACTTGAACGTAGCAGAGGGCGACAAATGCTAGCGTTATCGCTTAAAAGAAAGAGGATGGATGAACAGCCTCGCGTTTTCAGCAAATCGGCCGGAGCTGGAATGTCCACACGAGCTGCAGTTACGATCCCTGATCAGAAAAACCTGCCAATGGTGCGAGAAATCTGCTCGTCGCTTCTAATTAAAACTAACGCAGATGAGCCGATAGGCTCAGGGACATTTGGAACTGTCTATTTGGCAGAATACAGAGGCATGAAAACGGCAGTTAAAGAGATTAAGAAAGAAGAAACTGAACGGTGTCGACGCGAGGTTCAGCACGAGGCTTGAATTCTTCAAAGTCTTGGTGACCACCAAATTTTGGTGTCTGTACAAAGAGGGAGCCATTCTGCCTCGTTCTTCAATTCTATGGCATTGACGGAAAAAGCACTACCCTCCATGAGGCTTTGAAAAACCGGCGACTCAAAAAAAAATCAACCGCCCGTGTTTTTTATGAAATTGCAGAAACTCTCAAATATATGCACAACAAAGGTGTATTGCACAATGACTTGAAAACAAACAATGTGTTGATGCATCAAGGAAACTCGGGGGAACTTCATCCAATCCTAATCGATTTTGGCAAAAGTCGAGCTATAGCCAGAGCAAAGGGATATCGGAGAGGTGACGTCGATTACCTTGCGCCGGAAGTGAAAGCGGGCAGAACGGAAAGTAAGCAAAGTGACATTTTTTCTTTTGGCAAAATGCTTGAAGCAGCCGTTCGAGGGAGAAGTTTTCTTCCGACGTTTTCGGAACTAATTACCAGCACTACTGCAGCGGATGCCTCAAAAAGGCTATCGGTTACTGAGGTTGTACATGCACTGAATAAGTTTTTTTAGATGAATACAATGATTACAGACCTGGATAAGAACTTAGCCAGAGGAACACAAAGGCTAGTTGGTTAAATGCGCTGTTCACTGCTTTGTTTAATTTTGTAAATTAAGTAGGTAATTACTGGTGACCAGGTAATGCGACTCCAGCCGCGGCGGCACCAATGTGAAAATATTTTAAAAACATTGTCATGTGTTATCAAGGAAACAACATTCATCAGGAATGGTAATGATTTGTGTATCTATCTGTACTTTAAGTAGTCTGCTGTATTTTCTTTTACTGCGGTTTTTTCAGTAATAAATGTTTTTATCCTACGCATTTATTCTTCAGTATAATTTGTCCGGTTACATTAAAGTTTCGAGATTTGCAGACAACCGTTGGTTTTCGCGTTTGATTTTCCCTCACTTTCCTTTAAATGGACCTCTCTGCTATGATCTCTGTTATGACATCGCGAAAGTTGAAAGTCACGCGCAATTTTGTGGAGGACTCGCGAGCCAATATTTGGGTTGTTTCATTTTAATCGCTTGTTGAATTACTCTACCGCCAGATGCCGCCAAATGAGACGCCTTATCGAATTACTCAGGCGGTGTGCGTCACGAAATTCGACCAATCAGAATGCGGTATTTTTCAGTAGTTTTTGTGCGCGGGAACATCAATTTTGTGAGGTCAGGCTGTCTAATATTTCGTCTTTCTCCAAGTCCGTGTTCTATTTTATGCGGTTCAAATTCTTTTTAAAGTAAGAGGAATAATTTGGCTTAGTACTGGTTACGTTATTTTTCAAGTTGAAGAGTTTGTTCGCATTTGTAGCCGTTTCAAAAGTTACGACCTCGTGGCTGCCGCCATGTTGTTTTGATCGTAGACTTTACTACTTTTCTTGAGGTTATAGCTACTTACTGTTGCCAGTATTTTCCAATTTTTTTGCTCGCTAAGTTAGCTTATCCTTTCAACTTTAAAATTTTCGGGGTCTACCCGGGTCTACCCCTTATGGTTTTCCCGTTGCAAGCCGTTGAAGTAAGAGAGATTCTATGAAGAGATCGAGTAAACCAAGTGGCTCAACTCCCGGGAAACCGGCTGGAAAAGCCAATCGAAGGGAAGCTGGAGGTCAGTCAAATAACCTCTCATCCAGGAGGAGTCTTTTCAACTTCAAACCAGACAAGGTAAAGAACTGTAATTTGTAATTATTTTGTGCCTCAATTAAAGCGTTTTCATATTGTATTTTTCTTGGCATGGCACAAAATACACAGCATAATTTGCCGGAATGAATTCTTAACAATTATTGGACGAGGTTGAGCAAAATATCGTGATTTGTCAGTGGCGAGCCGATCAATTATTTGCCGAAGCCGAAGGCTGAGGCAAATAATTGATCTGCGAGACACTGACAAATCACGATATTTTGCGATACCCGAGTTCAATAATTGTTTTATCATTCGATCACCAAGTTTGTTTTCATATTTTAATCACTTCCTGGAAGCTCAGGCCGGGAAGCGGTCTGCCATTTTTCTTTCGAGAACGTGGTTCCAACTACGCATGAGCAGAATGTTATTTGCAGCAAAACACGTTTAGACGGTACTACGCATGAGCAGACCATTATTTGTAGGCAGTTATTTGCAGGTCACGTGGTGGGCTCTCGGCCAATGCAAAGAAAGGAAAAAATGCATCGAATGATAATAATAATTGTTAGCATTTTCGAACAGATGTTGTAAATACAGTGATGTCTACTTTATACTGGGAATGAAAGGACATACAAAATGAAATAAATATAATGTCAGACTCAAGTCTGGTGTCATGTTGTTCAAGGGTATTAGTAGTTATTTGTATTTTTGTTGCTGTTGTTATTGTTTAGTTTATATTAATGTGAATTCTCTTATTTTATTTTGATTTTAGGATGGTCATACACTTCAGCCTGCAGTATGGTCCACAGAGGAAAGACAGGCTCTGGTAGAGTATGTGGCTCTATTTTCACCAATGTCAGACGAAAGTGAATGCAGTTCATTTAAATGGCCTTCTGTCAAAGACCCCATTTTCTGGGAAAAATGCGCAGATGCTCTGGCCTGCACAACTGGAATGCCAAAAAGATCAGGTAAATTTAATTCTCAACAATACATGACCGTCATGGTATTTATGGTCACAATATGAGTTCTGTAATTTGCTGATAACAAGATAATAATGTAAGTCTGCCATTTGCTGAAAACAAGATTGGGATTGTTGTTATTGTTCCTGTTTTTGTTGGTTTGAATTATTATTACCTGTTTAATTAGCAAGCAAGATTACATGGAAAGAAATCCTAAATGGCTTTAATCGTTTATTCACTTGTTGACGACAAGAGACATGTAAAAGGGTTTGTGAACAAAATATCAAAAGCAATTTTATTCATGTTTTGCACAGGTAATGCATGCAGGCATCAAGTCAATTCCTTTTTACGGAAAAAATATGCAACACTTGAGGAAGCAGAAGAGGACCTCCAGGTGAACTATTTTTCTGGTGGACTACAGAGTACTTCACTTGCCAGTAAAGCAAATGGTCATGGGAGTGTAACTTCAACTCCTCAGTCCATGAATAAAAACAATACTCCATTATCTCCAGTGTTTGCACATTCACCACATGCCAATTCAGCTAATCCTGAGACATGCCATGGAGATACAATTGCTAAGGTTGTCAGGCTGTTAATGGTGATGAGCTCTCGTATGAGACGGGACTTACTCCAAAATAACATTACGCTCCACACATTTGAATTTGATGTTTAATTTTAAGAAATGCTACAGTGTACCTCGGTGTGCAACCACATGATTCAAGATAACCATTGCCTGTTAGAAGAGAATTCAGACCGACTTACAGTATCAAGAAACTGTGCCATTTTCATGCACTTTTTTTCTCAGAGTAAGATAGACTGTCACACTTTCTCTCGTACAGTTGTACACGTCTTTGTGTGGCCTCTGCTTCTGTAGGCAAAGGACAGGACCCCTGGGGGTACTTAACAAAATTTGATACTGGGAGGCTCCACCCTGAGGTCCAACCACTTACCATTTTATACAGATGTATACCATTTTGGCAGGAAAGGTACCCCCTTTATATACCTTTTATTGAAAAAAGGAACCCCTTTCACATACCTAGTAAGGAAGTCTTGTTCTCATTTACATGTAGTGCTTAATAAATAAACTCGTACAGCCATAACGCCCTTTTAAATACCTATATGACCGATTTCCGTACCTTTTTATATACCTCAACTTATGAAATCCTTACCCTTTTATATACCTGAAGCCTGAAAAAGGTACCCCTTTTGGACGGAGACTCCCCGTATAGGCCATTATAGGGAGTACACCCCCTCCCCCCCTCCACAGGACCATTTTCAATTAACAGAGAAATGGTTTTTGTAAAAAGTGGAAGTACATTACAGCAAAGAAATTAATTGGCCCAAAAATTAAGGATACATCACTTCATAGTCTCAATTATCTTATTTGTGGAGTGAAGAGGAAAAGGAATGACGCAAAGAAGCCACATTTTGTTGCAAACAGGGTAACTGTGAAATGACGAAATATGTACATTGTATGATGAATTGTGAACTGTAGTACAGGAAAAATGTTGATCTATCTATTACTTTGGTGGGAAGTGGAAAAGTATCCTGTATGGTAGTCCTGTCCTTGGGATCAACATTACCAACTGCTAGGTTTACTGCATATTCTTTTAAAAGAGTGCTATTGTAATGTTAAGGAATAGCATAATATTTTATTCAACACAAGTTTTCAGTAAGATCTAGCCGGTCATCAGGTTCCCAAGTTGCTTCAAGGGAGAAGACCAAATCAGAGCTTGGTCCAGGAGAACAAAGAGAAATGAAGGGAGGGGGCACGTGGACATCTTTTGATGAAGCCTGACAGCATCAAAGAGTGCCCACAGGCTCCCTCCTTTTCTTTCAGACCCCAGACCATGTAGCTCTTTTAGACATTCATACATGAAGCACGTCAACAAATATTATTAGGTGTTGGTATAAGACTGAAATAATTCAATATTATTGGATACGCCCCACATGAGTTCAGGAATGTTTCTGCAGTAGTAGGTTCTGGCCAAGGTGTTAATGGTGCAGTTGCCATAAGAGCAGGATTGAGAATCGTCTGATGATGGAATACTGCCTTAGCTCTTTGAAAGCCATCAGTATAGTCTGTGGGAGCATTTTTGTTTTTCTGTAAGACATCTAAAAAATATTCCTTTGTTACAAGCTTCTGAGCTGTATGAATACCAACACCATGTACATTTTGCTGGAAGTCACACCCTGCAACTATGCACATATTGAGGAAATCATCTTGTGTCATTGACAAATGACACAAGACTTTTTCAATTTGAATGACATGGCATGCACCACTGAGTTGTAACTTGAACAAAACCTGTAACAAAACAAAGAGAAAATAAGAGGTTCAGAGTGTCTTCTGTGTTAACAGAAGTCATTTATTGGAAGTCTACATCGAATTACATGCAATATTACTCCCTCTTACAAATCCACAAGATACATTGGGAGAAAATTTTCGAATAAAAATTTTCAGAAGGATTTACAGTTCTGTGTAGGACGATGTCATTGTTTTGAAGCAATAAACAGGATAATCAAAACTATAACAAAATTCTCGAACGCGATTGGATATCAGCAGCCTGATTTGAGCATTAATTGGACAGTTGCACACGTCATGCTTGTAATTGGACAGTACGCGCCATTTTGCGCGCGCTGTTTCGGTGCACATTGTCGAGTAAACTGCTTGGTTTTTCAGCATTCATAACAACGTTTTAATATCGTTCAGCGCTCAATCGATGCTTTGTCCCTTTCTCGAATTTTGTCAAAGTTTTGATTAATTGGTAACAGGACATCTTGTCGTCCAATTCAGTCTGTAATCATACTTGTGATTAACAAATCGGACTCCCGCTTCCTGGTCGTCCGATTTTGTTAATCACTCGTATGATTACAGACCAAATTGGACTCCACTCAGTCCTATTACCATTATTAACTGTCAGTTAAAAATGGCATGATTTAATCATTTTTACCGCTTGACATCCATAAGCAAGAAGGTCTGAATCCTCAGAAATGGCGATGTCAGCATAACAATGTTTAACAAGATAGGCAATTGTGCATCGGCCTCGTAGGGAGCTACCACATAATCAATAGCCTTTTGGCGGCATGAAGTACAAGAAAAGTATTTTACTTGGAATGAAGTTTTATATTCCAAAAGCTTAAAGCTAATCTAAACAATTGAATATTAATGCAATAATGTGGGGTTTGAAGTCGTGTTGAGCCATCCATGTACTAACAAGAACTCTACTCTGGGGAAGCACCTCATGAAAAATTAAGGACTCACTTGGATAAAATCGCACACCAGGTCGTGGCTGATTTCAGTGGCTGCAGCTAGAGCTTTCTTTGCCTCCGTTTCGTTTCCACTTCGCCGGAGTTGCTCGGCTTTTTCCTTCTGTTGCTCTCTTTGTCTACAAGAATGTTCATCCATTTAAATATTTGCGACCACAATATATTGAAAACGAACATTTGGCTTGGAAATTTGGGGTTAAGATTAAGATTAAGATTAAGATCACATGCAATATTTTTGCTCACCTTGCTCGTTTTACGCGCACTCCTTCCTTGGCCGGTAGAGGTAAGCCATCAAACACAACCAACGGGCGCATGTTGTTTTTCTCCAGCAAATCCAGGAAGGAAATGTAGATCTCTTTAACCCTAAGATGAAAAAGTAAACTACAAATAGGCGAAAACAATAAAAGAGCTCTAATAAGCGGAATATAAGCTTAAAACATAAAAAATTATCACCTTCGATTGTCGCCGAACTGGGAATAACTCAAAGCAATGGCCTTATGTATCCAGCAGGAAGCGTCTATGGCAGCTACTTGACCGTAAAAATTTGTTAAATTGCTCTCCTCAGTGACAGCTTTGAGAAAAGGAAGCAAAGTTTGGATGCCCATTTCAACTTCACTGTAAGTTCGCGAGATGTTCACTCGGTCGCGACCAGAGGCAAATGAGCGATTTCCACACTTTTACCCAGCACCCTTTGTGGGTCGTGACGCACACCGCCTGCGAATTACTGATGACAGATTGTTGGCAAGAATGTTGAAAAAATTAATTGCTTTTCACAATAGGACGTTCATTGTTAATTAATAGAAAACCTAGCGTCCTTAGCAACTCCGGCGTCATGTGGTGTGCAAAAAAAAGTGGTCTGCGGGTCCTCGAGCAGTTACCTTAAAGGACTTTTACGTTTGCTGATCGGCGACGCTGAAGAAAACTTCGATTGAAAACATGATTGTATATTGTGCCTACGAGTCTCCCAAAACTATAAAGCCATTTACATGTTTATCGCTTTATTCACGCTATCACGAAAACAGTGAGAAATTTGAAATTAGCAGTTGTGGTTCACGTTCTCCAAACAACGCAGAATTTTGTCATTTCACGCTGTTGTTTTGTAGAAACTGGAAGGATCCAGCTTCGAGCCGGTTTTTGATTTGAAAATTGATCGCTTGGCCTCCAAATTGGACGTCAGAGAACTGAAGAAAAGTTCCGAAAATCTTCTCGTATCACTTAATTGAAAATTCGTCCACACGGCCCACTACTAGCTACTACTACTAAGGTAGCTGGAAACAGTTCCCAGTACTTTCTAAGACTTAGAGTTTGATGGGCCATTTTAACCACTCTTTATCGGTTGTGTCAAAAAACTGCCCAGTCATTGGTGAACAAGTTGCTGTCAATTTTGTGGCTCAATAGGTTACCATATGACCTGCTAAAAACACCCTTAATTTTAGCTTTAAGCGGTTATGACTCAAAAACGAGTTTGGTGACCCCCATTTTTTATTGTCGAATTGTAATCAGTGAGATGAGATGCAACTTCTTGCAAAGTGCAAAAAAAGTCTTCGAAGGGGCTTCAGAGCCACCTTAAATTTTCTAAAATTTAAGGTGGCTCTGAACGCGCTCTCTGGGCTCGTCAAGTGATCTTTCTTCCCAAAGGTTCCGTGAAGAGCGCGTGACAAACGTCTACAAGCTTGCTAGCTAATGGTAAGCCACGAGAGACAGACTGTAGGCTTTTATAGTGTGCTAGAGAGGGGGAAATGTTCTCAAATCGATTTGTCCGCGGAATCAAATTCTTCTGTATTGGAATAAATATTAATTCTTGACTAACAGTCCTGCTTAACGATAACAAAATGTCAAGGCCCGGCCAAACGGATCCAACATGTTAATGCAACATCATTGTTGAATCTAACATGTTGCACTCGTTTGGCCACCGTGTTGCACGATGTTGCATGATGTTGAATAGCCTGCGTAGCAAGCCGTTCCTGTGCGTTTTCCCAAGATCGGCGATCGAGCGAGTTTTGGCCGTGCGAAAATTGGGGAGAGCGCAAAAAATGAAGCGAGGGGTGAGGGGGAGAGGAGAGAAGGGAACGCTTGCATCCAACCATTGTGAATATCAAATACTCCGTTAACCAGTCAACGGATGTCTCGGATTGGTTCAAAATTGGACAGATGATTGAAACCCGACTCTTGCTGGTCATTGAGTCGCAAACAAAGGCTCTATTGTTGTTATCAAAGGCGAAGCAATAAGTCTACTTAGAACAAACTCTTCAAAAACAACATTTGAAGAGTGCCTTGCAAACTTTACAAGACGCCTCGAAGCACGCGGGTATCCAAAGAAATATATCGAATGTTCCCTGTCAGAGGTTACCTTTGACTCAAGACAATCGGCTCTTAAACCGCGAAAACATAATACTGCAGAGAGAATATAGGCTTTTGTCACAACATACCACCCTGCGGTAAAGAAACTTAAACAAATCGTGATGGAACACTGGATTTTCATAGAAAACCAGCCTCTGCTGAAAACTATCTTTAAAAATCCTCCGATTATATCTTACAAAAGAAAAAAATCTCTAAAAGACATGCTTGTAAGAGCAAAACTATAATTTGGAGGCTTTGATAATGCGACGCAACCACAAAAAACCACATTGGGAGTCCGTGTAGGGCGGCTGTCTTTGCTTTTCCCTTCGACATCTCTTTGAGGATTTTGTCTTTGACTTCTTCAAAAAGCTCCTTGTGCTGTAATATTGTGCTTGAAGCAGATTTCCAGTTCTTCAACGCGAATTGCTTTACTAGCAATTTGCTTGGCATGTCGCGCGGAGTCTTGCGATCAAATTGCCTTTCGCGACAAAGGCAACGTTCCGAACTGGATCTTAAAGTCGCAGATGCAAATGGCGGCGCAATGAATTTTCAACGCGATTTGGAGATCAGTGTCTTCGACTTGTTAAAAACCTTCGAACTCACGTGTAGCTTTTTGACAGAAGATTCACATGGAACGATCGTTTGTATACTTCCGCCGGTATTCCTTCCGCCAAATTTTGATTGAGTATTTTCAACAGTTGTCGTTTCGTCACAATCACTGAAGCGTGCAACACCTAGGGGGCGTATTTGAGATTCACAATGGTTGGATGGAAGCGTTCCCTTCTCTCCTCTCCCCCGCCCCCTCGCTTCATTTTTTGCGCTCTCCGCAGTTTTCGCGCGGCAAAAACTCGTTTGCTCCCCGATCCTGGGTTTTCATTTCGCTAAAAACGCACAAAACGCTTGCTACGCAGGGCAGATTTTGAATGAGGTTTGATTTCATCAAACATCGTCTTCAACATCATCCAACATTTCTTTTGTTTTTGAGTGTGAACAAAACTGTTGCATTCGTTTGGCCACCGTGTTTAACATTGTTGAACGCGCGCATGCCCGTTAAGCTGACTTTGTGGGTATCTGTTTCCATGGCAATGATTTACTCTTTATGAATAGAAAATGTACCGCAAAGATTGGTCAAGACAACATTGCAGTACATTTTCTATTTTTAAAGTTTTTTGGTCTGGTCACGATCTATTTTGATCCAACGTAGAGCAAGTTTTGATCGTACACGGTTTTTGCAGTGGTTTAAGCCTTAAAAAGAGCGGCTAAACACCTCTTCACAGTCGATCGATCGCGCGCCATTTTTTTGGGCAAACCAATATGGCGCGCTTTTGTTTTCTAAGGATTCTGGGTCTATTTTGGACCCAGACCTCTCTAGCGCGAGTGTTCAATCCAACATGTTCCATTTGTTTGGCCACCTCGTCCAACAATGTGCGATACCGTCCAACAACATTGGATGATGTTGGATCCGTTTGGCCGGGCCTTTACTGGTAGCAAGTAAAAACATATAACTACAGCTAATAAAGCTGTTTGTTCGCACCGACAATAACAAAGGAATTTCAATCAAATTTCTTAAGGTGTGAAAAAAAAAAATTACAAGAAATTCAATTTTCTTGTGCCTGACAACACTTCTATTTCGACCACTGTAGGGAGCGGGTTCAGAAGGTGGTAGGTGTGGATTGGGTGGCTAGCCACCCCCATTTGAAGAAGCTTGTAACTGATTAATGCGTAATATAATAGCTACGTTAACAATGATTACGTAACTTCCGTTGTGTTACGGAAGGATCATAAGTACAATAAATCTCATTAGCCTTTTCAAAAGACACGTGCTATCGGAACGAACAGAACGAAGGATAAATTTTCAAAATAATAAGAGTTAAGATTGGAGAAAGAGGTATGATTTGTAGTTGTATTTGCATGCTGGATTTAGTTATGTTTGAGTTTGATGTTATTCCTTGTATTGTCAGTGATTCGAAATATTTAGTAATTTTCTAGTGTCGTGATACGCCCCCTGTTTGTGTCGGGTCTATTTCAAGATATATTTAATGTTCATTTTGACAATACACGTTCTTCTGCCTGTAATAATTTCTATACCAAACCTTCTAGGTTATCCGCTCAAGCAAATTCCTTTTCTCTAATAGGAGTAAAAGTGTGAAGTGAAGACCTCAAGCATTAAGAAATCTTTCGAAAAATGGGTTTAAAAGGAAACTCAAGCAAATTTTATTCAACATTTTAAGACTCTTATTTAGATTTATCTCAGATTATACAAAATGGAAAGTCCTGGTATTTTTCAGCTTTTGCTGTCTTCTTCCAAAATTTACTAACAGAAACAGTAGCTGTACGTTTAATATTTTAAGTTAGGTTGATGAAATGGTTTTCAGTCTTGTTATTATCTAATACTGTATTCTTTTTTTCCCTTTTTATTTTATTGAATAATTTCTGTCCGTATATTTTTGCAATTCGCTTATTAAGCCATGGCCCGCCTAGATTAGCCTTTGCTAGTTGCGGGCATGCCCTTTCTGTAAACATAATTCCATAAGAATAACTATGACTATGACTATGTTGTTATCGTACAGTTGATGTAATGCACGAATTATAGTAATAGGCGCTTCGTTGTAATTATCTTTTCAGTTTTACATAAATCAAGCAAGTAATTAAGAAATTGGCTAGATAGAAAGACTGGCTTGGTTTGTAGTAAATCGGTTATCCAACAACTACGGAGAAGCAATGGAATGTTAGCTAATGTTTGAAGACCTCCGTCCGCTACAAAGCAATAATGGAAGAAAATTTTGACTCTTATGACCATATTATGGCAGAAATAAGGCAAATACTCTGGACAAGTACCTCATTGCAATTTTGTCTTTGTCGCATTGGTAGTACTTCTGGTTTTTACAGTTCCAAGAGCCATTTCAGAGTTTCGTGACTCTGTTTCAAACCGAGTCTTCGTACAAAACCTCTTTTTTTAAAATCAGTTTGATTTGCATGAAAATGAATCTGAGGGCAGAACTCATTTTCATATAAACGGTCTTGCACGAAGCCTCGTTTTGACACAGAGGCAAAAGACAACCAGACAATGGCTTATTAAGTTTCAATTTTCAGATAACAACAAAGGTAGGGATGCCCCATTAGTACCAGCCACCTTCCTGCCCTTGAAAAATCCTGTAAATTTGAGATAATTCTTCGCGGAAGAAAGACACTTCTCGAGTGAAAGACACTTCTCTCACATGATAGCCTGCGGGGCAGGCCGTAGGGCTAGGGAGGGAAAGGGAGGTACGTATAGGATTGGGAGGAGAGGAGGAAGGAACGGCCTGCAAGGACGCTATTGTTTTCTTCGTTTTTTACGTCCACCAGACGAACGTAAAAATCCTGATTGGTCAGATTTAATTAATTACCTAATTCGTCATCCTGATTGGTCAGGGACCTGTCATTCACGCCATTTAAGGTGGATGGTACCAGTTTTCAGGTTTTTTAAATATGTAAACTTTGAAAGGAAAGAACAAAAAATCAACTCAACGTCATAACAAAATTTGTGTATGACCCGATTGCAAAATTTGTTCTCGTCCAAAAACGACAATTATTTTGTCACCAACTGTTACCATGGCAACGATACTTGATGATTGGTCAGACCTACTTTTGATCTTCGAACGCTTATATCTTGAAAACTAATCTGGTGACCCCCAATTTTTTTCACATTAGTTTCTTTGTCATTTGAAAATGAAACTACATGATCATTTAAAAAAATTTCTACGAAGCGGATTTTCTATAAACGTTAAAAACGGCAGTTTATCAATAATGAAAAATTCCTTTCGTAGAAATTTTTAAAACTTCACCTGATGTCTCCTTTCAATTAGGGGAAAACATCCCAACAATAAAAATATAGGGTCACCGGGCTCGTTCTCTTGCAAAAGCCTTCGTGAGTTCAACAATTTCCACGCGCGTTACCGCGTAGTTCAAAATCTTGATTTTATATGATTGACATTTACCAGAAGCATATCACCCCGAAGCGTCTAAATTCTGTTTATATGTTGGGAGCTATGCTGGGGTTTTTTACCTGACCAATCACTAGCACCGATTTTTTTTTTGCCCAAATATGGAATCAGCGGTTGAAGGAGAATAATGGCGGCCGCTCTTGGAACGGCTGCGAGAAAGCTTACAAGAACCAAAATAAGAGCAATAAGCCTAGCCGGGAAAGCGCTGTCGGAGGAAGACCTCTTTGATAGGGTCTGCAGAGAAGCTCGAGGAACTTTTTCTTTTTATTTTAACTCGAGCTTGGCGGGTGAAGTGGATACACTGGTATCGAGTGTTTCATTTAGTGGATTTGTTAAGCGTTGCAGTGAGACCTTTTTTGATTTCTTTTCCGAGAAGGGGAAAGGTAGATCGTGTGACAAGTATGCGGTTCTACAGGTGAGGTGGTACGAGTTTGTTCGCCAAGTGTTAGGTAGTCAGGAAGTGAGTGACTTCGTTAAGGACATGCCATCAGAGGGTAAGAACGTTGTAGCATGTTTTCTGGAGAGTGTCTTTATTGTTTGTTTCAAGTTTGTTAGAGGACAGGCAGATAGTTCAGGTAGAATTAATGCGACGACGGAGAGAATGAACATTGTTGAGGACGATGTTTCCTTGTTAAAGCTAGGTTCGGCTGCGGTATTGAACCTTAAAAAACGGTTACGGAAGATTGCCCGGCCACTGTCTCGATCAAAACAAAGTCTGAAGAACATGGTGTGCAAAGAGGTCGAGGCTCTAGAGCAATTTGAGGATACCGAAAAGAGAGATATTCCTTGTTTCCTGCGAAATTTAGACGAGGGAAACCTACTTGTGTTGAAGGTGGAAGTGATTCCCTTCTTGCGGGCGTTTGCGAAGGTGTTTGGAGACGTGGTTAACCAAAATGGATATCAACTGTTTGGTAGAAAGCTCTTCAAGGTTAGTTCTAGAACTTAGCAAGACACTTCCATTCCAGATGGTAGATTATAATTTTTAAGGTTACCTTGAGTTCTTTGGTTTAGTTCAACTTATGCACAACTCCTGTTGACAGAATTTCAATTTATATTTCCTTTAGCCAGGTACATGTACAAGTGTACGAGTACATGAAAATCGGAGTACCTTTGCAAACCTTCATTTTTGATAGTGGATTTAATAACAAGTCTGATCAACCCTTTCCATCCACATTCACTGTAGGGATCACTACACAATTGGAAACAAGTGTGATCTAGGATCACATGTAACAATTTTATCTTGACCAATCATTGCATTTACCAATGCAGGTTGCTGAACAACGTGTGATGTGTGACACTGGGCTTAAAAGGAAATTTTTTGAAGCACTTGCATGCCTTGGTATTAAAATATCCCCAAGCATCAGATGTGATCTGTTCACCAGACTGTTACGGAAGATCTATAACATAAGGTGCAACGAATTTGTACGATCACAGAAATGCCTAGAAGAACACAATGACAAACAAACACAAGACAGACAAGTTATGTTGCGGCATAAGCTTAAGGTTTCTAAGTAATTTACAGAATGTGATGTACATGGGGGGAGTTGATCAAGATAAAGAAACATATTAACTCCCTTAATTAAAACAGCGACTCAGCTGAATAAAAACAACCACTTTTTGTTTACTTGATGATGCAATAATAATAAGGGTTAAGTAAAGGTTACGGTAAGTCTGCATACAAGCCATGTGGCGCATCAGGCCCAGGTTTATCCTCGTTTCAGTAGCATGAAGAAGCTACGTAGAGTATTGTCACCCACGCTGGATGGGATTTATACACCTGGGTGGAGAAAGGCAGTGCAAGAGTTTGGTGTCTTACCCAAGAACACAACACAGTATCCCTGGCTAGGGCATAAACCCGAATGACTTAACTGGAGTCACGTGCACTAACCACAAGGCCACCATGCCTCCCACACAAGTATAGTTTAGAGCCACCCTAAGTTTTCAAAAATTTGAGGTGGCTCCAAATTGTTCAGATCAAATTTTTTTGAAACTTTGACATTTTAATCCCAATTTTCTTGATGTTGAATACCGAATTCCATGGTCTGATTCGTCAAAATAAAATCTAAAGCTGCTCTTTGAGAAGGCGAAAGTTTACTCGGTTTCTCATCTGTGAATTTCAAAAGAGTTCAACTTGGAGTGTGTCTGTATACCAAAGGATTTGAGGAGAGTACGCTACATTAGTGTGGAGTAGTGATGAGAGGATAGGCAGAGTAGAGTAGTAACTAGATTGCTGGGCATTTTCAAAAAGGAAGAGTAAATTTGATGAGTACTTGTGAAGGTTTGTAAGTATATGTGTAGTCAGAGTAGATAACCAGTTGACAAGGGTTGAGTAGTGGAGTAGAGTATGAAGTGCAGTTGTTGAATATACATTTGTTTACAACAATTTAACAAGCTCAAAGCATATCAAAATGTTACTTAAGTAAGCACATTGTGACATTGTGATGATAATACTAAGAGAATAAATGCATTGTTGAATAGAAGTTGCAGTTTATGCATCATTTTTCATTTTTACGCTAGTTGAACAGATAATAATGTTTCTCTTGATATTTTTTACAGCTTCTCTGCTTGCACAGCCAAAATTATGTTAATCTGAAGACTAATTGGTGACCTACATGTAATTCTGCAGTGAAACACCATAAAATACATCATGACTGGGATAAATCTTAGACAGATGCAAATCTGCTTTAAATAATTTCTGATATTGTACATGGGGTTCCTGAACAGAAGTATATTTTGAAGTCTATCAATTAATTTTGAACACTCTTTGTAAACCTGATAAATTATGATTTATTTGTTGGCTCACATTCTTGAGTGAAATCTACTTTTCACTACAAGGCACGGCCGACAAAGTAACGTGCCTGTACAGTGGAACCCTGCCTTATGTTAGACCATCCCATAAATATGGTCACCTCTTTGTTATGGCCACTTAAGTCTGGCCTGAAGAAAAGCTAAATCACTGTGTGTACAGTAGCAAAAAAGCAAATGTTTGTTAAACAATAAAAAACATTGCATATTCTGTGTATATCCACTTTGCCTTACTAATGGTATCAATAATATTAACAATTTATGAAAGTCTTCCAACTGAAGATAAGTTGATTAACAGTCGATCTGGTTGTTCTCCTTGAGACACCCTGAAGAATAACCACAAGTTATTTAAAGTATGAATCTAACAACAGTTGCTCATTTCACATGTGAATTTCTTTTTAGTGGAATTTCTCGAACGTACAGTGGTGTCCTTCTGTACACAAACTTTCCCCTCCTTCCATGAATGCGACGTTTCAGCTTCAGAGTTGTTAAAGCTGCAGGGTAGTTTACACTTGACAGCTGGCCATTCATGCTGAATTTGAGCTGACTGAAAATTGTTTCCAGTGCACTTCCATTCAAGCGAAGGGGCCAGATGTAATAGCCTGGAAACTTCTCAAGAAAGTGCTTGGAAAATTCAGTGAATCCATAGTACATGAGCCTTGTCAAATCCCATGTCTACAAAAACAGCCAAGTTTAAGTTATTTTCATCGTCGAGTCTTTCTAATTTGACAATAAACCACTTGAAGAATAAAGTGAAAAGCAATCGCCCTGAACTGATTGTTTAAAGTGCCTATGAAGTGAAAAATAATTTGTGCTTATTTGAAAGGCCTTTCAAAATACAGAAGAATGGTGTTTTTCTTTTTGAAATATCTTTTTTCGTTTTAGAGATATTGAGGTTTTTCTATTATGCAAATTAGATGAGTGATGATGTCATATTGTTTGCAACTAAAAGGTGGAAAATACTGAATAAACGATATCTCTGGAAATATTGAAGCTGTGTTCTTGAAACTTGACACCACAAATGTGCATCAAAAAAGAAACAAAATGACACTTTTACTGCTGTTGCCATAGCAACTCTTTTGGCTCCAGTCTCTCTCGGTCAAAAAAGTAAATATCCCCATTTGCAATCTCTAAAGTGAGCCAAAGGGTCCTACTTGGAACAGACATAGTTCTTATATTGAAACTGGGAATTTCTGTTTTTATTGACACAGCACCAGCGGCAAAACCGTTGTCATGGCAACAGCACTAAGGGTGTCATTTTGTTTCTTTTTTGATGCACATTTGTGGTGTCAAGTTTCAAGAACACTGCTTCAATATTTCCAGAGATATCGTATATTTCAAAAAGAAAAATGCCATCCTTCTGTATTTTGAAAGGCTTTTCACATAAGCACAAATTATTTTTCACTTCATAGGCACTTTAAAATGATAGAAATATATATTAGCAATGTTAATAAATAATATCAAAATGTATATTTACAACATTATTTTCTTAATTCCCTTGTGTGTAGCCGGGAACACACTGTCAACAAATTTGACTTCAAATAATATTATTAATTTTGTAAGCATATTTGTTACATAATTATTAATTTTGTAGTGTACTCTAATAAGTACTTAAACTGACCTGCCATGCTAGGAATCCTTTTTGACTAGATGCAGTCAAGTTGGGTTCTGAAAAATTTAAAAAGACAAAATTATGTAACCCTTGTTTTTTTTTTTGAGTACAGAATGCAACACTTGCAATTAATTAGGCATACTATGAGTGCATTGAACATTTACTGAAGCACATGTCAACGGCCATTTTTTCAAGGTCAGGGAAAAGTCAGAATTTTGTCTCGGGTCAGAGACTGGTATAAAGCCTTGTTAAAAGTCAGTGAAAAGCCACTGACAGAATTTTACCTTTCTCCCAGGCATAGTCAGCCCAACCAACGAAGAATGCATAACCTTCTGACATGTTTTCCAACACAATGGTCTGATCAGTGGTAACCTTTTCATGGCTCAGTATGCCTCTCTCGAACAGCTGACGACAAGCATCTAGATACTCAATTGCTTTGTTAACATTTTCGGCATCTGCTGGATTATTGTGAGTGTACTCTGATAGTTCAGCAATGACTGCATTTTGCTTCAAAAATACAAAACAAGACAAACCAGTATCTGTTAGTATGTTTGTTTTTCAAGTGTCTTTCCCGTTATTGATAATGAATTTTTCCAATTGACAATGGTACAACAAAATTCATTGTCAATAACAGCATCACATAAATATAAATTCATATCTCTGTCCGCCATAGTCAAACCAAGCTGTATTCTAGGAATGCAAAATGATACTTTTTCATGTTGTTTTACCAACCTGCATGATTTTTGCTGGTTTCACATTAAGCCTCGTCCAGCAGTCTCTGTACACATGTCAGTAACATAGCTGTGGCACGCGTCTCATTTTACCAGCTTTCGCTCGTGTCATTTCTCTCCTCCACAGATCTTTTATGGCTTGCCAACCAAACTTAACTTCATACAATTCAAATTCTTTTCTTTGGTGACCATCTGCTTGACGAGAGGCATGCAATGCTGCTACAAGGCTTTTCAACTTGAAAGGAATTCAACACAAAATTTTAAAAATTATGAATTGAAAAAAAAAACAAACAAATGGGTCCACTATTTACTACCCCTCCCGAACATCCATAGAAGGTAAGTTGAACTTGAAAACAAGACCTGGCAAAATTTTAATTCAAACTAATAAATGAGGTGAGGTAGTAGCAATCATCAAAGTTATGTAAAAATTACAAAAGTAGTAAGCTTCACAACTACAAGAAGGAAAACTGAATTAAGTCTCCTTTGTTTAAAGATTGTACTCAACTCATTGAAATTACATCAAGAAAACCTACATAAATTGATAAGAACCTGATGTGATGGACAGGGAATGAAAAAAAGCTTTTCATTGGTCCAAGGATTTAGCATCCATGTCTTAACATGATGAGGGTCATCCACATGGGGATCTTCGTTGATCCCATAAGCTCCACTTTTCCCCATGGTGAGGTACTTAATTGCCTTTAAATTAGCACTTGCACCATCGCAAACAACAGCAATGGTATGAAAACCATAAATATGGAATGCCTGAATAGTTGTCATGAAGCACGACATGATGAATTTGCAACAGACTCTAATCCTTTGCCACTGCTGAAATATGGCCCGATAACATCAAAATCACTTGTTAGATCACGCCACAGAAACTGCATGATATAAGAAGCTTTTACTGCTTTAGGGGCTTTCAGCTCTTCATAAACATCATGCAGTGACACCATGTCATCTGCTGTCATTGCATGCCCCACGAACCTAAATTGAAATAACATATACAGAAGAGAATAAATACCTTAGTACAAATGTAAATATTCTAGCCACTAACATTTAGGACATATTTATTGGTTTCATTTGTCAAATCCCTGTACTAACTAAAAAAACAATTGAGGCAGTGGCAGTCTTGCAGTGGGTGTTAAGTCTACCACTGGTATGTGTTTTATTGTTCAGTCCATATGTCCTGACCCTCAATCTAATTTACAGTAGGGGTTAACTAATATAAATCGCTTAAGACTTGCCTGACAATCTTTTCCCAATTCCAAGTGATAATTATTATCACTTATGCAAGAGACCAGCATGCATGATGTAATCTAGCTGTTACACCTTACAATGATATGCATGAGTATAGTTTAATTAAAATAATAATTATTATATAATTTACCCATTGTCTGCACTATTCCAGTGGACCTTCATCACCACTTTCACCTCATCAAAAATAAGGACACCATTGTCCTTTGGCTCCAGAAATCCCTGTTCTTTCCGTTCCACTTTGTATGCAGTGTAGGTTTGTTTTGCATCATGCAGGTGAGGAAGATTCAACCCAGGAGCCTGTTTATTTGCTGATGTAAACTGCTTCAGTGATGCCACTGATGGTAGATTCAAAATTTGGTAGCCTTTCAGTGCCTCATAAGCTGCTGGACTACGAGTGAATATTGCAAGTGCAATTCTGTAAGTCACTGCAGACCATCTGTTCCCTGTCCTGCCTTTTCCTGATCACATAAAACAGAATAGATCAAAATGATAATACCTATTAGGTGCCAGATCATTTTGCATCTTTTTTGTGCTATTGCTTTTTCCAGACCCTGGCTGAGAAACATAGTTGCAAACAAACAAAAACTGAGCATGGAACTAGTCTGGAAGAAAAATATATCTGCCAATTCCAATCTCCCTCCATTTCACCTTCTCTGAAATTTCCAGGGGCCTTTGACCCCCACCCCCCCCCCCACCCCTCTCGACTTTTCAATCCCTTCTGTGGGGGTATGGATATTTTCTGGAACCAGTCAATGCTCTAAAAAGTGATGGTCTCCTGAGAAATTAACTATCCATACCCCCACCAATTAGGGAGTGCAAATTCAAGAGGGGCGGGGGTTAATATTACTCTTAGAGTTTCATCACGACATACTATTACCCAACAAGGTTACATTAATAAACAATGTGTTTTTTACTTATTTTCAAAAAATAATTAAAGTTATTTTATAACCTACATCCACATAGGAGGCAGTTACACAGTAATCTGAATGGCATCTTGTTAGCATTAATGAAACAGTCAAATCCTGACTAAAATAATGGGTAAAAAAAATAATAGCATCTACACGAAACAGTACAATTTTAAAAAACTTATAACAACAGTCATACCGAAACGTGCAAGAACACTATATCTTGATTTCTTAAAATACATAAATTATATTTTGAATGCTCACCATTACGGCTCTGATCTTTCCAAAATGCTATCTTCTCGTCCACATCCTGTTGCCAAATTGCCTTTAACAGTTTTCCATTTCCCTTTGTCTTCACCTCTGCCTCCTCGAAAATGCCGTCCAAATCTTTACGGAATTGCGAGGAAATTTTGCTGGTTATCTGCTCCATCTGATCACATGATTCTGAGTTCAGAGAGACTTGACCTTTCTTGCTCAGTCGCATCACTTTTTTCGACAGTCGACGAGCATCAGACGTCAAATTGTGAAACCTCTTCTTCGCACTCTTCGGACTTAAAAACCTCCAGTTGCATTTGGAGGACTTTGATACATGGTTTGCTTCATTTCGTCTGCGTTTCTTAGAGACATCCTTCAGTTTTTGGTAAAGTTTCTTACAATGTTTGCAAACGTTAAGCAGAACAGAACCAGGAACTTGCTTTTTGTTTACCGGCAAGTGAAGCAATAAACACTTGTTGCTGTCGATTCGCTCGAAGGGAAAACCCCAGGTTCGTTTAGACGTTGAATTTGCATCTGGTACTGATTTAAGGCCAGGGCAGACTTCCCAATTTTCCATTACTGCAAGCAGGGAAGATATATCTTTCTCCTCGTTTAGGGTACCTCTCAAAGCGGTGTCACGAAAGAGAACTTTCACGGCGTAGTTCCCTTTCGCAGAGACGTGTAATGACACTGGAGCAACACCCGGGACTAACACAAGCCTTGAATCGTAACGTGACAAATCAGTTTTCGTTATTGTACAGTAATCACCATCGACAGACTTCCATAAACGGACTTCAAAAACGAGGAGCCATGGATGAAATAAATGTTTTTACTCGTTCAATCCAATCGATCTTCGGACTGCTCAATGTATTAATTGTTGGGGACACGTACGATACCTCCAGTGGTGTTTTTACTCGTTTTGTACTCTCCTTCAGCTTTTCGGGAACGTTTCCAAGACCGTCAGCAGAGTGTTGACAAGGAAGAGTAGATTGCTGAATTGATGTGCGGGACACTGCTGGTCGCGGAGCAATAAAACGATATGTTTGAGGTTGCACTTGTTCGTGAGTTGCGTAGCTTCGGTCGCAAAGAGTTATTGGGATTGTATTTTCTTTCCCTTTCCCGTCCCTTTTATCTTGTCCATCGGAAGCAAGCCTTCGACGCTTAGAGGGTAAGACATTCCCACTTTGGTCGAATGTGACGACATGAAACTGCAGTTGCCTCTTGCAGCGCATAATAATATTATTGTTGACATTTGTCCGCGTCCGGCATTTTTTCCCGAGCACTCGCGTGACAAGCTCACACGTGAGCTTAATAACCCCATATTAGGAAGTAAATTCTGATTGGTTCGCTAAAAAACCCCAGCATTGGGTCGGAGTTAATCGCTTCGGGGTGATATGCTTCTGCATTTACTCATGCTCCCTTTTGACTACTGCTGACCTATGCGCCCAAGTACACGCGCGCACTTATCGTCAGTGTGTTTGCGAAAAGTGCTTCGCAAGTCTTCACTTCCCGGACAATGTCGAGGATTTAGTCGGAAGTGTTGCCGTTGGTCTCACTTTTAAGGATTTCCTCACAACGTTTCGTCTAGTTTGCCATGTTTTGTCGACAAACCGAAGCTGTCAAACGAAAGGTTCCAAATCTAAGACAGAACACTTGTCAGCTTGAATCGCGTATCACACAGACTCTCTAGAATGAAAACTTACATATGGTTGAATGTCCAGTACGGAAAATTTTTTTTTGCCCTCCTGAAAGCTAGCGGTAATCGTCAATCTTTTGCCTGTTTTACTCTTCCATCAGCGAAAAATCAACGCAGGTTTGGCAAGGAAAGTCGCTGTAAGTAAATTCAGTTGAGTGTTGTTTGCTTGATTGTTTGTAGCCGTGGCGCTGTATCCCTGGATTCCTGTGTTTCTGTGGCCGTAAAATTAGTTTCAGTCGAATTTACCTCTGATCGTTGCTGTATTTAGGATAATTTCTGTGGAATACACTTGAAGAATTTCGTCGCTTTCTGCTTTTCAATTTACGGTAGAAAAGTCTGATTTCAAGTGACTTTAATGGCAACGACTGACCGAAAATTGTTTTATAGCCGTAAAACTTCAAACTTCGCATGAAATTTCACACCGGAAAAACAATATTGGAGAACTTAACAGGTGACATAAATGCAACTAAAATAAAGTAGATCGAAAAATATTTGTTCTTTAATACATCTTTCCTTGTC
>OZ026597.1:6101893-6139393 GCA_964020085.1 Micromussa lordhowensis | reverse complement strand
ACCACAGCCTTTGTTAGTCCAGTCCCAACCAGGAGCGTTCACGCCGAGGGGTCGTTTATTACTGATTCTTTTGGTACAAAGGCGAGTGGTTGGCGCCTTAAAACCAACCTGCTCCAGGTTGACGAGACTAGTAGCCTTTGGTTAGCAGCTCGTGTAAGAAAATGGAAAACTCTGATTTCAAACCTAGGGGAGGGAAACCCCCTAAAGAAAAACCCGACCCTCCAGTATGAAGGTAGATCTTGGACAAAATGTTCGACTCGTCGTTTTGTTATGGCGTTTCGTCGTTTCGTCGTTCCGTTATGGCGTTTCGTCGTTCCGTTATGACGTTTCGTCATGTGGTATCGTCGTTTCGACATGTCGTTATGGCGTTTCGTCGTTTCGGCACACCGATACTCCTAGGTCGATTCGGCGAATCGCCAGTTTGATTCGTCGGCTCGTCTCGTTTGTCGGTTCGTCGTTTCGTTGTGGCATTCGTCGTTTCGTTATGTCGTTTCGTCGTTTCGTTATGTCGTTTCGTCGTTTCGTCATGTCGTTTCGTCGTTTCGAGAGGCTATAATTCGACGTACATTACATGAGGGGTTATCTACTTCCCACGGTCTTTCGTGCTCTACATGTGAGGCTTGTGCAAGATAAAGGAGTTGCGTGGCATTTTGGAAAACGCAATTAGTAAAATAGAAGACATCTCATGTCCACCAGATGATAAAGACAACAATCAGCATTCCAGCTCGAGTTCGATTGCAAGAGCCGAAGCGAATTGGAGGTGAGCTGATACTATTTTAAGTTCGAAAAACGTGCTTCAAGTTGCATTGAGCTATCTGGCACACTAGAGACTTCCTGCCGCCTCCCGCAGCAAAACATTTCCCCCAAAGCCATATAATAAATCCCTTTTTAAGAAGCAAGCTTGTTTGGTCAAGATGGCTTGATATTGCCAATATCAAGCCATCTTGACCAAACAAGCTTGCTTCTTAAAAAGGGATTTATTATATGGCTTTGGGGGAAATGTTTTGCTGCGGGAGGCGGCAGGAAGTCTCTAGTGTGCCAGATAGCTCAATGCAACTTGAAGCACGTTTTTTGAACTTAAAATAGTATCAGCTCACCTCCAATTCGCTTCGGCTCTTGCAATCGAACTCGAGTTGGAATGCTGATTGTTGTCTTTATCATCTGGTGGACATGAGATGTCTTCTATTTTACTAATTGCGTTTTCCAAAATGCCACGCAACTCCTCCATCTTGCACTAGCTTCACATGTAGAGCACGAAAGACCGTGGGAAGTAGATAACCCTTCATGTAATGTACGTCGAATTATAGCCTCTCTGAGTGGACGAGTCGAAACGACGAAACGACATGACGAAACGACGAAACGACATAACGAAACGACGAATGCCACAACGAAACGACGAAACGACAAACGAGACGAGCCGACGAATCAAACTGGCATTTCGCCGAATCGACCTAGGAGTATCGGTGTGCCGAAACGACGAAACGCCATAACGACATGTCGAAACGACGATACCACATGACGAAACGTCATAACGGAACGACGGAACGACGAAACGCCATAACGGAACGACGAAACGACGAAACGCCATAACAAAACGACGAGTCGAACATTTTGTCCAAGATCTACCTTCATACTCCAGAGTAGAGGTTGAGCGCAGGGCCGATCACACAGCCTCGTGAAAAACAGTAGATTACAGAAACCGGAAATCCTTTGAAAATAAGTTACACGGGTAGCAGCCAAACGACCTGCCGGACTCTGGATGATAACTTCATACGATGGGAGAATGGCAGCATGGGGGGTATGAGTCAAAGCAGGGACACGGCAGAGAACGGTAAACAAAGAGAGGGAACATCTCGGAATTAGGACCTGGAGACATGCAGAGTTTGCAGGCAGAGACAAAGTAGCTTGGAATAAAAGGATTAACAGCCTCATTCTCCTCGAGGAGAGAAGAGATCGATGATGATAAGCATAAATTTGATATAGGGTTTTTTTAACGCCAAACAATTTTAGTTAAAATTCATACAACCCTTGCGAGGATCAATACAATCTTATTGTCAAGCAAATTGCTTTAACAATTTTTAAAATTCACAGACATGTTTCGGGCAGAGACATCTGCCTTCATCGTTGTGTTGCAATATGTGCATAGAGCATAAAAGATTTGCATATTTGGTGGGAAAACCTTTCTGTCAATCATCAAATCAAACATGAACTTGTTATTGTCATTTCCAGTATTTATATTTCTGTGATCTATGCTCTACACGCTGTGCATCTTATTGTAAAGCAAAAAGTTTTAGAGAATAAAGAAATGAATCATATTGGACGTGATGTCTTTAGGAGGGATCAACAGCTACATGCTAAACAAGTCAACTGCACATATCACATTCCTGAGATATAGAGGAAATTGCATGACCGCGCGGGGAATACGAATTTTATAATCTCTTGTTGGTGGTATTTCTCACGGGCGAGTGCTGCAAAGATACAATTCGTATCCAGAAGCTGTCACATAAGGTTCTGTTTATTGTAATTATGTATGGATATTGATGAAAATCAAAATTTAATGAAATAGACGTCTCAGGTTTTTATTTATCTTAAAAGCACCGAAAAAAGTGATCAAATTAACTGAGGTAGGGACCGTGATCGAAAATGTTTAAATTTAAATGATGACTATTTAAACGAAACGCAAAGATAAAGAATGTTTGCTTCTCAAAAAAATATACAGAATTATATGCCACCGTAGCCATGACGACATCAATCTCCTTACAGGTGAAAGATAAAAATAGTATGATAGAGAATTCAAATTTTAAGAACAAGAAGTATCTTGACGTTTCATCAATATCTATACAATAAAATTCTAATTCATGCTCCTAACGTTTAAGCCTACGTTTATTAAAAAAGGCCAACAGCTGTGAATGGCTTTACGTTTTGTACAATGATTTACTCACTGCTTCTTTTGCTCATCGTTTGACATAACCAGTTGCTAGCAAAGGGCATTTTCAGGTAAATCACTTGTTTAACCTACTTTTTTTCTTTTAACTTTTCAGTTACCTCAAATTTATAATTGAAAAGCGATTAGGATTTCTACTTTCCTGCATTAGAAGTAGCTTTCTTTAGGCTTATACGTAAGTGTTGAACATCCTGTTCATCAATATCATTTTGCCACAAATATCAGTTACGGCTCAAAGAATGGAACACGCTGCAACGGGCAGCTTAAATAACTTAAAATCTTTAGTTCTAGCGAGAAACATTTCAGATATTAATTAAAGTTAAAAATTGCTGTTCGTCGATTCCTCTTCCTTCAACTGAAAGAGTGGACATTTTAATGTTTTCAAGCCGACTGCTGTTGGAAACAAAGATAATCATCACTGAGGATAAAAAGGTCTTGACAGAAACCCAAATTCTTTAAACTAAAATTAAAAGAAATGTCCTCAAATATGTGTCGAGAGCTGGGGACCAGAAAAGGTTCAGAGGATCGGTTATAGTTTTGCATTGAAAGGCGTATTTTACACCGAGACTTCTAAACTGTCACTGTATTTCCTAAAACAAAAAATTATTATTCTAATTTCTCGAACAACGAGATTAAAACATAGTTGTAAATTGAGTTATTTATAGTCTTCAGAGAGGCATTAACATACCTGTTGTCATCAGTCTTCGTTCAAATTCTCCGACATAACTTGACACAACTCCAGAGATTTAACAGACTGTTTATTAAAATCGATTGCAAAAAAACCCACTCGTCGAGATCGCTCTTTCACTCACTTCGATACGATTCGCTACGCGTCTGTGTACACCGTATGCATTATTTCTTCGCTCATTGGGCTGTTGCAGAGAATAGCTTTCAGGCTTCTCTTGACGACAGCTTGCACCAGCAGCCTCTCTCATACCCTTGACATGTGCCAGTTCACTGTGCTTCATCGTGTTCATCTCTTAGCTTTATCGCTGCCACCAAAATTTGCTCCATTATGGGAATGAATCTCCTTCACGTGTCACGGGCAGTTGAGGAATCGTATTAGCATTAACATGAAATCATCGGTTTGAAGCGACCTTGCCAGTTTGAGGTGGACACAATCGTTTCTCAGCTACTCGCCTTCTTCCTCTCCTCACCAGAAATGGTCCGAAATAATCCTCTCCGCAGTAACTGAACAGGTGCTCGTACTTTGGGCAACTGTCCCATCTGCAGACACATCTTCGGGGCCATCTGTCTTTGGCAATGAACACAACTTCTTAGCTTTCACTGCCCAAAACTGCTCCTTTGTGATTGATAGCGCTTGTTCTACGCCACAATGTCCAGAAACTTCATGAATATTTCGTATCAGGATGGTCGAAATGTGGTGATCCTTTGGGATAATCATCGGATTCATGGCGTCAGTGGTTATAGGTGCCATAGATATCCTTCTACCTTCTAGCATGACTCCGTCTTCTTCCATTATTGCTTTAAGCTTAATAACTCGGCTGGAGACTTTCATTGGCTTTCCTTCTCTCAAGTTTTTCATCTCGGTTTGGAAATTACTCTTGTGAGCAAAGATCGCGATCTTCCTGTGTACGCGCGTCAGCTTTATGTGGTTTCTTTTTCTTCTCTACACACTACTTTAACTAATCGGGGAACTAGAGTATCCAGGCCACTCTACATTACGTGTACACCCAGTTTGAGGATTAGTTGACGAGGTCTTCGACTGTTGTAGCAGGCCCAATGCTGCTGGTGTGAACCTCCTTCTTCAGCTCAAGAATGTCTGAGGGAAAAATTTCGAACTTTTTTTTTTTTTTTTTTTTTTTTTTTAAATTTAATACGTTTATTTATTTATTACACTTCACGATACTACTTTACATCTGCATTGTATACTGTACTACTATACACTAATACACTACATATATATACATTAACACCCGAAAGGAAAATAAATAAATAAATATATAAATACGGTTAACAAAATACAGAAGTGTCTATATAGAAATGTCTATACAATAAGCGTTTAATAAAAGATATGCAGAAATGTGTCTTTAATTAATGAGAGGCTTCCACTTTCCTTCGTGGGTTTTAAGTCGGTTGTTCTTTATGGCTATAGATCGTTCAATGGATTCTATGTGATCTAATTTTATCATGAGATAACGCAATGATGGTAAGATATTCTTCAGACGACTGTTGTAAATAACTAGTTTTCCAGCAATAATAATATGATTTAAAAGCAACCAATGAGGCCTTTTTTCCGTTAATCCAAAAATTATGTCGCAGTCATTTAGAGAATCAATAGCGATGTACAAAGATTTAAGCCAAAGAACAACCGACATCCAGTATGCTACTATGAGATCACATCTACAAAAAAGGTGCTCGAGAGATTCATCTGACATTTTGCAAAAAGTGCAGAGGGGTGAATCGATTATTTTCATTTTGTATAAAGATTTGTTAGTATAAATTATTCTGTTTAGTAATTTATACTGAAAAACTCTTGTTTTAGTGTCAAGCGTGACAACATGAGGAATTTGATAGATCACTTCCCAATTAAGATCATCACTATTCTGAAACAAGGTGCTAAATTTATGCCGTGCTGAAGGATAGACCTGAATAATTTCTATAAGTTTCCAATACAATTTAGAGGAGGTGATTGAATCAAGTGGAAGACTACCATCTTTTAAATGAAGAGTGTAACTGAAATTGGTGTTGTGAGAGTCAGCTGAAGTGTTAGCTAAAGTGTCAGGAGATATTTTGTCGTTGGAGCTGATGAGCCTTTTCCATGCGGGAGGAAAGGAGTTGAAAAGACCAAACAATAGCAAATAATCATTAACATTTAGCCCTTTCGCCTTGAAAAAGGTCCAAGGTTTGAGGCTACCAGTATTTGTTAAGATATTCGCAAGAGATATGAGACCTTTTGAAAAAAGCGTCTTGTTGAAAATAGGCTTACCACCGATGCGGAGGAATTGGTTATTCCATAATAATTGGTTTAAAGCTTGTTCTCGGGATAAGATGGGTTCTACAGAAAGATTGCACCAGACTTCGAAACATTCTCTATAGAAATTTGGAAGACAGCTTGGCAAGTCGGCAACGCAAAAGTTGCAATGCAAGAGAAACTTACCACCTAATCTTTCAGAAAAAAGGACAGTATTTGCTTCCAAGGACTAATATAATCTTCACTATATTTCTTAAGACACATAATACGTTGAGTGTCGATCATTGTCTGAGTATGAGGCATTCTCAAACCGCCGTTTTTATAGTCACTTATGAGAGCAAGGCGCTTAATTTTATCCCTACCTTTCCAAATGAATGTAGAGTCGACAAGCTTAATTATATTTTTTGTAAGGGAAATGAGAGAGGCACGAAACATAAACTTGGGTATGACAAATGTCTTCACAATTTGAATTTTCCCATATAAAGTGAGGTTTCTCCATTCCCATCTTTTCATAGATTTCGATAGCGATTTCAATATTTCTTCGAAATTTAGTTCCTGTCTTTTGCGCAAATCATAAGTGAAAAAAACGCCTAGAATTTTCATAGGTTTGTCGATTTTCTCAATGTTGACGTGTGGGGGGTTATCATGGTATTTCCCAAGCCACAGAGCTTCAGTTTTCTCAGTATTCAACTTCAAACCAGAGCAGATACCAAATCTATCTATCGTGATGGAAAGGCGTTCAAAGGACTGAATACCTTGTAAAAATGTCGTGAGATCATCGGCAAAGGCTGTTAATTTAATTTCCCTGTCTTCCACCGTAATTCCTTTTATGTTCTTGTCGTGCCGAATATTAATTAGCAAAAGTTCAAGGGCAACAATGAAAAGGTACGCTGACAACGGATCTCCCTGCCTTACACCTCTACCTACGTCAAACATTTGGGTTGAGAATCCATTGTTCAGAATGCAGCTTGATATATTGCAATACAGAACAGAAACCCATGAAATAAACGATTTACCAAAATTGAACGAATTTAATGCTTTGAAGAGAAAAGTCCAACTTAGTGAGTCAAAAGCTTTTTCGAAATCAAATGCAACCATAAGTCCAGGTATTTGTTTAATTTTGGTGTATTCCATGATATCGTCAATTGTGCGAATCGCATCAAATATCGTTCTGCCTTTGACATAAGCATATTGATCAACTTGTATAATCTCTGGTAAAACTTTTGCTAAACGTATAGCAAGGGCTTTCGAGGCAATCTTAACATCAACATTTAAAAGGGAGATTGGTCGCCAATTCTTAATGTGTCTCCTATCTCTATCTTTCTTGTCGATCAATCTAATGATGGCTTGTTTTTGTGTATTAGATAATTCACCATGCTCGTAAGAATAATTTAAGGCGTCAGTGAGTTGATGACCTAATAAGTCCCAGAAACCTTTGTAAAAGTCGGCCGTAAGACCATCATTACCGGGAGCTTTATCATTAGAAAACATTTGCAGAGCTTCATAACACTCCTCAAGTGAAAGCTTTCCTTCACACTCTATCATTGATTCTTCACTCAAAATCGGAATGTTGTTGTTGTCTAAAAATGTTGAGCTCAGTTCTTCATTTAAGTCAGAATCTTGCTTGCTATATAAGTTCTGGTAGTAATCTTTAAGTTCATTCATTATGGATTTGGGGTTAACCGTTATTTTTCCTTTAGAATCGAAAAGTTTGCGAATGGTAGCTTGACCAGATCTTCTGTTCTCTAAATTAAGGAAATATTTCGAATTTTTTTCGCCTTTTTCATACCAACCGATTCTAGATCTCACAATGTTGCCGCGCACAATATAGTCAAGTAATAGTTCATACTCATATTTCGCAGCATCAAGGTCGTACATATTTTTTTCTGAAGGATCACTATTACACAACAAATCGTATCGTTTAACTTTCTGTTCAGCTGTTTCAAGACGAGCTCTGCGCTCTCTTGCTTTTTGCTTACTGTATTTAATTGACACTTGTCTAATTCTGTACTTAATTAAGTCCCACAAGACCCGTTTGTCATTAACATCTTTGAATTCGTCAAGCCAATCGGGATAATTCGAAGAGATAAGTTGAATATAAGAAGCGTCATCCAAAAGGCTAGAGTTAAATTTCCAATAAGAGGGACCAAACTTTTGTTTAACTAAACTATTAAGCGTTAGAGTAATTGCCGAGTGATCCGACTTAATGGCAGGAATTATGTTTGTTTCAGTTAAATCATCTTGAATTTCCGTGCTAACGAGCCAGTAATCCAGGCGTCGTCTTACTAAGGGCTTTTTCTGCGTCCAAGTAAATTGCTTTTTTTCAGGATTTCGAATTCTCCAAATGTCAATAAGGTCATTGGCTCTCATTATCTCATTGAGTTTTTTGACGGATGACTTGGACTCGATTCTTCCTCCTAAATTATCAAGACAGGGGTCAAGATGGCAGTTAAAGTCACCACCAATAATGAATTGGCAGTTCGGGTCCAGACTCATATCTTCTAGAGTGTTAGCAACAACATCAAAGAAAACACATTGCTCCTGATTTTTTGTTGGTGCATATAAATTAACGAGAAGAAAAGGTGCGTCCTGAACAAGTGCTTCTACAAAAATGTATCGGCCTTCGCTATCCCCCAGCACGTGCCTGATATCAATTTGGAGGTTTTCACTGAAAAGAATGAGAACCCCTTTGCTATGATTTGTACCGTGCGCAAACATTTTACCTCGCCATTGTAGTTTAAATTGCTTTTCAATCTCCAGGGAACTGTAGGTTTCTTGTAGAAAAGCGATATCGATCTTATGTTTCTTAATCCAAGTAAAAATTGTTTCACGTTTATGAAAGTCACGAATCCCTCGAGCGTTTAGGGACAAGAGCTTAAAATTAAAATTAGCCATTTTTAGGTGAAGGTGTTGTACATAAGATCTTACAACAACAGAAGGTGGAGCCTAGCAAACAATACAAAATAACTAATGGTAAAGGCTTGACACGCTTGTTGAAATTCTGAAGCTCTGAAAACTTCACGCACACACACAAAACAAAACACACAGCAACGTACAGTGATATGCATACCCATTGCCCCAAAACAAGTTGTGAGGGCATTATCCTCTCCAGGCGTCATGCACGCCCCGCAGCGCTAATAGCTATTGAAAAAAAATATCTGTCTATATCATTATTGAGTGAAAAGAAATCGGTTCTTGCATAATTATGGAAAGTACCTTACGGGAAAAGATGTTCGAATAAATAAAGACAACAACAAGATAAAAAAACTCAGAAAAATGGATCATTTGCTGGGATAAATTTCCCATTCATATATAAGCGGTCGGGCTGGGCTTTGCTAAAGGTCACTTTTAAACCTCTTCGCTTCGCCTCCTTAAATTTGGACATTTGTGCCTTACGCAAATCATACAACTCCTTAGGAATGTCTTCATACACAGCAAAGTTTGTACCTTTTAACTTACTTCGCGCCAGCTCCAAAACGTTTTGACGGTCAGAGTAGCGAAGAAATCTAGCCAAAATTGGACGTGGACTGTTTCTGTTAGGTTTTCCAAGACGATGAATACGTTGAAACTCAATTCGCTTATGTGGTTCCGCCATCGATAGCTCGTCTACCATGAACCTGTAAATAACTGTCGCTGTGTCCTCGCTTGATCCTCCATCGGCATCAGAGATGTTATCATTCGAAGTACTCTTTTCGGGGATGCCAACAAATTTTAAGTTCTCTCTTCTGCTGTAGGTTTCTAAATACAGAATCTGTTTGCGTAGTTCGTTGGTGCTCGAAGAACAATTATCTTTAATGTCGTAGGCATTCTTCTTCAAATCTGAGACATCATCTTCACAAAAGCGTAAGCTTTCCTTCAACTCGTCTACCGACTTGTCGATGGTCTTGGTTTTTGTGTCAAGAACGGAAATTTCTTTCTCAAGTTGGCTCATGGACATTTCAATGCTAGATACAGAAGTAGAGAGATTGTTAAGGCGAAGTTCAATTTCGTCTAGCTTGTCAAGCTTGGACAGTTTAGCTAAGATGAGGTCGACTTTCTCGGCCAAACCTTGCGCCATTCCGAGAGCTTCGAGAATGGTGTCGTCGGAGCTGGAGCTTTCTTTCCTTTCCTTTGCCTCAGTCAAACGCTCAAAAACGTCAGGTAACGTTGGACTTCTCAAATACTTTTCAACAGTAGAATTCAGCTTATCCATAGACAGAATATTAGGCAAAGAAATCACAATTTCTGCGGAGCGTTGCAAAACACGTCTTCACTCCTCCATGGTAACAAAACAATTTCGAACTTGCTTTCTGGCCATCGTCCAAAAACGATGACCCCTTTAACCAGCGATCATTATTGAAGAAGTCAGACATCTCTAACCCGCGGCTTGCATTATCTGCAGGATTGAATACGCAAGCACGATGTCTCCACTGCTCTGGGTTGGTCCACTCTTTGATTTCTGTCGCTCGTTTAATTTCGTCACGTAGGTTTGTAAACGTCGAGACTCATTCCTGATGTAATTCAACACGATCATCGACTCTGTCCAAAAGATGACATTTTCGCACTCCTAACAGTGGAATCCATAATTGCGGCGAGTAGTGCTCCCTGAAGCTCAAGTCGAGGGATGCATCAGTCTTCATGGGTGCGTTGCGTGACTTCCCGATCACAAAGGCACATTCAATCGTGCCGGCTATCTGCGTACTCAATGCGTAGGTAGGACGCAGTTCTATAGCCAGTCTCAGAGGCGTCACGAAAGTAATGCAGCTGCAGGTTAACATTATCAGTATCCAGACGACTGAAAAAGCATCATAAAAAATAGGAACATCTGTTTTCTCCAAGAGATGCAAACTGTTCTTTTTATGTCGCTCATTTAATTTCGTTTCTCTACTGATCGGTTGGTACCATGGGGCTCTGCAACTCAACAGGGTTTGCATTATTTGTTTGGCCGGACACATCACTCGGGCTGCGAAATTCAAAGGATCAAGACCTGAGGCGATAGTTGACAGAAATTTTCTCATCGTCTGTCAGCTCCTCATTACTAGATTCTTGATTGGGATAGTGATTTGTCATGTGACCAGGTTTCATGCGCTTATTCGCCGCTTCTAATACCACGCCCTTAACAAGAATCACACAACAACCAACAACATGAGCCCGTCACTATTTGGCTTTCTATTCAATACATTGGCGAGAAAACGTCACAACTTCCTCGTTCCTTTAAACGAAAGCTGCGGAGACACTTACAAAACCCTAACACCCAGATCAAAATTCGCGAGAAAACCACAAAATTGTGCTTCTACACCAACAACAAAGACGAAGTACCCCTTTTAAACAAATCACACGTCGTCTACAAATTCAGTTGCCCCAGCTGCCGGTCATCATACATTTGCAAAACTGACAGAACCCTTCTCACCCGAACACGTGAACACGCTGTAACTGATAATGAGAGTGCGATTTACAAACATCTACGCGCGTGCAAACAATTAGCCTTTATCCATAATTTATTCAATTTACCCGACACTTTTAAATAACATCACCGCACCAACTATTTCCAGCAACAAGGATTACGTAATCAATGTAGTTCAGAATAACACCATAGTGTTAGATTTTGACGATAATTGGAACCTGCTATTATATAAAGAGGCCTTTCACATCAAACGCCAATCACCATCTCTTTTATTTAAAATCCAGCAGGGAACTTTGCTTATTCTCTTGAGTATACCTTCTATAACTATTTTAAGCTGCTAATTTTGTATACATTTTTAGTGTGATGATGGTATAGTTTATACCGAAATATAACTGCCATTTAAAATCTTGTTTTCGTTCATTTGTTGTCAAAATTTAAAGACACGATGAATCTACTCGGTCTATCGTTTATCTTATATGTCCTGAAATTATCGCCAGGTTCTGGCTGTTTCCTTAACAATGTTCCGTGGGGTCTGAATCTCGTCGTCTTGAAATCCTCCACACTTGAAGTTGAGCTTCATTGTCTTCTGGGAGACGTCAGTTGCACCAAGGGCAGTCATATCCATTGCATAAATTGGATGCTTGTCTGTTTGAAAATATACCAGAGAACTTAGTACAGAATGTGGATCATTTTTGATAGCTGCCCGACGCTTGACAATCTTCGTTAGGTCTGACAACCGGGGGCTTGCTCCATTTTCTCGGATGCTGTGAGAGATAATCTCCCATAGTTTGGCAATCGTCTGACAATTTGTTTTAGGTTTGCCATTGTACTAGCTTCTTGCTTATAGCAGCCGCAGAGTTTCTGAGGCTGCCTCCAGTTGCACGGCGAGGTTTCGCAATCAAGTGTAGTTTCTATTAGATAGCTTTGGTAGCGAAAGCAGCTGGATCTCGATAACGTTCAAGTTCGATCTCCATAATTGCTTCACACGACCATCCTGCAATCATCCATCCTCTCATTTAATGCATAAACTTCACCGGTAACAAACTTTTGGCAGATGTCCTGTGCTGGTACAAAATCTGCGGCATCAAAATTTAAAGGCTTCGCGTCAAGGCCTGGAGACCATCGATCGATTGTTTCTTTTCCGGTCGTTTGTAAACGAGGAGGGAGCCCTGACTTGTCTTTCAAATGAAGACTGCTGGCAGCTTCAATATCATTTTGCTCTAAAGAAAACTGCCTCCTTGTCCGCCATTTCAACATGAAACTTCAATTCATAAGCCTTGATTTTATTTTAAAATTCCAATTTAATTTTTTTATTTGTAGTTCATATTGGGCACGTTCCTGTTCCCACGTGAGCATTACTGCAATTTTCTCATTTCGACTTAGAATTCCTTTAGTCTGCACTGCCTGAAAGAAGGTACTGACTTAGGTTTACACTGTGCCTCTGGCGGGTTGCTTTGGATGGTTCAGACCGTCTAGAGGTGTGCATCAGGTGTGCCCTTTATCACCGTATCTGTTCATTCTATCAGCAGAGATACAGTATCCAACAAACTTCGAAAAGAACAGAGCATCAAAGGAATCAAAATACTAGGAAATGAGTTTAAATTAAGCCAATACGCAAATGATACAAACCTCTATTGTGCTGACATAGCTTCTGTAGAAAACGCTTTGGAAACAGTTGAAAATTTTGGTATTCTGGCGCAGTTTAAAATTGAACCCCAAAAAAACAAAAGCGATTTGCTGGGAAAATGGGGAAAAAAATAAAACCAATCCTTTACATTGAAATGGTTACATAGCCCGGTCAAAATCTTAGGTATTTATGCTTCATACGATGAAAACGGAAATAAGCAAATGAATGTCAACCTTATATTACAAAAAATGCAAGCCAATCTGGATATGTGGAGGGCGCGTAATCTTACACTATTTGGGAGAGTACAGTACCGCTCAGATATACATTAACTGCACAAATTATACGCACATACGCGCATGATTATACGCACATACCCGTATAGTTATACGCGTATATACGGATATACATGCGCCTCTGATGTGTCTTTGTTATTCAGGACGAAAACCTTTTTGTGTGTTTCATTATTGTGGAAGACAAAGAGTGTAAACAAGCGACGAGCCGACGCAGTTGTCCGTTTCGTAAACGGTCTTTGCCATTTTCGTGACACTTAGAAATTTTTTACAACTGTACACGAATTTTTCTCTACTAAATTAAAGAAAAAGGAACATTTGCAAGTAACCACCTATTATCGAACCCGGAACCTCTTTTTCCTGTTATCCCTCTTATACCACTACACTACCAGGTTGATCCGACAAATTTCCCCAAAATTTAATTATAAAACGTGACATTCTTAAACATTAATAATAGAGTTGCCTCAAACATCAAATAAGATCTAGCCGCAAGCAAACCAGTGTGAATATGAACAATTAAGCATTTGGTGAGTGCATTTTACTCCATCAACACATTATACCAGTTTCTACCTTGTCCAGGCCTAAACTAAAGCAGATATGGCATCAACCAATTATGACAATGGCATCGACCGTTAAAAATGGCATAAACCGTTTACGAAAATGGCAGCGACCGTTAAAAATGGCATAGACCGTTTACGAAAGGGAAATCAGCCGAGCCGACACCGGGAAATTATCATATTGCACAAAGCTAATGGAGATCATGTTACAAACACGGACGTCGCATCGAAAGAGAAGATCAGCAGTTCATCTGCTTTATCTTTTGCTGTTGATGAATCAGACCGAAAAGAAAAATGTTACTTAAACCCGGCATTTAAAACACGTGAATCATCTCGCGATTTGTGCTATCGTGTGCCGCACGTTTATTGAGTCACGCCAAAGCAACGGTTACATAGGTGCATACGTCAGAAAACAGCTAACAAATAAATAAGACCTGGGGAAGAACCAACGAGCATCCATAGGATGAAGAAACCTCACTGCGCTCGTTGCAGCAAAAACTGAGGAAAAACCCCGGCCCTATGGATAGAACTTCCCCGACCTGCCGGGCACGGTGTTAAAGAGAAATAATACATATAGGTTTGATCTCTAAAGATTGTGTGAACAATAGACGAGAATTAAAATCGTCTTTAATATAGCCATCCTTGGCGTTTTCGCTCGCCCAACGACCATGACGCTTGAATAGCCTATCAGGAATTCCGGCATTAGCTGCTGAGGTGGCTCCTCCAGCTCTAAGGCTGTGAAGACTGAGCTTTGAAACGTCCGTTAAGCTTCTAAAAGCATCCTTAACAAGTTCGCCGGCTCTCGTATAGCCAATCCCTTGGCTTCGGACCATCTCTTTCGACCAAGGAGTAGCAAGAGCTCTGAAGAGAGGCAGATCTTCGGAGAGATCGATCTGCGCAGCTGAGATATATTCTTCCAAGGCCTTGACAGGACAAGTCGGCACGCCCCGTCACGGAATTGATCAGTTTTCGACGACTCTAGGAAAAATGGAAGCATACGAGGGGAAAAACTTAACATCACAGGCCTTTATATGGATTAACTCGCTAAAACGGAAAAACCCGGCGTAACCTATAAGGCATAAAGCAACCGATCTGAGATCTGAAATAGAAAAAGACTTATCTGTAATCTTGGATTCCATGAGGGCCTTTAGCATTTCAGGATTCACAGGCTCTTTTTTAATCTTGGGCCTTCCCAGAAGCCTCTGAGACGCACTAACCATTAGGGAAACCGGAGATTTTAGGCAAGCCAGCCATCTGCTGCGCCCAGTCAATGCTATAAACGGCGTTAAGGACTGGAGAAGGAGAATTAGCATCCTGAAGCAAGCACTGTAAATAAATTGCAACCTGAAAGGGATTAGCAGGAACAGAGCCCTCATGGCTTCAAAAAATATCTTCAAACCTCATTTTGGAGGTATTAAAAGCAATGTCATAAAAATAGTGTTCAACTGTCGCTTTATTTACTATTGCGATAGAAATAGTATAATTTGAAATTTGCGATTTAGTCGAGGTCAAACATATAGAATGTTTTTATTCTTGAATATTCTATATGCCATATACCATAGTTTGAGGCATTGCTATTAGCTCTTTCACATCAAATCTGGTTCGAGCAAAATTCAGTTTTTACCGATCTTCAATTTATTTGTGTTTATAGTTTCCATGGAAATATCGATTGCCTTAAGTAAGACATTTTACGAAACATTAATCCATTTTCAGTTACTAGTGTAATTTTCATTTCGATCTATGGCTGGGTTTAAAGTGAGTTCCATCCGAAAGGCATGCATTCCATATGCATAAAGTAATTTGTACACTAATACAACATTTCTGAACAATTTTAGGGTCATTACGCGGGACATGAAAATGTCTCCCAGGAAAAGTGTGTTGGCTGCTGTCCTTGTGCTAAGTAAGTTTTTGTTTCCATTGTTTGTTTTATTTCATTGCCCTGAGTTGAATTCAAGCTTGAACTGATGATGGGATAGTATCTTTTATGGCTAACAGTCAACATTTTGGCTTCTTTAAGGCTAACAGTTGATTAATTACGATTGTTTAAAAAAAAGTTAAAAACGTATTTTTATTGTTTTTAAGTCTTAGGAACATTCTGGGGTAGAACACTGTGGTAGTATACTACCACGGTAAACTCTATCTTGTCTATATTTTCATTCCTACATGTACACTGCGGTACTTTGACGAATACAAAACAAATTTAACAAGAAAGTATATTTTATCGTATTTCTTAAAGCTTAATGATAAAACATTTTAAATAATATCCATGCTGTATAAAGGAAAAGAAGAACAGGCTACTGCGAATTCCCTTTGCGCATACCATTTAACTCACGAAAAATGTCTCTTTTTTGGCAGATGCAATATTTGTAAGGACGTCTCCTCAACATACTCCTCAGGAAAACCTTGAACGTAAGTTTCAAAATAAAACAAAAATAGAAGAGAATAAAAATAAAAAGCAAATATATTTGTTTTCGTGTATCATTCGGTAATTAACAATTATTCCACGAGCGCGCGTTGGATATGAGATGATAGATAGCGTGACGCTAAGTTGGCTGTAATCATCTGATATCCAACAAGCGCCTGTGGAATAATATAAATAAAACAAAAAACGTCCTCCCAAAACTACGTGCTCGCTTACCGTATTTTTAGTAATGGCTGATATACTACGACGACTAAGCCAATGAAAACTCTTAAATTACGTTATCTAATAATCTGGTCTTTAATAAATCCTACTTATGTAGATATCAAAGTTAATATACCTTACAATAAGGGTTCCCTTTTTGATGTCTGCGACAATATGTTATTCTTGCAATAATCATCCATCATTATAGGAAGGACACGGGTGTAAGGAGCTACCACCCTGTTCATAACTTCTGGGACACTTTTTTGTCTTTTTCTTTTAATAACACCCTCTCGCATTACTGTGCCTGGCAAGTAAATTTAAATGCCTCCTATTAACTACTAACGCTGCTTTCGATCTTGTTACACTGTTTGGGGGAGGCGATCTCTGTGTCGTAGCAAATGTATAGAGTATACGTTATTGTTTTTAAAATAGGTTTACTAAAGACTTACTTTATATAATTAAGAGAGCATGAAGGTTGACAGAGTTAACCTCCCATACAGACCTTCTTCCAAAGGTAGTCCCTCTCACGCTATTTTTAGATCAATCATGGATTTGGAAATCCAAGGAGGGTCTAGAAATAGGAAATCCTTGAATGCTTATGGCATCACAATTTAAGTCACACTCCATGCATTTTCATCCTCCATAAAAACTCAGTACCATCGCTAAAGATTACCTTTGGAATATTGGCTTCAAGGGGGATAAGCTCTTTACCTTTAATCCCCTACCAGTGGGCAACGCTTACCCCTCCCCACCCTCCTCCCCCCCCTGCCGTACATTTTTTTGTAAAAAATGGGCGGCTTGGGGTCCCGTAATGACTTTGCAATAGATGAGGCTAAAGCTCTTGTACAGTGGAACCCCGATTGAAAATTAATTTTTTAATATTATATCGCATTCCGATGCTTACTAAAGTTTTTTTCTTAGAAGTGCAATTGTGGCATATCTGTTGCGACGTCATTCAATTTAGACCAGTCATAAAATAGGCCATATTTGGTACTGGACTGGAACTAGCTAGCAATGGAGGCTCTTATGAGGGAATATCATTAAAAGAGAGAAGTTTCATTTCCATTTGAAATGTCTCACCACATTAGCTTCAGTTACAAGCTAGTTCCAGGCCAAAATCGAGAATACGAATATGGTCTAATGGCGAATTTTTGTATGGCGCGTTGGTGACCGTATCAACGGGGTTCCACTGTATTTACTCCATCTCACATGATAAATCGAATGCTGAGGCCTTTTTTTTCATTTGAATGTAAAGATCGAAAAGCGAGAGATTAGTATGTAGGTCCATTTAAGTTGTTAGAGGGTCTAATATCTGATGAAAGGACAGGTCATTTTTACTTTTGGAATATGACAACGTCACATGAAAACAGGCATAGCTGGGGCATACTTAGTGAAAACTGTTTCTAGAAAAAAAAAAAAAACATAAAATAAAATAAACACCTTAATTGAGTACTCCCCCAAGGGGTTTTTCAGGACCAACGGAAAAAATGATGAAACAAATACAATGTAAATAAAACAAACGTTGTTAAGAATCCGAATTAGCATGAGGCGGACCAGTTGGCTATTTACAAGCGAGATCGAGAAGTTGAACACGGGACTACCGAGAACAACATCAGCTGGTCAGAACGGGACTTGGACCCGCGACCTCCGGATTTCAAGTCAAGCGACCTAACCACCGGCCACACTGCCTCTACATACTGTATTTACAAAATGGGTCTGTTGAGACAGAGTTGATATTCATAAAGCTATCCCTGTGTTTGTGTAATTTTCACGCTTTAAGTCGAACACTGTCCACGGATTAAGCTTATCAGGCATTACATATTGTGTACCTTAAAAATGGGCAAATTGACAGGTCTTGAAGTGCCTTTAGATGAAAATTTGCAGACACATCAGTCAGTAGATTCAGAAAACAGGATCATTATTTTTATATTTAAGACGTACACTGATGAGTTTTTCTTGATGTTTAAACCTTTCAACAGCTTGCCCGGATAAATGTGCATGTACCTTTCACTCGAACTATGGTGTACAAGTCCTTTGTGGAGGAAAAAATCTGACGTCTATTCCACTGCAATTTCCTGTAAAGACTGCAAGGCTGTAAGTATTCCATCGACAGTCTAATTTAACAAATAATAAACAACCTGGTTTATTTCAGGACGAGAGTATTCAGCAACATCATTTATATTTTGGCTCCACTACGACATTGAAAAATGGGGAGAAGTACGAGCCTTCTTTCCTCACGTCTTGTATGGCTCTGGCATTACTGACATGCCTGATATGACGTCATTAAGGAGGAATTTCACATCCCGATGGACATGTGATTATCACTAAAGTAGACGAATTTTTCTGCTTTAAACGCCACACAAGTTCCATTTGAATAAATACGTTTGGAGATAAATAGGGATTTAAAAAAGGCCTAGCCTAAGTAAAATTAACTTTGACCGTAATTTGTTTTGACGGAAGTTAATGGCAATCAGTTGAAGTATTTGCCGAAAGGAAGCTTTACCGACATTCCCAAAGTGACGTATCTGTAAGTGATACTGTAGTCAGTGACTCCCTGGGGAAGTGGCACGGGCAGCAGTGACGCCTTGGGCTAGTGAGCAGCAGTGAATCCCCAGGCTAACTGACTCTCGCCGGGTTGAAGTGACTCTCGGGCTATCGAGCAGAATTAACTCCCTGGGCTAGCACGCAGCAGAGACGCCTTGGGCTGGCGAGCTACAATGACTCTCTGGGTTAGCAAGCGGCAGAGACTTCCTGGGCTAGCGGGCAGCCGAGACTCCCACGTCTTGCGAGCAGCTGTGACTCCAACCAGCAATGTACTCTCTGGGCTAGCTGGCTGCAGTTACTCCCTTGGCTAGCTGAAAGGAATTACTCCTTGGACTAACGAACGGCAGAGGCTCCCTGGGCTAGTGACCAGCAATGACTCTCTGGGCTAGCGAGAGGCAGCTGAAAGGGAGACTGTAGCTTTTTGTACAGTGCAGGTGGAGAACAAGGGCTTTTGGAATGCAGTGAGGATGAATTTTTGGGGGGTCGTTGTAGGGCACGAGCTTTTTTCCAAAGGGCTAAATCTCAGAAAAAGAACTTAAATCTTTACTTTACGTAGGGTTTTAAATTGTGAAATACCTCACCCCTAGGCAGCCTTTTGCAAGTAAATTCCCTATGATGGGACCTACTACCTGTTGAATGCCGTCAAATGCCGGAGGGTGGGGAGGGGGTGTAAGTGTTTTTACACCATGTAAATATCTCACACCGCCGCACCAGCACCTATTGCACAGCAGGCACAGCCACGTAATTAGCATACAGCACAACCACAGCACATTTGTAAAAATTAGGGAGCTATTTGACTGAAAAGTTCAGTTGTACATATCTCAAACTGAGTAAATAACAAGGTGGCAGCGGTAACGGCGGTTTAAACCAAGATAGTTCAAGATGACTTCAAACACAACGTTTCCGGAATTCAAAACAACGGGAGACGAAAAGCAGGATCTTGAAACCTACATCGAGGATTTGATAGATTATTGCACAATGCAAAATTGGTACGATGCATCGAAAGAAACCGACGAAGCCAAGTGGACCAAGCCGGATAAAGCCACGGCATGCCTCAGGGCATCACTGTCGGGTGATGTAGCAGCTCTCCTAAGGTCTCACATGATTGGCTTGCTACCCTTTGAGAGTACAATAGAACAAACAACAGAAACAATGCCCCTATCCCTAACACAATAGCAGCTGCTACAATGATAAAACAAAAGCAGCTTTGGACAGCTGCTACACTACTGTCTCTGTCTCCTGCGGCTAGAACGGTGTACAAATACAGTCTGGGTTAAGCGAAGCCAATTTGAAGAAACCTCACAGTGTTGTCGATGCGTTAAGAGAATATTATGGCGCTAGTGTTGAAGTGTCAGGGGAACGACAAACGTTCCTTCGCCTACTGCAACAAGAAAATGAGTCGATCGCGTCATGGGAGACGAGCATACGAAATCAGGCGGCACAATGCGAATACGAAGATTTTGCGGACGAACTCATGAGGGACCAATTTATCGCCGGCCTAACGTCTGATGCCCTTCGAGTGACGTGAATCGGGAAAGGGCCCAGCCATGAAACTGCTCAAGCAAAGGTCAAACTATGCAAAATGTTCGAAGTCGCCAAAACATTCGAGGCAACCAAGTTTGCGAATCAGCTAATGAAGACAGCCAGAAATACACAGCAGGGGCAGGTTAACTACACAACCAAATCGTCCCAGTTGTCACCAGTCTTTCTGGTGTGGCGGGAAACACCAACAGCCCCCTCAGCAGCACTGTCCTGCAATGGGAAAAAATTGTGCAAAATGTGGCATCACTGGCCATTTTGCGCGCGTCTGCAGAGGTGGAACACGACGACATACTCGACAGCAGCAATCCAATTTTGTCTCTGAAGACACAAACGAGGAAGCCTTCGTTAAAAAAAAAAATATTTTGCGAATCTGCTCCTGATACATGGAGAGAAAACAAAAGTCGTAAAGGCGTATATCGACTTGGAATACCATTCCCTGCAGTCTTTCGAGAAGCTATTTCCTAACACGGAAATTCGTCAGACTAGAAGCTAAATGAACACGTATGGAAATGAAACTATGCGACCTGAAGGCCAGGTGACCTTCTGCTGCGAGGGAAGGGGCAGGATTCACACTATAGATTTGCTTGTGGTAAACGTTCCAGATGAGAAACCAGCGCTTATCAGTGCAAGGGATACACAAACAAACGCTGTTGAAGAGGAAATTTCGCACAACCCGCAACCAGCTCCACCACAAGGAAAGCTGACAAAGGACGAGGTATTGCAGTGCTTTTCGAACGTATTTAGGCCAGGGCGTGGAATCCCCATGCACATCGAGCAGGATCCCAACGTCGGACCAGTGCACGCCCAAGTGCGTCGAGTTCCCGTGGCGAAGCTGGAAAGAGTAAATGAAGAGTTAGAGAGACTTTCTAACGATGGCATCATAAAACCAGTCACACAACCCACAAACTGACTCTCAAACATCCCGGTAAAAGAAAAGCCAAACGGAAAACTTCGAAGATGCATTGATCCAAGCCAGACCATCAATAGGGCCATCCGAAGACCCAAGTACACAATACCCACGATTGAAGAAAAGCTTCCACCAACGCAAAAGTCTTCACCATTGTTACCGCCTCACAGGCCTTTCACACAATCGAGCTGGACGAAGAATCATGGCCATGGTATGGTATGATATACTTTATTTAAATCAAGGAAACACGCTAGCCCCAACAACACTCAGCTGGCTTCCATGGGGGGCGTGTTTGTACGGATATAAAAGACACTAAAGCTAATAATACAAGATTAATTAGGTCAAAAGTCATAAAAATTGAAGTATTATGAACTAAGTACATATTATAACCTAAGTACATGACTAATAATATAGTAAATCTAAAACTACAAAATTTCAACTAGAACAAACTAAGTAGATTTGTAAACTAAGTACGTGTGGCATGACTCAATTACGTTTTGATATACTTATGAAATGACCGTATCGATTCCGCTAGTTTTGCTTCACTAGGGAGTTGGTTTCAAAGCATTGCGCCGCTATATTTCAAACTTCTTTTTAGAAACTCTCTCTTCGGTTTAGGAACTGTCAGATCTGTAGCACTATTTCTGAGATGATAATCAGTCTGATCAACATTCCTTCTAACAAAGGAGTTCCTAAGGTTGGGCGCGTTGTCGTCGTTTAATATTTCGTACATCAATGTTGATTTGGCACGAAGCCGCCTCGCATCAAGTGTGTCCTAAGAAAGGGTCTGGATTATATCAGAGGAACGAATATTAAAATTGACACCAGTGAGGACCCTAGCAGCACGAGATTGAAATCTTTGTTGCTTTTCTTTTAGTAATTTCCCGCAGTTGTCCCAAAAAGGGTAACAATATTCAAAGTAAGGCTGTACCAGGCTCTTATAAACCTTTCCAAGTGTATCTACAGGAACAAATGGCTTAATACGTCTCATTGCTCCAATACCCGCACTGGTCTTCTCACAAATCATGTCAATATGACTATCCCAACTAAGTTTTTCATCTATCTGAACTCCTAAGCACTTATGTGTATCAGTTCGTGATGCGGGTATGTTGTTTACCACAACGGGTTGTTCGCTATTCTTATTATTCAAATTATATGATGAGCCAATAAACATCAATTTGGACTTAGAGGGGTGCGTTTGAAGTTTGTTTTCTATAAGCCATTTGCGGACATGAGAGAGATCAGAATTTAGCATCGAAAGAGGATGTGAAGATTCGTGTATCATCCGCGTACATGCATGGGACGGTTGATCTTAAACACTCAGGCAGGTCATTAATATATAATAAGAAGAACAATGGACCCAAGATTGAACCCTGAGGGACGCCACAGGTGATTGTTTTCTTGGATGATAGTTGTTCATTAATACAGCATCGCTGTTCTCTATTTGACAAGTACGATTCGAACCACTTCAGTTCTATGCTCGAGATGCCAAAACGTATCTTCATTTTATTTAGAAGAATGCCATGATTTATTGAATTAAATGCCTTTTTAATGTCTAGGAAAATGACGCCGTTCAATTTCCCATTATCCATATTCTCAAGCCATTTATCACACATTTGGATAAGAGCCGTTACCCGTAGAGTGTTTTGGACGGAAACCTGATTGAAATTTCGACAACATGCAGTTTTCAGTGAGGTAATTGAACCTCCTTTTCCAAAACTTTACTCACAGCTGGTAAAATAGAAATAGGACGATAGTTCGTGCATTGTCGTCTGTCTCCAGATTTGAAAGTTGGCGTTACACGTGCGCGTTTCTAGTCATCCAAGTAAATTCCTGTCGCAAGGGAGAGGTTAAAGATGTACATCAAAGACATTGCAATTATACTTGCCGAAAGTTTAAGAGTTTTAGGAGGAATTTTATCCAGGCCGGTTGTTTTATTTGCTTTTAGGCCTCTCAAAGTTGACGCAACGTTATCGACAGGAATTGGTGAGAATTTAAACTGCGCACATGGGAATGAATTGATATTGTCGTTAGTCATTTGGGCAGTATTATACGAGTCTTCTTCGTATTCTGCTGCTAACGCCGGCCCAATATTAACAAAGTAGTCATTCAAACCCACAGCCATAGATTTGGGATCTGACACTAAATTATCGTTAACTGAAAGCTCGCTCAAATTATTGGGTTCGCTATTCTTCCCCAATAATGTGTTGATGAGCGTCCAAGATTTCTTGGGGTCATTCGACCTAGACAGTCTAATTTCTCTCACACCCGTTTTCGTTTTTGGTAGCATAAATTTCCTCACTGCATATATCAAACTGTGATCTGAATTTCCAAAGTGTATAACACCAGAGGCATGTATGTTCTCTTTGACATTTGCTAAAACTGTGTCTATCGAGGTGGCTGAAGTATCTGTCACTCTGGTGGGTTTGTCTATTAACTGATCAATTTGGTATAATGAACAGAGAAAAATCAGTTGGCTTGTGTGGGGATCCAGTTGGACTTTACTAACATCACAGTTAAGATCGCCTACTAATATTAGTTCTCTGCTCTCAGCGTCACACCTAAAAAAATGTCTCGCAGTCGTTAATTAAATAGGTCCATGTCCGAATTTGGAGGCCTATACCAAGTGCATACAAGAAAGGATTTGCTATGTGGACGGTTGATTTCAGCACAGACCATCTCGAGACAATACAATACAATACAATTTATTAATCAATTCTCCCACAGGGGTTTTTCAGAATCAATTTACATGTAATAATAGGAAGAAAGAATGAAATGTATCTAGTTACAATCAGTTAGACCATAATACTGATAAAATAAACGTCCTTGTAGAGAAATTCGATAGCTGCATATTATAAATAACTATATATATATAAGTATATAGATAGAATAAAAATAGTAAACCAAACAATGAGCTCCCAGTAGAAGGATGCAAGAAGGATACAGTGCTTCAATGTGATTTTTTAGGAAAGTGTAAAACGATGAAACATGAAGCACACTTCTAATTGTACCGGCTTTAATGCGACTTGACGTTTTGGCCTTCGGTCTTCTTCAGAGGTGGAACTTTATATTTACAGTTAATAAATAAGAAATCATTTCCCCGCACTACGCATCTCTCCTCTCGCACTCCTTTTAAACTGCCCTAGTGAGGACGAATTCCTAGTGGCAGCAGAGAGCTTGTTGCAGCATTTTAGAGCCCTGTAGTAAACATTACGTTGTGCTATAGATATTCTACATAAAGGTAAACTAAGATGTTCCTTGAGCCTAGTGTTATATGCGTGTTTATCGGAACGCTTATATAATTTAGAACTTAGGTAGGTTCAAGTGCTAAACCATTAATGCATTTGTATATCATAATTACATCACGCAAATTCAGGACCTCTTCAATGGTGAGCCAGCCAAGTTCATTCAGGATAGGTGAAATATGATCAAATCTCTTAGTATTAGTCAAAATACGGGCAGCAAAATTTTGCAGAAGTTGTAGTTTGAGGTCCCAGACCATACAGTAGAACAGTAAAATAATGTACTAAAAACTAGTGAATTCAAAATAGTGTTCAAAACCTCTCTAGAAAATAAGTGACGGACTCTGTTTACTTGACATAAAGTAGATAAAAGGGAAGAACTAAGTGATGTAACATGATCATTAAAGTTCAAGTTCGATTCTAATATAATTCCAAGGTCTTTAGCGGAAGCCACGGGTTTTAACTCTTGACCAAGAAAAGGCACAGTAACATCTGGGAGGTGGGATAGAAGCTGTCTTGCTCCGAACAGCAGCAACTTGGTGTTATCAGGGTTAACTAGTAAGTGGTTTGCACAGCACCACTCCGCCACATGTCTAAGATCCTCCTGAACTAAACGTAAACATGAATCCACGTCATTTGTTGAGAACGAGAGATATATCTTTGTATCATCAACATAGGATTCAATATTACTTGACTTAATGACATCAGGAAGATCATTCATATAAAGCCCGAAGAGCATGGGGCCCAAAATTGAGCCCTGCGGTACACCGTTGCTTGCCGACGGTCTGAGAAATTTAATAAAACTAGTGACTAAGTAAGCTGATCCCTTAGAGTTCAGGTGTAATTTGCTACCGTTGAGGCAGGATCCATCTATGTGTGAATTGTCAATGAAATGAAAACCATTTCTGCTGCTCATCTCCTTTAGTTTTTCGTTGACTTCAGATAACTTCGTCGACACATTAATGTCTTCTCTATGAGTGAGGCTAGAGATACCTATTTTCGAGGTTTGAACTTTATTTTCGAATCTTTATTTCGAAGCCAGATTTTCAGTTTTTGACACACAAGACCCGACACTATCAGATGGCAACTTATTTGTGCCCGAATGAATGATCACACGCGAGGGTTCAACACCGATGTGAATGCTATTAAGCTCATGGCATATATGGCATGGCTGGTCATGTTTATCTGGATACATGCGCCTGTGGACTATTTTCTTGGTGACCTTTTGGGAGTCGATGTTCTTGATTAAGGAATCTCCCATGATTAAAACCGACTCCGGTTGGGCGCGTGATTTATCACCTCTCTTAGGCTGAGATCTAGTTGGCTCATTTTAGTAATCATCCTTACTTACCACGTTTCAGGGGCCGCGCGGTCGCTACTGCTACACCAGGATGCCATTTGGGATAGCCTCTGGACCTGAAGAGTATCAACGACGGCAACACGAGTTCTTAGATGGTTTGTAATAAACATTGGCGACGACACCTGTGTCTTCGGATGTGGCAATTCAAAAGAGGAAGCTGACCTGGATCATGACAAAAACCTCACGAGCCTACGAGAGAAGTACAGAAAGCAGGATCTCCGACTGTTTGCGTGTCTTCTGTCACGTTCATGGGGCACAGGCTGACCGATAAAGGAGTCGAGCCGGACCCAGCCAAAGTAGGCGCAATCACGAAGATGCCGACGCCCACTGATAAGGCTGGGCTGCCGCTCTTCTTGGCATGGGCCAGTACCTAAGCAAGTTTTGCCACAACTTGCCGGAAACAGTTCTTCCACTAAGAGATTTGACAAAAGAGAACTCTACATTCCTGTGGTCACGCAGTCAAGTCAGCCAAGAATCTCATTGCATCAGCGACTGCGCTACGCTTCTACGATCCTACTTTTCCTTTGACGCTCCAAGTGGACGAGTCTGAAGATGCAATCGGTGGCGTGCTGTTTCACATCGCACAGACTGAACAACACCAAGACGAATTACGCTCAAATTGAGAAGGAGTGTCTTGGCATTGTCTCTTGCATGGATAAGTGGTACCAGTACCTTTATGGGAAACACGACATTCCGATGGCGCGGCCTATCGCTCTCATCAAGTTATTGTCCCTTCTTCGTTACGAGAAGAGATGCTGCAGAAAATACATAATGCACACCAGGGGGCCGATAGCAGTATAAGAAGAGCTCGCGAATCTCTCTTCTGGCCTGGAATGCAAGCAGCAACCAACGAAAATGCCTTTCATGTGGACTTTGCGCCCGATAAGTTAGCGAGCGACCACAAGAACCGATGAAACCTCACACAATACCAATCAGACCGTGGTCAAAAATAAGTGCTGACCTCTTCCAGTTGGATGGAAACAACTACCTCGTAATGATCGACCATTACAGCGACTATATTGAACTTGACTCCCTCAGCGGAAACACCTCGGCTAACACATTGATCAGAGCAATGAAGCCAGAGTTTGCTCGCCATGGGATTCCAGATGAGCTGATCACCCACAATGGCCCTCAGTTTGAAAGTCACGAATATTCAAGGTTTGCTAGAGAATATGGTTTCACCTTAGTCAAATCATCGCCATACTGCAGCCGGGGAAATGGGAAAACAGAGTCAGCACGTAAGATTGCCAAGATCATCTCGAAGAAGTCTCGGAAAGAGGATCCTTATCTGGCTCTCCTAGCATATAGAAACACTCCTCAGCAGGGTTACAACTACTCCCCAGCACAACGTCTCATGTCAATAAGACTCAAGGACATCATCCCTACAGCAAACCATCAACTCACCCCACAGACAGCGTCCCCAGGTCTAGTGCATGGAGACATCTCAGAAAGAAGGCACGAAGATCAATGGCTCAGTACAACAAGAGGGCTTCGCGGCCTCTTAGTGAGTTCTCCAAGGGGGAAAAAGTGTTTGTGAAGCCGAGGCCTGGAAACAAGCACAAACTCTGGATATATGGTGAGGTTATTGGAAGCACTGCACCAAGGTCTTGTACTGTAAACACCTCAACGGGACCAGTTCGAAGGAATCACACACAGTTTACAGAGGCAAAGGCTGAACTAGAGGACAAACTCGAGAACCGTTTGGAAACTGTATCCTTACCTGAAAGTGAGCTTACAGAAACGGATCAACCAGTGGAGCAGGAACCAACACCTCAAAGTGACCAAGAGCCTATTCCTATGTCACGCCATTTAATGAGACAGCGAAGGCCTCCCTCAAGATTCGGGGACTTTGTTATGGACTAAAAAGAACTAACTAGGAGTGCACCGTCAAAATAGACTTTGTAGAGATATGAACTTTGATGCCGACAGTTCTAATGGATTTTCTATTATGACTTAAGCTCCGAAAAGGGGAAAGGCGTTACACCATGTAAATATCTAAAACTGAATAGATAACAGTGTGAGCTTGGAATTGACACAGCCATTTCTTTGTTCTTATAAATGGCACCTCCTCTGGCCCAACATAACCACTGAAAAGATCATTGTTGAGTAGCAGTCTTACTCTTGTTGACGGATCTAGGGGAGAGCTTCCCCATATTGGAGAAAGAGAGGACCAGCTTCCGTACTCCACACAAGACTGGATACTGCCAATTATATATACAATGCCAGTTAATGCCAATTGGAAACACCTACTCTTCTAGAAATTTTAGATCGCAAGAACTGAGTTTTCAAGGTCCCTGACTGTATAAACTATTTTACAAGCCTAGGTTTTATTTCAGGGGAGTCGGAGGGGGAGAGTGGAGGGGAGTTTGAAGAGACTAAATCCATGACATTTAATGGCCAAGGCTCTTGCTGGTTATAGCTATTCATTGAAGGAGCTTGACCTCGAAATAATTTCTAAATTAATTTATTTGTTTCTATGTATTATATTACTCTTGTAGAAACTTATCCTACAACCAATTGCAGAACTTATCAGCGGGGATTTTTGATCATTGTACTGAGCTGAAAGCTCTGTAAGTAGAACATTAACCTGTTCTGTTTCTTAGGAATCTTTAATACCTTAAATTTACTTAAAATCAAAATAATTTTACATGAAGACGATAGTTCTATTGATAGGATTGGCTGAAAATATTCCAACAAGAAACAGTGTTACATATATTATATCAATACGAAATACACGCCGTTGGTAAATTTTAAACGTTTTTCAATGCGAAAATCCCAATTTGATATGACCAAGAGAAAATGAGGTGAGAGAACACATCCTCGTGCCCCATGATAATCTTTTTAAATCTATTTTAAGCTTCGCGTCACGTTGTCAAAGTTATTTTTAGTCCAGGTCCCCGATCACGCAAGCAATGGCCAACGGTCATCAGGTTGTGTCCATCCAAATAAGAAATTGAAAATTTGAGCGGGCTAAGAGAAAAAAAAAATCAGTTTGTTCAGTTGAACTGCCGCACTGTTAGCATTGGAAATCATTTTCAGGGCTGGGCAGGAATATTTATGCGTGCTTCTCCAAAGCCGTAAAATAGAAGTCGTGTCATTCCCTAGCATGAATAATGAATGATTAACACAAAGTGCCAAGACTCGAATTTCTACCCTGCTTGAAAGTTGTTTCTCGGCAGAAAAGTGACGAAAGGATATTGAAGCGTAAAGTATCTCTTTCGAAAGGTGTTTTAAAGCGCACGACAGCTAGAATATTTGTTTCGCGTTTGTTAGAACTTTCACTCGAAAAAAAAAACCGGTGCAAATCTTTGTTTATTTAATATCGGAAGTGCGGTGTAATATTTACTGCTGACTAGGATCGCATTCCAATAAACACGCACGAAAGTCGTTTCTCGAAAAGTACTGAACAGATTAAATCGAAAAACATCTCTTTGCAAAGGTTATTCAAAGCGCAGGACAGCTCAATACTTGTTTCCCGTTTGTTAGAACTTTCGGTCCGAAAATCCCGGTGCAAATGTTTGCATATTTAATTTCGAAATTGCTTTGTAATATTTACAGAGATGTCCGCGCCGCAAAAAAGGGGTTCTCTGGAACGAAATAAAACATCGTTTGGATCGGTAGAGACCCTGAGAGAGACCTATCTGGAAAGCCTTTTGGAACTGCTGGTCGGGAAAATAATCTTCTACGTGTTTATCGTGACTTTTACGTCGGAGATTAGTCTTGACATTTCTCTGCATGACTGGTTCACATTAGGCGCTCTAGCTGCTGACAAGATTGCATTCATAACACGATCTAAAGCCGTTTCTCGAAAAGTACTGAACGGCCTACACAGAAAAAGATCTCTTTCAAAGCGTCGGAGAGTTAGAATTTATCTTCCACTGCCCTTAATAAATGCACTTCGAAAATCCCGACGAAAAGTTTTTTGCGTTAATTGATCTGTTAAAATTAAACCTCAATGTTCTTAAGTCATTTAAATTAGCCAATCAGGTGTCTTTCCTAAAATAGCCTCGCAGCTTGACCACGCGCTAAAATTAGATTAAAAAAAGATTATCATGGGAAGAGGCCCATGTATGGGGGATGTGTTCTCTTAGATCATGGTCTCTGGATATGACTAAGCAGCAGATCCTTAGTGATTTTACACTACCGCAGGATCACAACGTTTACTGAGGTGGAAATTCGGACTTTTAATAAAACCAATGGAGAAGTATATTTAACAATTATTCCATGAGCGAGCGTTGGATATGAGATGATAGATAGCCAACGAGGCGCATAGCGCCGAGTTGGCTATGATCATGTCATATCCAACAAGCGCGAGTGGAATAATTGTTTTATTAAAAACGCCCTCAAAATATAGAAAACTAGACTACAATAAAAACAAAAAGGCCAAAAAATCACGCATACGCTCCCCATTTTTGTAGATCATGGTATAATGGCTCATATACCATGATGGCTAAGCCAATGAAAACTCTCGAATTGCATTATCCAATGATCCAGTTTTTAATAACTACGATTGTAAAATGATGGAAAAAATCCCACTGGGTGAACAATTCAAACAAAAGCTAAATATTCCAGGGAAAATCGAAAATAATGGAAGTTAAATTGTTGGGTCCTAATAATCAGCACCAGCACTGCGTAACCCTTTGAACAAATATAATTATAATCAACGTAAGTAGCTAGCTTAGCCCCATCGTTTTGTATATATCAGGTACCGCGCAGCAAGTTTTTTAATGGGGGGGAGGGGGCGCTTAATAACAACGCGTGGACAAAATTTGGGGGGGGGGGGCATGCTTGGGAATTTTTATTTAATATCTGACGGAGAATACTTTTATAACGATTAAACTATTAATTTTTTTCCACATCTTCAGTAATGCTGCTATTGGGTCTCAAAATTCACCATCAGGAAATTGAAATGTCACTGTTTTACTACAGATATTAACCTTTAATTACTATTAATAAGCCACAAATCCAACGATTTTGCTTGAGCTGTCTTAACCTCAACGCTGTATAATTAGCAATTATCGGACGAGGCTTGAGGCGGATAACACCTTCCGAGATCTGCATATTTTCGTGGTGCCCTTTACACTTAAGCTGAGTGAGTGTCCAAGAAAGCGAGTAGGATAAGACTTTGGTCGGAGGTCCTGGATTCTTTTCAAAACCCAACAACAGCCACAACCAACCATTTATTTTGCTTTGTACATAAAAAAGGTTAGCTTAAATAAGCAAAAAAAAAAACTACTCAGCATAGTAATAACTAAACGAGCTGAGTAGTTACAAAGATTATTATACTTTAGATCGGTTGTAGAAAAATTAAGGAAAAGAAGAGGGAGAGGAAAGAAACAGAGATATAGATATAAATATAAAAATGAAGTATGAAGAAAAAATATGTAAATAGTAATAGTACCAGTTGTTAACATATTATTACGAGCGATAATAACTTGAAGAAAAATATTAAAGAAAAAATACTAAGCTAGCATTAAGCATAAAAACTTAGGAATTGCTTAGTCAAGTTTTGCTTAATTAAACGCAAAGATAAATTTTTTATCTCTTCATCCAACTTGTTCCAGATAGAAGGACCAGGAAAACATACATTAAACTTGCCATAATTAGTTCGACTTAGATGCTAGCCTAGTATTATAATTATGTTTAGTTTTATGTCCCATCATGTTGCTCGCTCCATCATAGCATTGTCCCCTACAATTAACTAATGATAGCTGTAGTTTAAATAACACATTTTTGATAGCCGACACTGTATTCTCCATATTTACTATATTCTGGTATAGATAATTTACAACTTGTCTTAATTTTGCTTTTCATAGAAAGAAAATTCGAATAATAGATTTTTGAGACGAAATTTTTGCAAAAATGTTTGTCGCTACTGTCTCTAAAATAATCGATTGCAGAATTGTTTATAGTTTTGCTGCCAAATACATCCCCATCACAATAAAATTGCTGTCTGGGATTTTAAAAATATGAATGACTTCTGTGGGACTGATAAATTACGTAATCCAAGTGTAAATAGGTCTTGGCAATAAAATTGTTATCTGCTGCGTGTTATTTACCAGGCTCACTTGCTTGCAAATGCGGGCTATCTTTTACCTTCTTGCTTGGGTAACCGTAGCACTAGAATAAGTCGAGATTACCCTACCTGCTTGTGAACAGGACATAAGATAACGAATTTCGGCGATTGTTGGTTTAATAATTCTGTTTAGGTAAGACAAGTTCGAATATAACCTAGCTCCTGTTATAGCCTCAATAGATTGAGTAATAATTAAAGAGTGGCGAAAAACCAAAAAACACAAAGCATTCAGTAAAAGAGATAAATGTTTTCCTATTTTGACCTTTTTTTAAAAATGTTTGTTCCTTTTTGTAACCGTATAATCCTATCTGCCTAAGGGAAGTTCCAAGCACACAGCTGAAATTTTCGTTGCTCTATCAATTAACACTTATTAACATTATTTCTTGATAGCTACTTGCAAAACAACCAGTTGGAGGAATTACCTCAGGATATCTTCCGCAGGAATACTGTGCTGCGGAAACTGTGAGTGGAACTTTTCATGAAAATCTAGAAAACAATCAATTCATGTTACTCAGACAAGATAGATGTAGGGGGCAGATCTATAAAATTGCCACTTAAAGAAGATATTAAACAATTATTGGATGAGGTTGAGCATGATATCATGCGAAAACCGAATTCAATAATTGTTTTATTATACATTTTTCATAAATTCATACTCAGAAACAGAAGCGAAGCGTTCAGCCATTTTGTTTCTGAGGAGAACACTCCAAAGGGCTTAGTAACCAGGCAGACGTTGAACTTGACATGATAAATGCATTATCTGCAGCAGATAATACATTTATCATGTCAAGTTCACAAGCTATTGTGAATTGATTGAATGCTCTCGACCAATCAGATTTTTCATAGTGAGTCTCATGTATAATAAATTGATGTTGTTTGCAGATGCTATCAAAACTTTTGTTTTTGACATGAAAAATGTAATAGAGAGGTTTGTTTTAAGTCTTGCAACTGTACGTCTGTTATATCGAAGCAACATATAGCAAGATAATCAACATCAAAAGCTTCTGTAGACCTTCAAACTTTGTTTCGAAAATAATAGTATTCGAATTCGACTTGGCAGTGATGTTGACTGTGTTGAGACAAAACCAGGACCAAAAAGTTGTTATTCCGCTCCTTACTCACAGGGAAGCACCCCCAACAACCATTGTTTATCAACACCATAGACAGATGATGATGTAGTAGATGATGTTGGGAATTAAGTCCCGTTTTGGATTTCCTCTGATTTCCTCGGATTTCCTGCATACTAATGTGGATTTCCTGCATACTAATGAAGTGTCTAGCTGGCTAGGTAAAAAATGGGTTCCTCCAAACTAATAAACGTCAGTCTAGAACAAGAAAAACAATAACATGCCTGGGCTTGCCCGCTAAGCCCGATTGACTCATGTAGAGTCTATTACATATTTAAAATGAAAAGGCGTAGATTTCGAAAGCGTCATTCCTTTATTCAACTTGAACTCGCAGGAAATTTGAAAACTTTGTTCGAATTTCGAAACGTTCATTTCCTTGAATATGGCTTCTTTTTCACCAACATTGTTGATCTTCAAGCAGCTTTAAGCGCTTGCGTATCAGTCCGTGAATCTTGGCTAACTGCTCAAGTTTTCCGCTCCGTTAGTCAAGCACTGAACTCCACTTTCAACCCTAGATTTGCATACAAACTCCAACGGAAAACCCCATGGGACAGCTCTACTATTGAAATTACAACAATAGAAGTTCAGAGCGCTAATTAATTTTCAACACGCACTTGGAATTACATCGGAATTACATCGGAGAAAGATGCTTACACACTAGAAAAAACGAGCACATACGAAACACCAAAGTTTCCAAAAATGGTTCCAATGTTGCCAGCCATGCTTGGCTCGAAGGTCACACTATTGACTTTGAGAATGCACGCGTTATCGACAGAGGCAATTCACGCGTAAGAAAAACGCTGGAATCTTGGCACACTGCAGTTACTAGCCAGGCAGACAATAATTATTCTAAGCAGTTGCCAAGACAATACTCAATTTTGTTATAATGTTATCCATGTTATTTCCATTTTATTGTCACACAAGTATGTCTTTTGTATATTTATGTATTCGTTCGTTATTTTCTCACTTTTTTGTATATTTATTTTTACCTCCGCTCTTTACACTTTTAAAGATTACGGACTGGCAATCGAAAGCTCGTGTTTTTAAACTTTTAACCAGAGAACGTCTTTTTAACTCTTTAAATTTATTTGATGTTACGATCGCAAATATCTATTTAATTATTTATTTCTATGAGAAACGATTTGGAAATACATGAGACAAGAATTATAATTGATCGAAACTAACGTTCCGGTGCATTTTGCGTCATTATCAATTATGCAAAGTCGCTTCAACTTTATGTAACCTTGATAATGGCGCCAGATGGATCAAAACGTCGGTTGCATCACTTATATTTCTTGTCTTATTTATTTATTTGCATACTTATTTGTGTTATAAACAATACAAATATATAAATAAAAGTGTTTTAATATACAGCTGTTTGCATTACCATGTCGCAAATTAGAAGTAAAATTTACACAACAGTAAGCACTAATAGAATAGCTAATTTCATTGACAAACAAGCCTGTCGGATTTTTAAACAACAGTATGAGAGCAAATTAAGTCCAAACGCGAAAGTTTATGGTTTCAGATCCATTAAAATGCAAACAATGATGGCCGATACAACAGAAAACTGTGTATTTCGCAAGGAACCCCTAGGCAAAGGGGAAATCGCTACACTTGGAGAGAAAGGAAGTGGAAGTGTAAATCGTGCAAGCCTATAGAACGCAATGATAGTACCATTTGCACTGTGCCTGGACAACAGGTCCAGCAATATTGCCGTAATATTCATGGCAACCCTAACAAAATAGCCTACGCTAACAGATTGTCCATCCACGACCTAGACACAAGCATTTACCACTCTGTACTCCGTTCAACGGAAAAAAAGCTTTAATTTCAACGGTGATTGTTTTTTGTGTGGAACACAAGTTAATGGTGGGGAACAAAGGAAAAAAGTAGATGTGTCTAAAGTGACAACAATTGAGATGAAAGGTACTATATTGGCGATACGTTGTGAAAGACGAGATGCATGGAGTGACGCTGTACAAGCACCGATGATGCACATACATGATTTACCTGCCGCTGATGCTATGTATCACCAGACATGTAGTGTCAATTTCCGCACAGGAAGACAAATTCCAAAGGTCTTTTTTATTGAAGAACTTGCACACAAGAAGAAAAGAAAAGAAAATAATAAAGGATGAAGAAAAAATGGATGAGTTTCTTCAAGACAATGATGATGAACAGATCATCGTAAATGATCTTATTGATTTAGTGAATGATTTTATGGCAGACTCTGAAAGTACAGCATACGGCCACACACATATGAAAGCACGGCTCAATTAGCACTTTGTTGATCAAATTTTAATTACTGAAATAAATGGAAAGAGTAATGTAGCCACATTTAGAAGCACTGCAGAAACCATACTTCAAGAATTTCATGCTCGTCAAAACGATCATCCTGAAGAAGAAAAGAAACACATCATCAAAGCTGCTACCAAACACACCAAGAATGACATAAAGTTGTAGAGCCTTCAACTGAAAACTATCCACCTGTGGCTAAAATTGAAACTGAAGAGAAATATCTTAATTTCGTTTCTGACTCTCTTGAGCTTCTGTTAGAGGAGATTCTTGTCGGCAAAGATGTTGGTCTAAAGTTGGCTTCTATTGGACAACCATTATGCAAGCAGCCAGACAGCGAGTCCTACTTGCACCAATTCAAGTTGGATTGGGTATACAACTTCATCATCATTTTGCATTACGCTTCATCATCGACTCCCTTTGCCGCCACGGGTTCTGTTGTTCGTATCAAGAAGTGCAAAGGTTTGGAAACAATGCCGATGTTGATCAAGGAACTGATATACCCAACCATACTTCCGAGTTTGTCCAGTATGTCACAGAAAATGTTGATCACAACATAAGAACCTTGGACGGCAATCACACATTCCATGGCATGGGGATCATAGTCTTAGTTACACCAGGAACAAAGCACAGCCAACTTGTTCCAAGGGCGAAAATTAATCCAGATTAAATTTGCACAACAGGACACATCCAAATACAACACCAGGGCTCCATAACCCAAGCAACTGAGATAAAGTACAGCAACATAGTAATCAAGAAGGCTTGGGATCCGACAGCAAATCTTGACATACTCTGGAAGACATCGCTATTATTTGGCTTATATTATTTGTATCCATCCCGGTCAGTCTTCAGTGACATTTCTCCCAATGATTGACACAAGTTCAAGTAACCCTATCTGTATCTTCTCAACACTAAAGTTTGCTTCAGAACATGCTCGACGGCACAGCGTTACACCGATCAACCACTGTGGTGGAAGGCCCTGATGATCATCATGTCTGAACCTCTGGACAGTGATCTACGTAAGATAGTCTTGCGCCTGGGTGGCTTTCATACTGACATGAGTTTTCTTGGCTGTATTGGAAGTCTCATGGCCGGATCCGGATTGAAAGAAATTTTGGAAATGATTTATGCACCAATACAGTTAAGCACATCTTAACTGACAAAGCAATTGCACGGGCAGTGCGCGCGCACCTCCTTGTTGCTTCTCGTAGTCTCCAAAGCCACTGTCAACACGCTCATAGTCTCCAAAGCCGTGATAGTTGCCCATTCCAGGTTTGCAAGATAAATCGGATGATCACTAAATGCACGACCTTCTGAGGATGGTAGACAAAATTGTGATCTTCTTTGACGAATTCATGGACAAAAGAAATTCAGCCGATGAAGTCTGTGCAGCTGACGCTCTAACCAGAATACATGATCTTTTTCAAAAGCAGAGAGAGCTCATGAAGAACAACTGCACTGCTTTATATTGCCTGCAATACCTCCATTTGGTAGACACCCTCCGCATGTTCATAAAGGCAGAATGAACCGGCAATTGGAGACTTCATCTTCAAGCTCTGTCAGAAATGCTTCCCTATCTAGCTGCTGCAGGGCATAATCTGTCTGTCCGATTGTACTTGCAATCCATTAGCAGTCTTGAGACTGATCATCCCGATGTATACAGAAAATCTGAAACAGGATTTCACGTTGTTCGAAGAAGCAGCCGCTTTTGGGCAGGACTATCAACAGATCTTGTCATAGAGCAGATATTAATGAGAAGCATAAAAACCAGTGGTGGTTTCACGAGAGGACGTGGAATGACTGAAAGACAACGAGTGATTTGGCTGTTCTCTATGCCAGCGTGTGCAGAGGTGAATCGTGCCATGCTAGAGCTCACTGTTGTTAGTTACATTACAGGTGAGCAAAACAAGGATATGACAAGTCCAGACAAGCCCGAGACATGAAGGACACTTGGACGATGCTTCTTGTTTCAACAGAAAGAAATCCTTTCACAACTCGCACAGATCTGCCGAGAGTTCTGTTAATTTGGGAAAGGCCAGAGAGGT
>OZ026597.1:6084393-6099393 GCA_964020085.1 Micromussa lordhowensis | reverse complement strand
ACTGGACAGGACCAACTCATGTCAATTCATTCAAAGCTTAGCGGAAACTGACAAAATGTGTATGATGTTCCACATTTATATAACCTTCAACCACCACCACCACCACCACAATTCTATTGTTTTCCACCACCACCACCACCACCATAATTCTATTGTTTTATCACCATATCGAAAACCATATAAAAGCACGGCACAGGAGAAACAGGGAAGTTTGAGCTTGGGAAAGTGTTGCTTACACTTCATTTTCGTCAGAGCAGAACAGCAAACCTTTAAACGCGATGAGGAAACTTTACATTCCGAATAACCAGTTGTACGAATAATACTATTTTAATCAAGCTAAGCAAAAAGGAGGCAATTTACCGACTTTTCGCGGATCCCGATTTCAGCAGGGGTATGGCTTAGGTTCCATATTTAAAGGTCTTTTCCGTTGGGCAATGCCTCATTTACAACAAGGTGCTAAAGTACTGGGCAAAAAGGCGTTACAAAACGAAGCCCAAGTGGCTCAAGATGTTCTGGAAGGAAATAATGGTAACACAGCGCTGGCAACGGGTAGTAAAGAAGCTATTGGTGAACTAGTACCTCAGGCTAGTAGTGGTCGAAAACCTACCAAAAGAAAAGTGCAGTTTCGTGATTTATCCCCATTCAAGAAACGAAAAACACTTGTGTTGGATCAAGACCAAGACGACTTTCAACTTTGGTCGTAAATTTAAGTGGGACTCCCTAGCAAAATTATAAAATACTGATACCTGTCATGTTTATCTCGTTTTACGACCATGTCTCGAGTAGTAAAGAACAATTTACCTTTCCTTCATCTCTTAACTTACTGCCCAGAACATTAGCGTCAGTTTCTTCTAGAGACAGCCATTCCCGAACCGATGCACGCATTAGTTCAAATTCGTTTTAATATACGTCATGGAAACATACTGGTCTCTAAGGAAGTGAAGCGCAACTCAAAAAAGCATATAGATGCCCTTGTTAGTCTCGTTGAATCAAGTGTTCCTTACAAGACAAAGAAGCAGACCCTTGCTCAAGAAGGTGGAGGATTTATACAAGATTTGCTAATCCCAGTTCTAACTAGCATAGGGCCCCTAATGTTATGAAACGTCGCGACCTAGTCTGTAGTATAATCAGTCGGTTCTTGACGTTAACGAGTGCTGGTCAATATAAAGAGAAAAGTCGATGAAGGATGAAGAGGAATAGAGTGATTATGAAGACACCAACGCAAGTAAAAACAAGGAAAGCGATAATGAAGAACCTCGAATTAAAGATGTTTTAGAAGGTCTTTCCCAACTCGTTTCCCGACGAAAGACCTCCGATGTATTACACAACATGGCGGCTTCCAAAGAAATCTTGTTTTGGACACCTTGTGGGCAGTTACTCCGAAAGCAGCGTTTGATACAGGAAAAAGAACAAGCCTATCACGATAAAGACAGTGAGGCTGTTGATAAAGAAATGGTCTCCGAAAGCAGTAATAACGAAGATGACACAGAGACAGCCTCTGAAATTAGTGATCAAGAACCGGAAAACCCAGATTTGGAACCTGAAGGAAATTCAGACGTTTCATATTCTGAAGAAACCGCAAGTTCAGAAATTTTGCTGAAAGGGAGCCTCCACTCTTTTAACAAGTTGGCTTTAAAATGTTTGAGGCAATGACTATCTCAAATTTTACTGGACAAGATGAAAATAATATTCAAGAGTAACAAAAATTGAGTTAAGGTTATTGACTATTTTCGCTTTTAAATTTCCCGCGCACCGCCATCTTGGATTTTGTGACGTCATTTGGTTGCCGCTATTGTTAGGAAGCAGAGCATCTTTTGTGTGAAACAATTGGGCAACCATACGACGTCATCTAACCCAAAATGGCGGCGCGCAGAAAACCCAAAAGCAAATATAGGTGATAGGCAAACCCTGTTTTGCTGACACTGATTCCTCATCGCTGGGCTTTCAACCAAAATTTGGCATAAGACAGTATTTCCTACAAGTTAACATCCTTTTGAGTAGTTATATAGTTGGCGGTTTCAGCTCACTTTTCAGCGCATTTATACAACACAGATTTCAAATACAAAATCCAGCTCACAAATCCAAGGTCAAGGTCAAACAAAACCCAAGGTCAAATATGAAATTAAATAAATAGATTAATCCTTTAACCAATACTGAAAATAAAAATTTAAACTAAAGATATAAACAATACTAAAACACAGAAGCCAAGGTCAAATCTTATCAGCTTATTCAGTCGGCTGAATCAAATCAATTTTCATACCTAGGTTATGTCTGGAAAGATAGACAAAAATAATTGTATTTTTGGCTACCCAATAGATAGCGAGTTACAGCATATTTTTACTGTATTTACCAACACAAACTTCATTGTATTTCTCTACAATATATATTTAGATAAAAATCAAATTCTTAATTCAGTCGGCTTTCTCTGTCGGCTGAATCAAACATAAAATATCTATCATATTATTATAAAGTTGATGTTATTAGATATAAACAATCCCAATGTTGTTATAAAAGTTATTTCATGGAATAATAGGAAGAAAATTACTAAAATGTATGGACTTATATCGTATTTTAATGAAAAAATACTGAGGAAGATTTCTCGCGAACTTGGTAGAAGATGTGCAGCAGGAACTTGTGTTGTTGATACTGGTAAAAATAAGAAAGATAATCTGTTAAAAATAAATAAAACTGAGGAAAAAATAATCCAGATCCAGGGAGATAATGTAGATGTTATGATAGAGTATTTACTTGAAATTGGAATTCCTGAGGAAAAAATAAAATCAAATAATTACATATGAAAATTAAATCTATTATTAATATATATATGGAATCATTCATTGGAATAACAGACTTCAAACTAACACAAATTTTAAATGATATTTTGGAAATTGAAAAACATCATGTGAAGAAAATTGAAAAAAATGAAATGAATAAAATAACAAATGTGACTTGGTCTCCAAAATTTATTTGTTATGATATGTATTGTGAGGGAAAACGAAAAATCAAACACCATGAATGTCGTATTTGCAGACGGATTGTATTACATCTTCTTGGTGATATAGGATCTCATCTTCGTTGGTGTTTAAAATGTAATGGTTTTTTTGAAGTTCCATCTTGGTATTTTTATGACCATAAGCATAACTTTTAATTCCATCTTCATGAATGTATCTCTTATCATCAAAACAGCTGAGTGACACTTTATTTATCTCATAACTACCTAACTGGTGATTTTCACTTCTGATTGTTTTCATTTTGTGACTCATTTGTTCAGCATTGAAAAGTGTATTTTTATAGTTTTCATGCGTAATGTCTTTTTTGATAATATTCTTTTTTATTCCTTTCGCAGTCTTTCCACATTTTTGATCGTCTTTCGTGTAGCTGTACATTTTTGATCTTAATCCAACGAATTCAATAATTGGAACACCAGCTGCTTCATCTTTAAATTTTCCAATTACTTTTTTATCTTTTTTGTCAAAGAATGGTGAGTATTCATGATAGTCACTATTGTCAAATTTATCTATGTCTTTGAAGAAATCACTATAAACATCTTTTGCTTCAATCTCATATGTCAAGCTGTCAGTGTCTGTGAATAATAATTTTGCTTTTTCTCCATATTTGTGTTTGATATAATTATAATGAAAATCATACATCAATGTCTTACTAAGATCTAAGATACACATTCCTACATATGCTGGCCTCTTTAGAGTAAGTGTTTCTTTTATCTTATGAACAGCCACTAGATTTTCATTAAAGATCTTACTACTGATATAAGTTGGTTTGCTTGCTAACTTTGTTAACTTCTTCTTATCAGTCACTAATCTTACATCAACTCTTTTTCTTATATTTTCCATTGTCTTGCCAAATACACTGTTATTCATTAATTTGAAGAAATCTTTTTCAAAAGCATTTTTAGCATTCTTTCTTTTTTCTGTATTGAAGTCAATATATTGTTTTAGCCATGGTGATTGATTGAACTTTAGAACTCTGTGAACTTTAGTCACTTTCAAACCAAGATCAATATATAGTTGTAAGTTCCTATAATGAAGAACATATTTTTCTTTATTACTCAATGTTGGAATTAGCTTGCTAACTAATCCTGTTGATATTCCATATTTCTCAGCAATTTGTTTACTATACTTAGATAGCATGTCTTCTGTTACTTTGACTTTTTCTGGTCCCAATGGATAATCATTATGTAAGTTATGTAGTTCTTTTGGATATTCTAAATCAACTTCTAATATCAAACCTTTTTTACTATCTTCTTTATATTTGCTGAGATCCAATTTATCAATATGTTCTTGCTTCATCCATTTAAATCCACCAGTTGGTAAATATTGACTCATAGCCCAACCATATAGATTATTAGCATCAAGATACATGATATACTTTGAGGGCGCCTTCTCATCATATGATTTCATGTATTTATTGTTTGCTTTACCATAACGATTGGCTATATAACTGATACCACCACGAAGTCCTTTTTCAATGAATTGGAACATATCAATATCAGTCATCAATTCTAATTTGATATCAGTCATCTTCAACATAGCATCCCAAGATAAACCAGGTGATGTGAAATAATGACAAGGATCTAATTTATAATACTCAAGACATGTCTTTCTGAAGTTTTCAAATACATCAACCAAAAGAAGTATATCTGATTGTAAGTACAAATCATGGTAATCACCCATATTATTCATTGAAAATGTTTTCCAAACTTTTTGAGCATGATTATAATCTTCATCTGATATATGGTCATCATTTAATAAACTATAAAATTGATCTTTGGTTGGCAAAACAGTATCTTCAAACTTATCAAAACTGTCCATATAGTCATAAGGATAAATACCTTTTCTTATCATCAAATCAAACTTATCACCTTTGAATCGCCGTGAGGTATACTTTAATGATTCTCTTGGAAGATTACTTACAAGTTTTTCAAGACTTGAACTCATAAATTGGAAACTGTCAAGAAATGTAAGATGATTACCCAACATGAAAGCCATATACTTTTCCATATTGTTTGGGATTGCATTTATGTTCATTTGACATTTTTCACCTTTTTTGTTTTTATATTCATAATCTTTAACAATAGCTCCAATCTCTTGCATAATAAAATGACTGTCATAACCTCTAAGATTATGAAATATAACAGGTATTTTTATTTTTTCTGGATTTAATCTAATTTGTAGATTGCATTCTTGATGTGCTGAGCCTCTATATTTACCTGTGATATGGCAATGGTCTCGAACTCTAATATCTTCATTAGTATACTTTTTATTACAAATGTAACATTCTTCAGCTTTCTTAAATTTTTCTTCATCTTTCTTTGTCATTTTCAAAGGTTTGTTGAATTCTTTTTTCATTACTTTCTTGCAATATTTTACTTCATCTAACATATATTCCAAGAATGTATAAACAGCTTTTTCTCCTCTATAAATTTTCAACGGTTGACTATATTTATCATCATAACAACATACAACTTTATAACCGAATCCACAGTCAGTATGATTTTGATAAGCATTTGTATATGATTCATTATTATTTGGTTGGCAACCAGATATTTTTTCTGTTATAGCTTCAAAATCAGCATAGATCACAAATGGTACTTGTTGTTGTTTATGGAAGTTGTTATATTTTAATATATTGTTACCCTTCTCAGGCATTTTTACTGCTTGTGTTCCATTTAATGCGATACAATTATCTTTATGATTATTCAATACTTTTTCAGAGCTGAAACATTGAAGACAAAACATACAGAAGTGCTTCCTATGTTCATGCTTTGTTTTGTGAAACATGAATCTATTGAAATCTTTAATCAGAACATAATGTTTATTTTCATTTTCAGTTATTAATAATAGTTCCATATGATCTTCATATTTTTCTTTTGAAACATAGATTGGATATGGTTGTTTGTTTTCATAACCAAATACATTGATATTAATCTCATTTTGCTTTTCAATTTTATTGTACTGCTTTGTTGTAACCGGAAAATCAATTCCAGAGTAATCTAAATTATTAACATATTGTTTGTCAACTTTTTTAATTCGTTGTGGATCCTTATCTTGAGGATTCAAATGTCTGATATGACACCATCTGAAGGATTCATTATCTTCATTTTTCATATTGATCAATCCCTTTCGATGATGTCTGAGTTCTTGTGGTAGTTTGATATATGATGATCCTTTCATTGGTTCATATTGTACAACATTAATATAATGATTGTCAACTGATTCAACAGTCCAACCAGAACCTTCAGATATCCATTTTGCTACTAAGTTCAATATTTGTTGTTCTGATAATTGTAGTGATCCATAGATTTCTGTGTTGTTTATAATAGTTTGTTGTTTGCTATTGAAATATGCTGATTTATGAATTATTTCTCCACCTGACATTTTTGTAAATGTTACCTTGAGTGTTTCAACTGCTTTTAAACCTTTCTTTGATTCAATAATATTTTTGATATGATACTCAATAGCATTTCTAGTGTTTTTCAACTGTTCTAAGGGATCTTTGTTGTTTTTGATGCTGATTTCAAAAGACTTAGTATAACCCTTCATTGCTTGTGCTTTTTCTTCAATTTTAGTTCTCAATAATGGTACTGGTTTCTTAGTCCTCGGTTTTGGTGTTGGTTTGTAATCATCTCTGAATTCCAATGGTGGTTCAATTATGTTGTCTTCATAATCTTGTACCATCTGCTTCACACTCTTACGAGGGGTTGGGATTGTTTTTTTTGTTATTGGAGTTGGGATTGGTTGCTGTTGTACATTTTGTTGCAATAGCTTTTGTATTTCCAAATTCTGTTTGATCAGCAAGCTGATTAATTGAGATTTATTGGGATGTTTGAAATCACGCTTGTTCATATTATTAGTTGAGATTAAATTTTCCATTTTTTAATATTACTATATATTATTTTATTCTTAAGTATTATATAGCGCGTTTAAAAATGTTAATAATAAGAAACTTTTTAATTTCTGATTATTAATTGATGTGTGATTTTATTGTGTTTTTTTATTATTTGCGGCTTGTTCTTTTTTGATATGTTTTTTTGTTTTGAGATGGCTCCATTTTCCAGCTAATGAGTAATCTTTGTTTCCACATATGGAACAGTTCCACTCTTGGAACATATGGAACATATGGAACATTTCCATATACTTGGTTTTAATTGGTTTGTGTGCTTGCTTTCTTTCTTCTTCACTTAAATATTTTTTTGGTCTTCCCATTATATATACTATATATGAAATTTTTTTTTAAGTGATTATATTGTAATCGATATTGGGTAAATCTAATAATTTTGAAGCAATATCAGACATTTTGTTTTTGCATGCCCATATTAATGCTGTTTCTCCATTTTCATCTGTTTTATTGTAATCAATGTTGGGTGAATCTAATAATTTTGAAGCGACATCATTCATTGTAATCGATATTGGGTAAATCTAATAATTTTGAAGCAATATCAGACATTTTGTTTTTGCATGCCCATATTAATGCTGTTTCTCCATTTTCATCTGTTTTATTACAGTCGAGATTTGGTGAATCTAATAATTTTAAAGCAATATCAGACATTTTGTTTTTACATACCCATATTAATGCCATTTCTGCTATTAATGCAATTTCTGCATTTCCATCTATTTTATATGAATATTTTGTGAAATTTGTTGATGTTTCATTGTGGTTGATTTCCATATTGTTTATATTATATTATATTATATTAATTTATTTAACTGAAGTTTCAGATGAAGACAAAAAGAAACATTTACAAGACTGGCGAAACAAAGAATTCACATGTCCAAATTGTAACAAATTGATTAAGAATAACAATAAATATCATCATAAAAAACATTGCAAAAATAGCCAGAAACAATAATATTTTTGGCCATCATTAAAACAGCAAATATGCAACTTATATTGTATTATCTTACAATATAAATTACATAAAATATACAACTTATATTGTATTATCTTACAATATAAATTACATAACAAACGCTTAAATCATTTTCATGTATTTACCAAATCCTTCATTGGAATCCAGCTATTAAATTCATCACTGTATCCCTTCCATTTAACTAAAGCTTGTTTCTTCTTATAATCCCTGCGAATGACCTTATCAATACGGAAAACATCTTGCTTGGCTTTTAATAATTCAAGTTCATAAAAACTTCCTTGAATATCTTCACCTCTAAAATCTTTTATTTTGTATGTTATTGGATTGGTGTATTGAATCTTATCAACTGTAAATACTTCTTCAGTCCAATTTGGTGTATAACCCTTGTCGAACACATTCCTTTTGTACTTAGATATTCGGACCTTATCACCTATTTTAAATTTTGGCTTCTGCTTTGATGTTTTAATATCACCATATAGATTAAAGTAAACAGTTCCCTCATTCTTCTTTTTACTGGCTTCCATAGGTGTCATCTTAATGCTTGAATGTTTTGTGTTGTTGTACTGATTTACTAGTTTGGGGAGCATATCGAGATACATTGTATTACCTTGAACGGTGAACTGCTTCCACATTTTAGATTTAATTGTTCTATTCCATCTTTCAACTACTGATGACTTTTCTTCATTCTCAGTTGAGTACATATGTATCCCATTTTTCTCTAATAGGTCTTTCACATGTTTGTTGTAATATTCTTTACCTTTATCAACCCATAAATACTGTGGTTTTCTACCTTCCTTGAATATTGTTTTGAATGCTTCAGTGACAGATTCACCTTTCTTATCCTTCAATGGAACAATCCAACCATATTTGCTGAAGACATCAATCACCATTAGAAGATATCTATAACCTTTATTCCATTTACTGAACTGTTGCATTTCAACTAGATCACTTGCCCATATTTTATCAATATGATTTGTGATTACACGCCGTCGAGTAAAGTTACGCTTTATGGGTGAATGTAATTCATCTGCTAATTTTTCTTGCCAGTTTTCTTCACTCGACGGCTTTTTACGTTTTTTGACTTAGCACCCATACCTAATTTTGACTTAGCTGCTATAGCATTGCGAGCTATTGTATGTCCCCATTGTCTTTCTTTCCAAGGAATAGCATCAAGAGACTTAACCATTTTACGATCTGCATCATTCTTGCATTTTACTTGGTTACTTTTTGGTTTGTTTCCACAAACTGAGTAATCAACATCATGCTGCATACTTACTGCATCTGTTTTACCTGTTGGCTGTTGATATATCTCAAGTATCTGACCAGTATTTGGATCATACCTCAGTTGCTGTTCGAGAGGATTACCAGGACCTGTATATCTATGTCCAGGCATCACAAAACCTTTCTTTGGCGCAACTTTTAATATAGCCTTATGTATATCTATTCCAGATCCTAGTTTTTTGGATAAATCTGATGTGAAACTGTCCAAAGCTTGATCCAAATATTTGTTAGCAACATTTTTTATTTTCTTTTTTGCATAATCTAATTTGATGGCTTTTGCGACACCTTTTTTAGCAAAGTAAGCCCCAGTGTTTGCCAAACCTTTCAAAGCGATCTCACCGAGAGAATGAGAGTCATGAATATTGAACAAATTGCCCCCAGCTTGTGAGGGCTCAATCAGTTTCCCTGATTCTTGACGAATTTGGTCTTTGTTATCCCACATTCAGCACAAGTGCATTTCATCATGGTTCGAACATTTTTAGCTTTAACATATCTTTCACTCCCTGGAACACATTCGGTTTGTTTCTTTTGTTTTACGCAATATGATTTTACCATTATATATGTAAGTTAGATATTTTTGAAATATTGTTTAATGAATCTTTCATTCTTCATCGTATCATGTATGTTGAATACTTTTAATAAATCAAAATATGGATTTCCTTTATTCATTTCATTCAAAAAGTATAAACAGAAGTATCCACATGTGGTTGTTTTTATATTTTGAATCTGATTATTTTGGTGAAGTAAAGTTAAATTCTTTCTTTTCGCATGATTTACCAATTCTTGAAATGGAGGCATGCCAAAGCTGTCAAAATAATTGATGACATTATCTTTCACATAAGTTGTTACCCAATGACTTCCGCTCATGTATGATGGTTCAATATTGTAAATGAATAATGCTTGGTTGTGGTTATGTGGAACTCTTTGATCTCTTGACAAAACATCATTGATTGGTATATTTAGATATCTACACCATTTCATCAGATCATGATTGCTCATAGGTGTTTCTTCATGGAATTTAGGTTTTAAAATATTGCTCCTAATAGTGGGATTGAATTTAATGGACTGTATGGGCCTAATAGTAGACCTTTTCCCTTCTTTTTTTTTGTCACATTTTTTTTTTACCCATACCAGCTTGTTTATTCCATAATCCTATAAAAGGTGGAGGATCTCACAATCTCCCATTCTTGGAGCTCCTCTTCCCCCTTGTGGAGGTGGTCCCATCTGAGGAGCACCTTTTCCAGTTAAAGCATTCAATATCATAGGAATCCCAATACTGGCGAGTAAAGTACCAAGGAAACCACCTGATTGTGTTTTTGTTGGTTTTATAACAACACCTGAACCTGCAATAAGTTTGTCAATTTTGTTTTGTGGTATAAGAAAACCTCCTCTCTGTACTCCTTTTCCAGCTATTTTCTTTACAATTTGGCTTGCTCCTTCACTAGCCAACCCTCCCAAAGCTGATAATCCCAAGGTTTTCGAAATGGTTGGTCCAAATTTGCTTGCAAGAGCTAGAGCAGAAGTCAATAAACTACCACCTACTTGTTTTCTGATATTGGTCTTGGAAAGCTTAATATCCATACCTTTCTTCTCTCTGCGATTCTTCTCCAATCTCTTCTTCATCATCGCTGGGACATATAAGGTGTCTTTTCCTGATAGAGAGTCTTTTGTGAGCCTTAAAACAATTGTTTCCCTTTTACGGTAAGCATCACCGATATTCTTCTTCTGATTTTCTGATAGTTTCACATTAATTTCATAAAGTTGAGTCATTTCTTGTATATATTATATGTTATATAATTTTTTAATTACAAAACATATACAAAATAAGGAATATCTTAATACTTTTTACACTATAACCAATTCATTTCCAATCTTGTCGATGATGACTTCTTCTTCATATAGGACAATGGCATGCACATTGAAAGCAGCTGCACTGTTAGCTTTGAGTTTATACCTGAAGATCAACTGCTTTGGATCTCTTGTTACTTTATCCGTTTGATATGATAAATCAAAATATATGATAGAAAAAAGAGAGTTGTAATTTGCAATGTTTAGTTGAGTGCCGCTGTTGTAATTATTCTTTCTCATACCATAAGACATCAAATCGTTGTAGATCCTTACTTTTGATTCTGAATCGTATTCAGTTTCTGGGTAGAAAAATCCATTCACATATTCCAATCTGCACGTTGTTAGATAACTATCATTATCAGCCTCATTTAATTTAAAAGTGTCAAAGTGGTATGGATTCGTAGTTTCATCGTTTGTTTTAGCTCGTTGAAGATAAACAAAAATAGCCTTAACATTATCAATACTGGAGGAGATCTGGAAAAATCCACTGCTTTGTGCTGGTGCGGAAACCTGATACATTTCTCTGTTATACTTCCAAGATTTTTTCGACAAAAAAGATTCAACAAATTTATTGTAAAGGCTGTCCTTTGGTGTCAATCTTGGGACCCACAGTAAGAATCTATTAACAACCACTCGACAAGCAGCTCCAGCAGCCCTATATATTAATTCATAGTCATTCTGTAACTCTATATTGAACTCAAGTTGCATTGGGACCAACATTTTATCATACAACTCTTCAAAGAAACTGTAACGATTAAGAGGTATGATTACATTGATTTTTTGGGCAGCATTTTCGACACCACCACCCTCACCAACTCTTTTCGTCAAATTTCGTCTAGCCTCGAATCCTGTATTTCCAGCGGCGGTCATGTCAGCCGCTGTTACATCCAGGTACCAAAAACTATCTTTAGCCACTGAGCGACTAAAATCATCACTATATTCCAGGAGATTCTTCACAAATGTGACTTTATGGAGATTATTGGTATCATACACAATCTTACCAGCACTCTTTATCATGATGTGGTTGATCAGCGAATGGGCTCCATTGATAACTGTTGCACGTGTTGCATTCGCAACGCCTGTTCCATAAGCTAATACTTGCAACTGGAATTGTACCTCGAAATAAGCATTGTACCAATCGTAGAATGAAGACCGATCATTTATTGCGAACTTGTACCCATTTTTTTGTTGGTGTTGATTAGCACCAGGAATCGTAATAACATTATCCAGTTGATATCGAATCAACTCATTTCTTTGCAAAAATTCACTTGTTCTGAAAGCCATTATATTATTATGTTACACAATTTTCATTCTACCTCCTTCTCTTCAAACCAGATCCTGATATCAATCTATCGATGATCATATCTGTACTCTCTTCTTGCTGTTTAATGGGTGGAACTATTTTGGCTATTTGTCCTGTATTACCCTTCCTCATATTCCTTAGTCTTTTCATTATCAAGTCTCCTGACTTCTCAGATATCTTTTTTCCTGCCCTCTCACCAGCGTGTGAAATACCTGATTCTATCGCTTTCTTACCCAAAGGCTTGACAAACTTTTTAACAACGGATGACGCAACACTCTTCATTGGTTTAAAAATATTGTCAACAATAATCCCAGATCCAACGTGTTTATCTACAAATAAACCAAGCTTTGGATGATAAACTCTCATAAATTCAAATGGTTTCATTATAATATTATGTTAGATTATTCCATTCTTTTTATAATCAATGAAAAAGACGTATCTGCTCCATTCAAGTTAATTAATCTTCTTTTTCCATCAGTTATATAAATCCTTATACTATCTATAATATTCTTATTGGTGGGATTGTATGTAACTCTTCTTGGTTCAATGGTGAATGAGTAACTAGGGCGAAGCACGCTTGTTGAAAAGGAATAAATTATGTCTGTTTCTTGACCGTCTACAAGTGAATCATTAATCAAGTCACAGTGAATATTTAGTATGTCAGTGTCTTGACTGAGATTGGGAACATTTGATCCTGTATTAATTTCATTTTTCAACACTTTTTTTTTGAACCCGATTAGTTCATTGAAATTACTTGCTGTTAAATCAAGTTGGTAGTTTTTAGCTAACATAACCGTGACCCTGAATGTTATTTCATTGAATTCAAGAGTGATAGGATACTCATTATTATTAGCACCATCTTTGACAATCTTTGTCATGTCCTTGATGTGTGTATTGAATTTTGTATAATTCCAGACTCCTGCTGGGAAAGTGATTTCCTCAAACGTTGAACCACTATCAGAACTGTATTTAATCAATTGATTCTTATATGAGGGGTTAACATTGAGCCATGTGAATGACATGTTAATAATTTTGTTCAGACCAACTACATATTGATAATTTTTATCCAATATTATGGGCCTGTTGAATTTAGTTGTGAAATTCTGAGGAGTGTTGCTTCCTAAGCTTTTGACGTCATATGATGACAATACAATCTCTCGATCCATTTATATAATTGGTTTACATAAATTTAACTTTGAAGTACTGATTATACAATTTATTATATTGAGCTTTATTGATTGTTGACATTCTCAATAACGTGTCCAATATATTCACTCCCATATTTCTCATCTGAATGCTTGTGTTTCCAGCTATTAGCTCTCCGACAATCAATTCCAATTTTTTTAGAAGCTGATTTTGATTATTGAAAAACATGACATTTCCACCTCTTCGTTTTCTTCCTCGGCCTCTGATCCCGGAACCTTTGATTGTTTTCAGTTCATCTTTAGCGTTCTCAATGTATTCATTTAAACAATTCTAGCATCGTTTATTCTTTTGTTTTCAACCTGCTTCTCAGCTTCTGATATTTGTCCACTATTGTATCGTTTTGTGATATTCGACTTGTAACCTTTCAATTGATTCCTCTTATATGTTGCATCCTTGATGATTTTTGAAAGATATAATCCTTTTTTCTTGTGTGTCATTTCTTGCTGCTTCAAATTATAATCTACATCTTCATAATTCGCAAGATTCAGATCATCCAAAATCCTATTTGTTGAAACGTAATCATCCATTGCATAATCAATTTCTTCATCGTCATCGTATTCAGGTGGCAGCTCTTTAGGATCAACATATATCTCCTTCTTCCCTTCCAAAATATCCGCCAATGATTCTTCATATGTTGGTGGTTTCGGTACAATTTGTTTCTCTTGCTGTGGTGGTACATAATCACCAGAATTAATCAGACCTTCTACATCCATGTCTTCAAATGGATCAACTTCAGGCGCATAGTCAATTTCAGGCTCAGTTTTTTTAGGTGGTCGCTTTCGGCTTTGAGGTGGCATTCTTAAATTTAAATTACTGTCAATTACATCATCTAATTTACTTGTCACTGGTTTGAATAACTTTCCAAATGACTCTTGGCTTGTCTCCTCACCGATTTTATGTTGTTTGATTGCATTATGGACATAATTTATTTTATTCCCCAATTCAGTTTTTCTCTTTGCTAGTTCTTTCCATTTAAGTAAACTCATTTGTTGTTATATTATTATGTTACATAAAAAACAAAAAAAAGCGGAAATCATATATAAAAAACAACGTTCAACACCATGTTGAACACCATGTTGAACACCATGTTGAACACCATGTTGAATTAATATACCAATATAATATAATGAGAATACCAAATTATGATGCTGAAGAAGACACTGTCTCAAACTTCAAACAACTATATGATTTCATGCCTAATAAATGTTTTCGGATGCTGATTTGTGGTCCAAGTGGTTCAGGTAAAACAATACACTAATGCATATGATCTACAATATGCTGTATTATGATAAAGTTCATCTCTATGCGAAAAACTTAGAGCAGTCCAAGTACCAGAATCTAATGAAGAAATTCCAGCCGATAAGTGATGAAGTTGGTTATGATGTCATTGAAGCAAGTAATGATGAAATTATTCCTGTTGAAGACCTTGAATCTGACTCACAAAAAATTGTTATATTCGATGATTATGTTTGTG
>OZ026597.1:6039393-6079393 GCA_964020085.1 Micromussa lordhowensis | reverse complement strand
CATAATATAAACAATATATATGAAAGAACACCGAAAAAGCATATTCAACTGGAATCACATTTCAGACAAACTGACAGAAGAACAGATTGAAGAATTAAAATCTTACTACCACTCATATCATAAAAAGTGTTGGGCTCATAAACAAGCATCAAAACCCCTCAAAAAATGGAAATTATTGGGGAACTCACTATCCATAGTATTTGCATCTGGAGGTTTTGCTTCCAGTATAGCAACCGGCGGTATTAGTTTGATTACCATAAGTACAGTAGCACTCTTGATTCATGGTTGGATAAAACATAAGGATCTTGATCTTAAGATCCAAAATTGTACATATGCTTATCAAAGTTATCAGCATTTATTAAATGAAATAAAAGACATTATGAGAAGTGGAGAGTTCAATCCACATCACATTTACTGTACAATACAATGAAAAACATCGATGATTATGTGACAGATAATAGTCCAATTGTTGACAAATATTTGATAAAATACGATGAAAAATTCATACGTTAACCATCGACTGAATTCTATCACCTATCAATGATTGAATCTTTTCCCAATATTGTTCATAAGATTTTAATGTCCTCTTCGACTTCGTTACATTGATATCTTTGTAAGGAAGCCCAAGCATCTTGAATAATTGTTTGATAATATATTTGATACTCATAATACGTTTGCGTCCATCGCCAACTTTGTGTAAAACACTGTACATCTCAATGAATACCTTGTGGATACACTTTCTCTGGTGGTAAGTTAATTAAATATTATTCTTACTTGATATACTATCCAACACATTCTCAATATGGTATTTCCGATTATAAACCGATTTTCGTCGTATCCTATACAAATTTTCATGGAAGTCAAAGTATGGTGTGAAATATTCACAACTATGAACTAAGCCACAATTAATACAAACATTCATACCATTCACAGTTTCAATATCCCGTTCACCACAACATAACTCAGCCGCTTTGTTAACTTCTACTAATAGTTGATCACAATAAGGACAAGTACACTCTTCCATATTCTTCAATTCATCATGAATTTGAGAATTACAATTCATTTCTATAATATTATACTAGATTGTATTTTCAAAGTCTAAATTGTGCGAACCTTTCTTTGTTCATGATGAAAAGAGAGTGAATTTTATTCTCCTGCAGAAGAATAAAAGCAGCAACAGTTGTGAGAAATTGATTGGTTGATATTTGCATGGCAGATGAAAAGAGAGTGAATTTTATTCTCCTGCAGGAGAAAAAAAGCAGCAACAGTTGTGAGAAAGTGATTGGTTGACATTTGCATGGCAGCTGTGGGTGTTATACATAATTTATCACCTGTATTGGTAGATATTTGCATAGCACCTAGGATTTTGTGTTTTCCGTGTTTGATTCAGCCGACTGAATAAGTTGACTGAATTATGGATTTGATTTCCGTGTTTGACCTTGGTATTGGATTTTGTATTTGATATGAATTTGAAAAGTGAGCTGGATTGATTCAGCCGACTGAATAAGCCGACTGAATAAGCTGATAAGATTTGACCTTGGCTTCTGTGTTTTAGTATTGTTTATATCTTTAGTTTAAATTTTTATTTTCAGTATTGGTTAAAGGATTAATCTATTTATTTAATTTCATATTTGACCTTGGGTTTTGTTTGACCTTGACCTTGGATTTGTGAGCTGGATTTTGTATTTGAAATCTGTGTTGTATAAATGCGCTGAAAAGTGAGCTGAAACCGCCAACTATATAACTACTCTTTTGCTTTAAGAGTGGAGGTTTCCTTTAAAGTAAAAGGTCCTTGCTACTATGCTTACGAAAGAGCAGTAGTCAAATGCCCTAGAAGTTTCTGGGAAGATGGTTATACGATTTGTCCGATATGTGTACATCAAATTCCTATTGATCGTAAACACTTGACAGATGGCTTTATTTGGTGCGCTGACTGCCATGCGGTGAAACACATTGATTCAAAAACTTTAAAAAAGGACTCTTTATCCTCCAAGCGAAGATAAAGACGATTGGATGCATCCTAATTTCCTGATACTTTACTTATAAACATTTTGTAGTTGTTGTAAACCTGTGTGTATTATTTTTTTGTATCCTCTTAAAAAAACGCGTTGTTCAAAAATATTTGTTGTCGCGTGTTGACAATTAATTAGCGCTCTGAACTTCTATTGTTTTATTTTCAATAGTAGAGCTGTCGTATGGGCTTTCCGTTGGAGTTTGTATCCAAATCTAGGGTTGAAATTGGAGTTCAGTGCTTGACTAACGGAGCGGAAAGCTTGAGCAGTTAGCTAAGATTCAAGGACTAATACGTAAGCGCTCAAAGCAGCTTGAAGATCAACAATGTTTGTGAGAAAAAAAAGCCATATTCAAGGGATTGAACGTTTCAAAATTCGAACATAGTTTTCAAATTTCCTGCGAGTTCAAGTTGAATAAAGGAATGGCGCTTTCGAAATCTACGCCCTTTTATTTTAAATATGTAATAGACTCTACATGAGCCAATAGGGCTTAGCGGGCAAGCCCAGGCATGTTTACTGTCTTTATTGTTCTAGACTGACGCTTATTGGTGTGGAGGAACCGAAGTTTTACCTACCTAGCTAGACACTTTATGGGTATGCAGGAAATCCACAATAGTATGAAGGAAATCCGTGCAAATCGGAGGAAATACAAAACGAGGCTTAATTCAAAACATCATCTACTACTGTTGTTGATTCAAGTGGCACTGATTGTGTTTATTTGTTGGTAGTTATACTTGCAAAACAACCAGTTGAAATACTAATCATGTTTCTCCCTAGTGTAAACACAGCTTTAGATATCTCAAAAAGGTAGTCCTTTACAAAAGCGTTGCTTCACCAGGCGTCCTTGCCTTGTAGATTTGATATCAAAAATATATTTATATATTTACAAAACTGAACGAAACTACGCGAGAAGGTGGGAAATAGAATGCCGTTGAGCAGAAATTTTCTGGTCCCGTTGACACTGTAATTATTTGTTGACTGGTTGTGATTATTTGTTGGTAGTTACCTGCAAAACAACCAGTTGAAGGGCTTACCTCAGGATATCTTTAGCAAGAATACTGAGCTGTTGTTTCTGTGAGTAGATAGATAGATGACCAAACACTGAGGTGGATCTAGAGAGTGTCCACACCAAAGTAAACCCGCAGCTATATGTTAACAGATTACTACGTTACATGTAGATTCCTCTACTAAAAAGCTTCATTTTTATTTTGATAAATATTATTCTAAACGTTTTAAACGTGGAGTGCCTTGTTAATGCTCTTCTAGGGACAACTCGCCTTACCGCGACAAACGATAACAAATTTATCAATACATGATTAAATTACCGACATAACAAACCAATTGTGATTTGAGAAACTGCATGTTTATTTACAATATTTCTTAGTTTTGCTCTACATGAAAGAAAATTCGAATGATGGGTTTTTGAGACGAAATTTTCGCAACAATGTTTCTCGCTACTATCTCTCAAATATTCCATTGCAAAGTTGTTTATAGTTTTGCTGTCAAATACATCCCAATCACAATAAAAATTGCTGTCTAGGATTTTAAGTGAGTTACACTAATAATGATGATATTGCTGACCAGTTTAATAAGCATTTTATCAATGTTGGCCCATATCTAGATAGTCAAATTGCTAATAGTAGTGCAAATCCTACTCGGTATATCTCATTTTCTCCAAGCAGCAGTTTTGCTATGTCCACCGTTACTGAATCACAGGTTTCCTCTTTATTTAAAGCCTTGGATGTAAACAAATCATCAATTGATATACCTAACAAACTAATCAAACTAGCTGCTGAGCCACTATCAGTACCTTTTACAAAAATTTATAATCAGTCAATTGAAATTGGAATAGTTTCTCAGGTCACCCCAGTTTACAAAAATGGTGATGTCACTGACCCAGGTAACTACAGGCCTATTTCAACTCTCTCGCCTTTTATTCAAGTGCTTGAAAGACTAATCTATTGTCAAAATTGGGAATACCAAATCTAATTGTGAAACTATCACTTGTGGAATACCACAAGGATCAACCTTGGGTCCACTATTATTTCTGCTATATATTAATGACTTGCCTAACTGCTCTAATAAGCTATCTTTTAGAATCTTTGCTGATGATACAAATATGTTTTATACAAGTGCTAATTTACACCACCTTGAATCTGTTATGAATGGGGAATTGAAATTAGTTTTTGACTATTGTACCACTAACAAACTCTCCATTAACTTAACCAAGACAAATTATATGGTAATTTCATCCTCAATATTAGGTGGACACATACATATACATAAAATTGAGCGTAAAAGTGAGATAAAATATTTGGGTGTTTTATTGATCAAAATTTACATTGGGGACCCCAAATCCAGCATATCAACAATAAATTAATGAGGAATATAGGAATTATTAATAAATTACGATATTATGTCGATGTCCATACTCTAAAACAGCTATATTATTCATTTATTTATCCATATCTAACTTATGGTATTACTAGTTGGGGTAGTGCCTGTAAAACTAGGTTACACAAGTTAAAAACGAAACAGAATAGATGTGTACGTAGCATTTTCTTTGCTCATAGCAGGGATAGTGCTATGTCCTACCTCAATCTTTTGCAAATCCTTACACTTGATAACATTTACAAATTTAAATTAGCTCTTTTTGTACATAAAATTAAAAATGACCCCGCAAACATCCCAACAATATTTTCTGGATCTCTTACATTAGCTTCTGAGGTCCATAGCTATAATACCAGATTTGCAACTAACTTTAATATCTATAGACCAAATGTAAATAACAATTATGGTGCCACTACATTTTCTTTTTTAGCATCCAAAATCTGGGAATCTATCCCCTTTGATTTTAAAAAACTCTCCTATAACCGTTTCTATAAACAATACAAAATGTATCTTTTAAATACTCAATCTGTCTCTTAAGTGTAGTTTGCCCATAGCCTTCTTATAGTTTTTATCATCAAGCACTATTAAGTTATGTATTTCTTTCTGTTTTTATGATGTAACATATGTATCTTATACCTATTTTTTACTTTATTTTCCTGTAATGTAATTAATGTACTTGTTCATGCCAATTAATTGTCTGTGGCAGTGACCAACTCGAAAGCTTAAGCTACTTTGGTCACTGCGCACATTCTGCTTTTGGCAGCTAGTGTAATTTAGTTTAATAATGTCTTTCTTTTTTTTGTAATGTACCTTATTGAAGGAACATTGTTGTAAATAGTGCAAAATAATAATAAACCAATAAACCAAACCAATAAACCAATTAAAAAATTGAAATGACTTCAGTAGAACTGATAAACTACGTAATATAAGTGTAAATAGCTTTTGGCAATAAAATTGTTATCTGCTACGTGTTATTTACCAGGTTAACTAAACTGTGACTGGCAAGACTTTCTCCGACTTTCTCGGTCCGACCTCGTAGCTCAGTCGGCAGAGTAACGGTAGATCTAATCCGGAGGTCGTGGGTTAGATTCCCACCGAGGTCAAAAGATTTTTTCTTTACCTCGTGTGGTTCCCTGATTCCCTGTACTAGAGCTAACGCCCAGTGGGTTATTTACAGGTTTAATTAGCACTTAAATTTACACTTCACAGTTAATTCTCTGTGTCACCATTTGTGACCGGCAAGAGTTGTCGATGGTAGTAGGGTAATCTTAACTGAAAAATTCTGCATGCAAATGCGGGCTATCTTTTACCTTTTTACATGGGTAACCCGTAGCACTAGGATTAGTTGAGATTAGCCTATCTGCTTGTGAACAGGACATAAGATAACGAATTTCGGCGATTGTTGTTTTAATAATGCTGTGTAAATAAGACTAGTTCGAAATTAAACAAGCGCGAGCCTTTTGTGCCCCTCCTGTTATAGGCTCAATAGATTGAGTAATAAAAAAAGAGCGATGAAAATATAAAAGAGGTCTCATAACTTGGAGAAAGAAAGCAAGCTCGAAGAACCAAAAAACGCGAAGCATTCGGTAAAAGAGATCAATGTTTTCCTTCTTTGACTTTTTGTTAATTTTTGTTGCTGTTTGTAACCCTATAAGGGAACCTTCAAGCACACAGCTCACATTTTCGTTGCTCTTTCAATTGACACTGATTGTGATTATTTGTTGGTAGGTACTTAAGAGACAACCAGTTGAAGGAATTACCTCCGGATGTCTTTAGCAAGAATATTAAGTTGATTACGTTTTGAGTAGATCTACAAAACAATCCCACCATCTTACTCAGACATGATAGATGATCAAGCAATAGGTGGTGGATCTAGAGGGTGTGCACGCCGAAGCAAACCAGCAATAAGTTATCAGATTACTACGTTACATGTAGATGCTGTTAAAAAATCTTCATTTTTCGTGATAAATACCATTCTAAACGTTTTAAAGGTGGAGTGCCATGTAAACACTCTTCTAGAGACAACTCGCCTAACCAGAACAAAATATATCAAATTTATCAAAACATGATAAATTACCGGCAGAACCAAAAGGAATTGTGATTTGAGAAACTGCATATTTATTTACAATTTGTCTTAGTTTTGCTTTATATAAAAGAAAATTCGAATGATGGGTTTTTGAGACGAAATTCTCGCAACAATTTTGTCGCTACTGTCTCTAAAATATTCCATTGCAAAGTTGTTTAAAGTTTGCTGTTAAATACATCCCCATCATAATAAAAATTGCTGTCTGGGATTTTAAGAGAGTTTAAAAATTGAATAAATTCAATGGAACTGATAAACTACGTAATCTAAGTGTAAATATGTTTTGGCAATAAGATTATTATCAGCTGCATGTTTTTACCAGGTTAACTAAAATCTTGACCGGCAGAGTTGTTGAGGGTAGTATGGTAATCATACCTGAAAATGTTTACTCCCAAATGCAGGCTGCCTTTTACCTTCTTGCTTGGGTAACAGTAGCACTAGGATTAGTTGAGATTACCGTACCAGCTGACCAACTTTGGCGATTGTTGCTTTAATAATGCTGTTTAAGTAGTACAAGTTCGAAATTAGATAAGCGCGATGTACCCCTCCTGTTATAGGCTCAATATATTGAGTAATAACAAAAGAGCGGTGAAAAAATAAAAGAGGTCCAACAATCTGCCCATGTTACTCAGACAAGATAGATGTAGGGGGCAGATCATTAAAATTTCCACGTACAGGAAAATAGGTACTGATGTTGCTTTTAGATGCTATCAAAAGTTTTATTTTAAACTTGAAAAGTAGTATAGAGAGGCTTGTTTTAAGCCTTTCCAACTGTACGTCTGTTATATCGAAGCAAGATAATCAACATCAAAAGCTATTACAGACCTTCAAAGTTTGTTTCGAGTATAATCTGCTACATACTCAGTCGACCTATCAAGTGTGGCATGAGACTCATTTTACTTTATTTTTCCTGTAGCACAATTTTCTCTGCAAAAATCTAATGTTTAGATTAGTAGATCTTTTTTTCGGTTCATAAAATACAGGCTTTCCTCCCCCAATAAGAGGCTTTACGCGTACCCCGCAGTTGAAATGTCTGATCTTTGATATATTCATTTGCATAATGTGTTTTGCAGTGCGATGCTGTACGCTTGTAACCATTGTCATTAAGTTTTGCGGCAATGTTCTCACAATATTCTTCTTTCTACTCATGACAGATAATGGCTGTTGTATTTCTTCATCAGCCCATAGTTTAACTAGCCATTCGGTCTCATAATAGCCAAATTTTTGGTTCTTTTGGCCACTAGCCCCCTCTCCGCATCTACCCACCATTTTGAACGTGTTTGGTGTGATGATGCTTAAAACTACCTCTCGAGGTTGGTTCAATCATGCTCAGAATAATCATTTTTCAAACATGATTCGCGCAATACACAGTCTGGTGTGAACACTTTTCGTAAAGAAACATGTTTCATTCGTGATCAGACTAATCATGTACCTATCTAGTGTGAACACAGCTTTAGATATCTCACAAAGGTAGTCCTTTACAAAAGCGTTGCTTCACAGGGCGTCCTTGCCTTGTAGATTTGATATAAAAAATATATTTATTGTGTAATTAAAACTACAAAACTGAAACTACGCGAGTAGGTGTGAAATAGAATGCCGTTAGGCAGAAATTTTCTGGTGTCGCTGACTGACTGATTGTGATTATTTGTTGGTAGTTACCTGGAAAACAACCAGTTGAAGGAATTACCTCAGGAGATCTTCAGCAAAAATACTGCGCTGTTTGATCTGTGAGTAGATAGATAGATGACCAAATACTGAGGTGGATCTAGAGAGTGTCCACACCAAAGTAAACCCGCAGCTATATGTTAACAGATTACTACGTTACATGTAGATTCCTCTACTAAAAAGCTTCATTTTTATTTTGATAAATATTATTCTAAACGTTTTAAACATGGAGTGCCTTGTTAATGCTCTTCTAGGGACAACTCGCCTTACCGCGACAAACGATATCAAATTTATCAATACATGATTAAATTACCGACATAACAAACCAATTGTGATTTGAGAAACTGCATGTTTACTTACAATTTTTCTTAGTTTTGCTCTACTTTGAAAAAAATTCGAATGATAGGTTTTTGAGATGAAATTTTCGCAACAATGTTTGTCGCTACTATCTCTCAAATATTCCTTTGCAAAAATGTTTATAGTTTTGCTGTCAAATACATCCAATATCACAATAAAAATGGCTGTGTGGGATTTTAAGTGAGTTTTAAAATTGAAATGACTCTAGTGGAACTGATAAACTACGTATTCTAAGTGTAAATGGCTTTTGGCAATAAAATTATTATCTACCGCGTGCTCGTGACCGGCTAGAGTTGTCCTGTGTAATAGGGTAAATCCTGGCTGACAACATTTTGCTTACAAATGCGGGCTATCTTTTACCTGCTTGCTTGGAAAACCTAGCCCTAGGATTAGTCGAGATTAGGCCACCTGATTTGATTATCCTTGCCAACCACTCATCGAATTCGGCTCGGGTGATAGGGTCCCCATTCAGGTGTTGAAATAGGGGCCCTGGTACTGAGCCACGTGCTGAAAAATATCTCAAGAGGTTATCAACAGGGCAAACACCAGCCTGGCGGGAGAAGATTATGGAAATTGGAGACTAGTTATAATGGTGCTTAAATTGGTGAAAACTGAGCTTCACTGAAGCTGTAAAGCCAGATGTATTGGAGGGCTTAGTAAGTTGACTAAGCTGTATGACGTCAGGTGCCTGCTTTGTGGCAGTTATCTCACCAATACGCAGGAAAGCATAAAAAGCAGTGCTACACATAGCTTTTAATATACAGGCAATATAACCAGAATATAGAACTAGTGTGCAGTTAGCGCACATCCGTTGTAAGATGGAAACTGTGATCGGAAGTCGTGTATCAAATCTTGTACTAACCTTCCCATACCACTTCAGCATCTCCGTAATAAAAAATACCCTTGTTGGATCAGCAACACCCGCCAGCCGGTGTATGTACCCAAGAACAGAAAAATATGTATTTACGGTGGATGAGGCATAGTTATGTTGATACAAATAAGCAATAAAAATGGCAAAATTGGAGAGTGGCAAAGGTAATGGACAGGCAGACCGACGAAAAATATCTCTTGAAAAGATATTGTATAACCTCCATGCACGCCTATAAGTAGGGAGAAAAGATGGCTGAAGGCTGGAACCCATCAAATATGTTACCACATCTGCCAATGTTCTGGTTGTAGGATTGTCGGAATAGTTACTGCAGGGAGCTGCATGTGTGCTGGAGCAAGCCGTCGAGATCTCTGAATGTGTACAGAGAGTCTGCCAGGTCATTCTTAATACCGGGCGCATGTCGTGCACGAAATAATATGTTATTTTGTAAGCACACAAGCACCAGTCTTCGCACGAATGACATAAGGAACTTATCACGACAGCTGCACTTATTAATGACATGGACCAAGACCTCATTGTCTGTGAAAATTGTGATACGCTGATTACGCATGAAATGGCCCCAGATGATAACACTCAGAACAATTGGGTAAAATTCTAACACGGCAATATTCAAAGACTTCCAAGAGTCAGGCCAAGGTCCATAAAACCACTGGTCTCTGAAAATCGCTCCATAGCCAAACGAACCAGAAGCATCAGTATAGAGCTGGAGACTGGGATTGGTGATCCAGTTATGATTTAAGAAAAAGAATGAACCATTAAAATTTGACAAGAAAGCCAACCATGTTCGCATATCAGACTTGATTGACTGAGACAATTTGATAAAATGTTGTGGACGGGATATCCCAATGGTCAAGTCAATTAGGCGCGTCCAGGGAGAACCACTGAACAAGCAAAATTCAGCACAGCTTAAGATATCTCACAACGGTAGTCCTTTACAAAAGCGTTGCTTCACCGGGCGTCCTTAACTTGCCTTGTAGATTTGACATGAAAAATGTATTTATTGTGTGGTTAAAACTACAAAACTGAAACTACGCGAGTAGGTGGGAAATAGAATTAAGTTGAGCAGAAATTATCTGGTGTCGTTGACACTGATTGTAATTATTTGTTGGTAGTAACTTGCCAAACAACCAGTTGAAGGAATTACCTCAGGAGATCTTCAGCAAGAATACTAGGCTGTGGTTTCTGTGAGTAGATACATAGATGACCAAATACTGAAGTGGATCTAAAGAGTGTCCACACCAAAGTAAACCCGCAGCTACATGTTAACAGATTACTACGTTACATGTAGATTCCTCTACGAAAAAGCTTCATTTTTATTTTGATAAATATTATTCTAAACGTTTTAAACATGGAGTGCTTTGTTAATGCTCTTCTAGGAACAACTCGCCTTACCGCGACAAACGATATCAAATTTATCAATACATGATTAAATTACCGACATAACAAACCAATTGTGATTTGAGAAACTGCATTTTTATTTCCAATTTTTCTTAGTTTTGCTCTACATGGAAGAAAATTCGAATGATGGGTTTTTGAGATGAAATTTTCGCAACAATGTTTGTCGCTACTATCTCTCAAATATTCCATTGCAAAATTGTTTATAGTTTTGCTGTCAAATACATCCAATATCACAATAAAAATTGCTGTCTGGGATTTTAAGTGAGGTTTAAAATTGAAATGACTCTAGTGGAACTGATAAACTACGTATTCTAAGTGTAAATGGCTTTTGGCAATAAAATTATTATCTACCGCGTGCTCGTGACCGGCTAGAGTTGTCCTGTGTAATAGCGTAAATCCTGGCTGACAACATTTTGCTTGCAAATGCGGGCTATCTTTTATCTGCTTGCTTGGAAAACCTAGCCCTAAGATTAGTCGAGATTAGGCCACCTGTTTGTAAACAGAACATAAGATAACCAATTTCGGCGATTGTTGCTTTAATAATGCTGTTTAGGTAAGAGAAGTTCGAAATTTAGTTCGAAGTTCGGGCTCTTTGTGCTCCTCCTGTTATAAGCTTCATAAATTGAGCAATAACAAACGGGCGGTGAAAAAAAAGAGGTCCCATAACTTGGGGAAAGAAAGCTACCGTGAAAACTCAAAAAACGCGAAGCATTAAGGAACAACTGTATGCTAGTAGCAGCAAATAAACTGTGTTCAGAACAAAACCCAATTAGTGGCCTAGCCTGAGAATAGTGACCCCTGTACACTATGAACACAGACAGTGCTAATAAAGCAGTATAATGGTAGGGAAGAGGAAAAACTAACACGGGTGTGCTCCATGTTAATGTCAGCAGAGGCCCCTGCACACTACTGGGACAAATTAACACATGTGAAGAATGCAACATGGTAATGAGAGGAAAAAACAAAATATCACAGAAGCCAAGGGCAGAGCAATTACCCCTGCAAACTGCTCTGCCACCAAGGCCCGTGCCCTTCCAGCCTGCAACCAAATTGCTCCCTGAAAAATAACACTTAGTGTGTTGTTGAACTGTATGAAGGCTAGGAAGGCGAATATAACTTTTGAAAGCATCTGAGTGCCATCTCCCGAGTAGGCAAATTTGAGTATCAGAATAGCCACGTGCAGCTGCATGGGAGGCTGCACCTATTCTAAAACTATCACCTTTATATCTTGTGGAATCAAGTCCGCAAGATTTGATTACTCATCGAATTCGGCTCGAGTGACAGGGTCCCCATTCAGGTGTTGAAATAGGGGCCCTGGTACTGAGCCACGTGCTGAAAAATATCTCAAGAGGTTATCAACAGGGCAAACACCAGCCTGGCGGGAGATGATTATGGAAATTGGAGACTAGTTATAATGGTGCTTAAATTGGTGAAAACTGAGCTTCACTGAAGCTGTAAAGCCAGATGTATTAGAGAGCTTAGTGAGTTGACTAAGCTGTATGACGTCAGGTGCCTGCTTTGTGGCAGTTATCTCACCAATACGCAGGAAAGCATAAAAAGCAGTGCTACACATAGCTTTTAATATACAGGCAATATAACCAGAATCCAGAACTAGTGTGCAGTTAGCGCACATCCGTTCTAAGATGGAAACTGTGATCGGAAGTCGTGTATCAAATCTTGTACTAACCTTCCCCTACCCCTTCAGCATCTCCGTAATAAAAAATACCCTTGTTGGATCAGCAACACCCGCCAGCCGGTGTATGTACCCAAGAACAGAAACATATGTATTTACGGTGGATGAGGCATAGTTATGTTGATACAAATAAGCAATAAAAATGGCCAAATTGGAGAGTGGCAAAGGTAATGGACAGGCAGACCGACCAAAAATATCTCTTGAAAAGGTATTGTATAACCTCCATGCACGCCTATAAGTAGGGAGAAAAGATGGCTGAAGGCTGGAACCCATCAAATATGTTACCACATCTGCCAATGTTCTGGTTGTAGGATTGTCGGAATAGTTACTGCAGGGAGCTGCATGTGTGCTGGAGCAAGCCTTCGAGATCTCTGAATGTGTACAGAGAGTCTGCCAGGTCATTCTTAATACCGGGCGCATGTCGTGCTCGAAATAATATGTTATTTTGTAAGCACACAAGCACCAGTCTTCGCACGAATGACATAAGGAACTTATCACGACAGCTGCACTTATTAATGACATGGACCAAGACCTCATTGTCTGTGAAAATTGTGATACGCTGATTACGCATGAAATGGCCCCAGATGATAACACTCAGAACAATTGGGTAAAATTCTAACACGGCAATATTCAAAGACTTCCAAGAGTCAGGCCAAGGTCCATAAAACCACTGGTCTCTGAAAATCGCCCCATAGCCAAACGAACCAGAAGCATCAGTATAGAGCTGGAGACTGGGATTGGTGATCCAGTTATGATTTAAGCAAAAAGAATGAACCATTAAAATTTGACAAGAAAGCCAACCATGTTCGCATATCAGACTTGACTGACTGAGACAATTTGATAAAATGTTGTGGACGGGATATCCCAATGGTCAAGTCAATTAGGCGCGTCCAGGGAGAACCACTGAACAAGCAAAATTCAGCACAGCTTAAGATATCTCACAACGGTAGTCCTTTACAAAAGCGTTGCTTCACCGGGCGTCCTTGCCTTGTAGATTTGACATGAAAAATGTATTTATTGTGTGGTTAAAACTACAAAACTGAAACTACGCGAGTAGGTGGGAAATAGAATTAAGTTGAGCAGAAATTTTCTGGTGTCGTTGACACTGATTGTAATTATTTGTTGGTAGTAACTTGCAAAACAACCAGTTGAAGGAATTACCTCAGGAGATCTTCAGCAAGAATACTGAGCTGCGGTTTTTGTGAGTAGATAGATAGATGACCAAATACTGAGGTGGATCTAGAGAGTGTCCACACCAAAGTAAACCCGCAGCTATATGTTAACAGATTACTACGTTACATGTAGATGCCTCTACTAAAAAGCTTCATTTTTATTTTGATAAATATTATTCTAAACGTTTTAAAGGTGGAGTGCCTTGTTAATGCTCTTCTAGGGACAACTCGCCTTACCGGGACAAACGATAACAAATTTATCAATACATGATTAAATTACCGACATAACAAACCAATTATGATTTGAGAAAGTGCATGTTTATTTACAATTTTTCTTAGTTTTGCTCTACATGGAAGAAAATTCGAATGATGGGTTTTTGAGATGAAATTTTCGCAACAATGTTTGTCGCTACTATCTCTCAAATATTCCATTGCAAAATTGTTTATAGTTTTGCTGTCAAATACATCCAATATCACAATAAAAATGGCTGTGTGGGATTTTAAGTGAGTTTTAAAATTGAAATGACTGTAGTGGAACTGATAAACTACGTGTTCTAAGTGTAAATGCCTTTTGGCAATAAAATTATTATCTACCGCGTGCTCGTGACCGGCTAGAGTTGTCCTGTGTAATAGCGTAAATCCTCATGGCTGACAACATTTTGCTTGCAAATGCGGGCTATCTTTTATCTGCTTGCTTGGAAAACCTAGCCCTAGGATTAGTCGAGATTAGGCCACCTGTTTGTAAACAGAACATAAGATAACCAATTTCGGCAATTGTTGCTTTAATAATGCTGTTTAGGTAAGAGAAGTTCGAAATTTGGTTCGAAGTTCGGGCTCTTTGTGCTGCTCCTGTTATAAGCTGAATAGATTGAGCAATAACAAACGGTAGTCCTTTACAAAAGCGTTGCTTCACCGGGCGTCCTTGCCTTGTAGATTTGACATGAAAAATGTATTTATTGTGTGGTTAAAACTACAAAACTGAAACTACGCGAGTAGGTGGGAAATAGAATTAAGTTGAGCAGAAATTTGACACTGATTGTAATTATTTGTTGGTAGCTAATTGCAGAACAACCAGTTGAAGGAATTACCTTAGGTGGGAAATAGAATAAAGTTGAGCAGAAAGTTTCTGGTGTCGTTGACACTGATTGTAATTATTTGTTGGTAGTAACTTGCCAAACAACCAGTTGAAGGAATTACCTCAGGAGATCTTCAGCAAAAATACTGGGCTGTCGAAACTGTGAGTAGATAGATAGATGACCAAATACTGAAGTGGATCTAGAGAGTGTCCACACCAAAGTAAACCCGCAGCTATATGTTAACAGATTACTACGTTACATGTAGATGCCTCTACTAAAAAGCTTCATTTTTATTTTGATAAATATTATTCTAAACGTTTTAAACGTGGAGTGCCTTGTTAATTCTCTTCTAGAGACAACTCGCCTTACCGGGACAAACGATATCAAGTTTATTAAGACATGATTAAATTGGCGGCAGAACAAACCAATTGTAATTTGAGAAACTGCATATTTATTTTTAATTTGACTTAGTTTTGCTTGGCATAGAAGAAAATTCGACTAATGGGTTTTTGAGATGAAATTTTGGCAACAATGTTTTCGCTACTGTGTCTCAAATATTCCTTTGCAAAATTGGTTATAGTTTTGCTGTCAAATACATCCCCATCACAATAAAAATTTTGGCTGGGATTTTAAGTGATTTTATAAATTGAAATGTCACGTTTTATATGACTGTCGCGGCATACATAAAATACTAGAACTAAGAATTCTTTCCGATTTTCCGCCTTTAGCACAAATCTAAGGAACTGCTTACTCTGTTTCCAAGGCCCAAATTATTTAATTTTCTCAAACCTGAAAATAAAATGTTCTAGTAATGCCGTGTTCTTCTCTAAACTTAACTCATCTTTCTTGGTATAAACACACTTTACTTCTTCTTAGTGAGCTTGTGGATGCCTTTTTCAGTTTCTCCACTCCCTTTTGTGCAAGTAATGCGAGTTAAGTTTAGCCTATCACAAAAAAAGTACGTATTTGTATATTTTGTGTTCACATTAAAGCCGAAACTTTATTAGTAGACATGTTTCAAGGAAACATGTTTCACCTAAACATGTTTTTTATTGCTAAATTTCTTCACATCAGATGTCGGTTTCAAACACTTATACTGCAGGGTTGTGAATTGTTGGTTTTGCAGTGCGATGCTGTACGCTTGTAACCATTGTCATTAAGTTTTGCGGCAATGTTCTCCCAATATTCTGCTTTCTACTCATGACAGATAATGGCTGTTGTATTTCTTCATCAGCCCATATTTTAACTAGCCATTCAATCTCATAATAGCCAAAATTTCGGTTCTTTTGGCCACTGGCCTCCTCTCCGCATCTACCCACCATTTTGAACGTGTTTGGTCTAATGATGGAAACTACCTCTCGAGGTTGTTTCAATGATGCTCAGAATAATCATTTTTCAAACATGATTCGCGCAGTGCACTGTCTGATGTGAACACTTTTCATAAACAAACATGCTTCATTTGTGATCAGACTAATCATGTTTCTGCCTAGTGTGAACACAGCTTTAGATATCTCACAAAGGTAGTCCTTTACAAAAGCGTTGCTTCACAGGGCGTCCTTGCCTTGTAGATTTGATATAAAAAATATATTTATTGTGTAATTAAAACTACAAAACTGAAACTACGCGAGTAGGTGTGAAATAGAATGCCGTTAGGCAGAAATTTTCTGGTGTCGCTGACTGACTGATTGTGATTATTTGTTGGTAGTTACCTGCAAAACAACCAGTTGAAGGAATTACCTCAGGAGATCTTCAGCAAGAATACTAAGCTGTCGACTCTGTGAGTAGATAGATAGATGACCAAACACTAAGGTGGATCTAGAGAGTGTCCACACCAAAGTAAACCCGCAGCTATATGTTAACAGATTACTACGTTACATGTAGATGCCTCTACTAAAAAGCTTCATTTTTATTTTGAAAAATATTATTCTAAACGTTTTAAACGTGGAGTGCCTTGTTAATTCTCTTCTAGAGACAACTCGCCTTACCGGGACAAACGATATCAAGTTTATTAAGACATGATTAAATTGGCGGCAGAACAAACCAATTGTAATTTGAGAAACTGCATATTTATTTTTAATTTGACTTAGTTTTGCTTGGCATAGAAGAAAATTCGACTAATGGGTTTTTGAGATGAAATTTTGGCAACAATGTTTTCGCTACTGTGTCTCAAATATTCCTTTGCAAAATTGGTTATAGTTTTGCTGTCAAATACATCCCCATCACAATAAAAATTTTGGCTGGGATTTTAAGTGATTTTATAAATTGAAATGTCACGTTTTATATGACTGTCGCGGCATACATAAAATACTAGAACTAAGAATTCTTTCCGATTTTCCGCCTTTAGCACAAATCTAAGGAACTGCTTACTCTGTTTCCAAGGCCCAAATTATTTAATTTTCTCAAACCTGAAAATAAAATGTTCTAGTAATGCCGTGTTCTTCTCTAAACTTAACTCATCTTTCTTGGTATAAACACACTTTACTTCTTCTTAGTGAGCTTGTGGATGCCTTTTTCAGTTTCTCCACTCCCTTTTGTGCAAGTAATGCGAGTTAAGTTTAGCCTATCACAAAAAAAGTACGTATTTGTATATTTTGTGTTCACATTAAAGCCGAAACTTTATTAGTAGACATGTTTCAAGGAAACATGTTTCACCTAAACATGTTTTTTATTGCTAAATTTCTTCACATCAGATGTCGGTTTCAAACACTTATACTGCAGGGTTGTGAATTGTTGGTTTTGCAGTGCGATGCTGTACGCTTGTAACCATTGTCATTAAGTTTTGCGGCAATGTTCTCCCAATATTCTGCTTTCTACTCATGACAGATAATGGCTGTTGTATTTCTTCATCAGCCCATATTTTAACTAGCCATTCAATCTCATAATAGCCAAAATTTCGGTTCTTTTGGCCACTGGCCTCCTCTCCGCATCTACCCACCATTTTGAACGTGTTTGGTCTAATGATGGAAACTACCTCTCGAGGTTGTTTCAATCATGCTCAGAATAATCATTTTTCAAACATGATTCGCGCAGTGCACTGTCTGATGTGAACACTTTTCATAAACAATCATGTTTCTGCCTAGTGTGAACACAGCTTTAGATATCTCACAAAGGTAGTCCTTTACAAAAGCGTTGCTTCACAGGGCGTCCTTGCCTTGTAGATTTGATATAAAAAATATATTTATTGTGTAATTAAAACTACAAAACTGAAACTACGCGAGTAGGTGTGAAATAGAATGCCGTTAGGCAGAAATTTTCTGGTGTCGCTGACTGACTGACTGTGATTATTTGTTGGTAGTTACCTGCAAAACAACCAGTTGAAGGAATTACCTCAGGAGATCTTCAGCAAGAATACTAAGCTGTGGTTTCTGTGAGTAGATAGATAGATGACCAAACACTGAGGTGGATCTAGAGAGTGTCCACACCAAAGTAAACCCGCAGCTATATGTTAACAGATTACTACGCTACATGTAGATTCCTCTACTAAAAAGCTTCATTTTTATTTTGATAAATATTATTCTATTCTCTTCTAGGGACAACTCGCCTTACCGGGACAAACGATATCAAATTTATCAATACATGGTTAAATTACCGACATAACAAACCAATTGTGATTTGAGAAACTGCATGTTTACTTACAATTTTTCTTAGTTTTGCTCTACATGGAAGAAAATTCGAATGATGGGTTTTTGAGATGAAATTTTCGCAACAATGTTTGTCGCTACTATCTCTCAAATATTCCATTGCAAAATTGTTTATAGTTTTGCTGTCAAATACATCCAATATCACAAGAAAAATTGCTCTCCGGAATTTTAAGTGAGTTTTAAAATTGAAATGACTCTAGTGGAACTGATAAACTACGTATTCTAAGTGTAAATGGCTTTTGGCAATAACATTATTATCTACCGCGTGCTCGTGACCGGCTAGAGTTGTCCTGTGTAATAGGGTAAATCCTGGCTGACAACATTTTGCTTGCAAATGCGGGCCATCTTTTACCTGCTTGCTTGGAAAACCTAGCCCTAGGATTAGTCGAGATTAGGCCACCTGTTTGTAAACAGAACATAAGATAACCAATTTCGGCGATTGTTGCTTTAATAATGCTGTTTAGGTAAGAGAAGTTCGAAATTTAGTTCGAAGTTCGGGCTCTTTGTGCTCCTCCTGTTATAAGCTGAATAGATTGAGCAATAACAAACGAGCGGTGAAAAAAAAGAGGTCCCATAACTTGGGGAAAGAAAGCTACCGTGAAAACTCAAAAAACGCGAAGCATTAAGGAACAACTGTATGCTAGTAGCAGCAAATAAACTGTGTTCAGAACAAAACCCAATTAGTGGCCTAGCCTGAGAATAGTGACCCCTGTACACTATGAACACAGACAGTGCTAATAAAGCAGTATAATGGTAGGGAAGAGGAAAAACTAACACGGGTGTGCTCCATGTTAATGTCAGCAGAGGCCCCTGCACACTACTGGGACAAATTAACACATGTGAAGAATGCAACATGGTAATGAGAGGAAAAAACAAAATATCACAGAAGCCAAGGGCAGAGCAATTACCCCTGCAAACTGCTCTGCCACCAAGGCCCGTGCCCTTCCAGCCTGCAACCAAATTGCTCCCTGAAAAATAACACTTAGTGTGTTGTTGAACTGTATGAAAGGCTAGGAAGGCGAATATAACTTTTGAAAGCATCTGAGTGCCATCTCCCGAATAGGCAAATTTGAGTATCAGAATAGCCACGTGCAGCTGCATGGGAGGCTGCACCTATTCTAAAACTATGACCTTTATATCTTGTGGAATCAAGTCCGCAAGATTTGATTATCCTTGCCAACCACTCATCGAATTCGGCTCGGGTGACAGGGTCCCCATTCAGGTGTTGAAATAGGGGCCCTGGTACTGAGCCACGTGCTGAAAAATATCTCAAGAGGTTATCAACAGGGCAAACACCAGCCTGGCGGGAGATGATTATGGAAATTGGGGACTGGTTACAATGATGCTTAAATTGGTGAAATGTGAGCTTCACTGAAGCTGTAAAGCCAGATGTATTAAAGAGCTTAGTGATTTGACTAAGCTGTATGATGTCAGTTGCCTGCTTTGCGGCAGTTATCTCACCAATACGCAGGAAAGCATAAAAAGCAGTGCTACACATAGCTTTTAACATACAGGCAATATAACCAGAATCCAGAACTAGTGTGCAGGTAGCGCACATCCGTTGTAAGATGGAAACTGTGATCGGAAGTCGTGTATCAAATCTTGTACTAACCTTCCCATACCCCTTCAGCATCTCCGTAATAAAAAATACCCTTGTTGGATCAGCAGCACCCGCCAGCCGGTGTATGTACCCAACAACAGAAACATATGTATTTACGGTGGATGAGGCATAGTTATGTTGATACAAATAAGCAATAAAAATGGCCAAATTGGAGAGTGGCAAAGGTAATGGACAGGCAGACCAACCTAAAATATCTCTTGGGAAGGTATTGTATAACCTCCATGCACGCCTATAAGTGGGGAGAGAAGATGGCTGAAGGCTGGAACCCATCAAATATGTTACCACATCTGCCAATGTTCTGGTTGTAGGATTGTCGGAATAGTTACTGCAGAGAGCTGCATGTGTGCTGGAGCAAGCCGTCGAAATCTCTGAATGTGTACAGAGAGTCTGCCAGGTCATTCTTAATACCGGGCGCATGTCGTGCACGAAATAATATGTTATTTTGTAAGCACACAAGCACCAGTCTTCGCACGAATGACATAAAGAACGTATCCCGACAGCTGCACTTATTAATGACATGCACCAAGACCTCATTGTCTGTGAAAATTGTGATACGCTGATTACGCATGAAATGGCCCCAGATGATAACACTCAGAACAATTGGGTAAAATTCTAACACGGCAATATTCAAAGACTTCCAAGAGTCAGGCCAAGGTCCATAAAACCACTGGTCTCTGAAAATCGCTCCATAGCCAAACGAACCAGAAGCATCAGTATAGAGCTGGAGACTGGGATTGGTGATCCAGTTATGATTTAAGAAAAAGAATGAACCATTAAAATTTGACAAGAAAGCCAACCATGTTCGCATATCAGACTTGACTGACTGAGACAATTTGATAAAATGTCGTGGACGGGATATCCCAATGGTCAATCAAGTCAATTAGGCGACGCAGGAAAGCGCGTCCAGGGAGAACCACTGAACAAGCAAAATTCAGCACAGCTTTAGATATCTCACAACGGTAGGTCCTTTACAAAAGCGTTGCTTCACCCGGCGTCCTTGCCTTGTAGATTTGACATGAAAAATGTATGCATTGTGTGGTTAAAACTAAAAAACTAAAACTACGCGAGTAGGTGGGAAATAGAATTAAGTTGAGCAGAAATTTTCTGGTGTCGTTGACACTGATTGTAATTATTTGTTGGTAGCGAATTCCAGAACAACCAGTTGAAGGAATTACCTTAGGTGGGAAATAGAATAAAGTTGAGCAGAAAGTTTCTGGTGTCGTTGACACTGATTGTAATTATTTGTTGGTAGTAACTTGCAAAACAACCAGTTGAAGGAATTACCTCAGGAGATCTTCAGCAAGAATACTGGGCTGTCGAAACTGTGAGTAGATAGATAGATGACCAAATACTGAGGTGGATCTAGAGAGTGTCCACACCAAAGTAAACCCGCAGCTATATGTTAACAGATTACTACGTTACATGTAGATGCCTCTACTAAAAAGCTTCATTTTTATTTTGATAAATATTATTCTAAACGTTTTAAACGTGGAGTGCCTTGTTAATGCTCTTCTAGGGACAAGTCGCCTTACCGGGACAAACGATATCAAATTTATCAATACATGATTAAATTGCCGCAGAAGAAGCCAATTGTAATTTGAGAAACTGCATGTTTATTTACAATTTTTCTTAGTTTTGCTCTACATGGAAGAAAATTCGAATGATGGGTTTTTGAGACGAAATTTTCGCAACAATGTTTCTGGCTACTATCTCTCAAATATTCCATTGCAAAATTGTTTATAGTTTTGCTGTCAAATACATCCCCATCACAATAAAAATTGCTGTCTAGGATTTTAAGTGAGTTACACTAATAATGAAGATATTGCTGACCAGTTTAATAAGCATTTTATCAATGTTGGCCCATATCTAGCCAGTAAAATTGCTAATAGTAGTGCAAAACAAAGAAGAGCTTTAAAAATAATATTTCCAAATTTTAGTTATCAACAAGCCCTAGATCAAGCAAATCTGACATTTTTAGTAGATCGTAGGATATCCATTTGTAAAAAGTTGATGGCAAATATGAGGAATGAAGACCACCCCATATCTTTCTTAGCTCCACAAGCTATGACAAGATTTATACCATATCAGTTAAGATCAGTAAATACCAAAGCCATTACAACAGTGAAAAGAACAAAAAGAGCAAACGACTTTTTTACTTTTAGGTATTCGTAATCCGAATTACTATTACTATTATTATTGTAATACGTATTATTGTAAATGGACTGAATTATTTTTATCCAGTAAGATTAATATTAGTATTTTTGTAAGTTACACTGTTTATTCAGTTTTTTTAACTGCTAGAAGTGTCAATAAACTATCATCATCATCATCATCAAATCCTACTCGGTATATCTCATTTTCTCCAAGCAGCAGTTTTGCTATGTCCACCGTAACTGAATCCCAGGTTTCCTCTTTATTTAAAGCCTTGGATGTAAACAAATCATCAATTGATATACCTAACAAACTAATCAAACTAGCTGCTGAGCCACTATCAGTACCTTTTACAAAAATTTATAATCAGTCAATTGAAATTGGAATAGTGTCTCAGGTCACCCCAGTTTACAAAAATGGTGATGTCACTGACCCAGGTAACTACAGGCCTATTTCAACTCTCTCGCCTTTTATTCAAGTGCTTGAAAGACTAATCTATTGTCAAAATTGGGAATACCAAATCTAATTGTGAAACTATCACTTGTGGAATACCACAAGGATCAACCTTGGGTCCACTATTATTTCTGCTATATATTAATGACTTGCCTAACTGCTCTAATAAGCTATCTTTTAGAATCTTTGCTGATGATACAAATATGTTTTATACAAGTGCTAATTTACACCACCTTGAATCTGTTATGAATGGGGAATTGAAATTAGTTTTTGACTATTGTACCACTAACAAACTCTCCATTAACTTAACCAAGACAAATTATATGGTAATTTCATCCTCAATATTAGGTGGACACATACATATACATAAAATTGAGCGTAAAAGTGAGATAAAATATTTGGGTGTTTTATTGATCAAAATTTACATTGGGGACCCCAAATCCAGCATATCAACAATAAATTAATGAGGAATATAGGAATTATTAATAAATTACGATATTATGTGGATGTCCATACTCTAAAACACTTATATTATTCATTTATTTATCCATATCTAACTTATGGTATTACTAGTTGGGGTAGTGCCTGTAAAACTAGGTTACAGAAGATCAAAACGAAACAGAATAGATGTGTACGTAGCATTTTCTTTGCTCATAGCAGGGATAGTGCTATGTCCTACCTCAATCTTTTGCAAATCCTTACACTTGATAACATTTACAAATTTAAATTAGCTCTTTTTGTACATAAAATTAAAAATGACCCCGCAAACATCCCAACAATATTTTCTGGATCCCTTACATTAGCTTCTGAGGTCCATAGCTATAATACCAGATTTGCAACTAACTTTAATATCTATAGACCAAATGTAAATAACAATTATGGTGCCACTACATTTTCTTTTTTAGCATCCAAAATCTGGGAATCTATCCCCTTTGATTTTAAAAAACTCTCCTATAACCGTTTCTATAAACAATACAAAATGTATCTTTTAAATACTCAATCTGTCTCTTAAGTGTAGTTTGCCCATAGCCTTCTTATAGTTTTTATCATCAAGCACTATTAAGTTATGTATTTCTTTCTGTTTTTATGATGTAACATATGTATCTTATACCTATTTTGTACTTTATTTTCCTGTAATGTAATTAATGTACTTGTTCATGCCAATTAATTGTCTGTGGCAGTGACCAACTCGAAAGCTTAAGCTACTTTGGTCACTGCGCACATTCTGCTTTTGGCTGCTAGTGTAATTTAGTTTAATAATGTCTTTCTTTTTTGTAATGTACCTTATTGAAGGAACATTGTTGTAAATAGTGCAAAATAATAATAAACCAATAAACCAAACCAATAAACCAATTAAAAAATTGAAATGACTTCAGTAGAACTGATAAACTACGTAATATAAGTGTAAATAGCTTTTGGCAATAAAATTGTTATCTGCTACGTGTTATTTACCAGGTTAACTAAACTGTGACTGGCAAGACTTTCTCCGACTTTCTCGGTCCGACCTCGTAGCTCAGTCGGCAGAGTAACGGTAGATCTAATCCGGAGGTCGTGGGTTAGATTCCCACCGAGGTCAAAAGATTTTTTCTTTACCTCGTGTGGTTCCCTGATTCCCTGTACTAGGGCTAACGCCCAGTGGGTTATTTACAGGTTTAATATTAATTAGCACTTAAATTTACACTTCACAGTTAATTCTCTGTGTCACCATTTGTGACCGGCAAGAGTTGTCGATGGTAGTAGGGTAATCCTACCTGAAAAATTCTGCATGCAAATGCGGGCTATCTTTTACCTTCTTACATGGGTAACCGTAGCACTAGGATTAGTTGAGATTAGCCTATCTGTTTGTGAACAGGACATAAGATAACGAATTTCGGCGATTGTTGCTTTAATAATGCTGTTTAAGTAGGACTAGTTCGAAATTAAACAAGCGCGAGCCTTTTGTGCCCCTCCTGTTATAGGCTCAATAGATTGAGTAATAAAAAAAGAGCGATGAAAATATAAAAGAGGTCTAATAACTTGGAGAAAGAAACCAAGCTCGAAGAACAAAAAAAAAACGCGAAGCATTCGGTAAAAGAGATCAATGTTTTCCTTCTTTGACTTTTTGTTAATTTTTGTTGCTGTTTGTAACCCTATAAGGGAACCTTCAAGCACACAGCTCACATTTTCGTTGCTCTTTCAATTGACACTGATTGTGATTATTTGTTGGTAGGTACTTAGGAGACAACCAGTTGAAGGAATTACCTCCGGATGTCTTTAGCAAGAATATTAAGTTGACTACGTTGTGAGTAGATCTACAAAACAATCCCACCATCTTCCTCAGACATGATAGATGATCAAGCAATAGGTGGTGGATCTAGAGGGTGTGCACGCCGAAGCAAACCAGCAATAAGTTATCAGATTACTACGTTACATGTAGATGCTGTTAAAAAATCTTCATTTTTCGTGATAAATACCATTCTAAACGTTTTAAAGGTGGAGTGCCATGTAAACACTCTTCTAGAGACAACTCGCCTAACCAGAACAAAATATATCAAATTTATCAAAACATGATAAATTACCGGCAGAACCAAAAGGAATTGTGATTTGAGAAACTGCATATTAATTTACAATTTGTCTTAGTTTTGCTTTATATAAAAGAAAATTCGAATGATGGGTTTTTGAGACGAAATTCTCGCAACAATTTTGTCGCTACTGTCTCTAAAATATTCCATTGCAAAGTTGTTTAAAGTTTGCTGTTAAATACATCCCCATCATAATAAAAATTGCTGTCTGGGATTTTAAGAGAGTTTAAAAATTGAATAAATTCAATGGAACTGATAAACTACGTAATCTAAGTGTAAATATCTTTTGGCAATAAGATTATTATCAGCTGCATGTTTTTACCAGGTTAACTAAAATCTTGACCGGCAGAGTTGTTGAGGGTAGTATGGTAATCATACCTGAAAATGTTTACTCCCAAATGCAGGCTGCCTTTTACCTTCTTGCTTGGGTAACAGTAGCACTAGGATTAGTTGAGATTACCGTACCAGCTGACCAACTTTGGCGATTGTTGCTTTAATAATGCTGTTTAGGTAGTACAAGTTCGAAATTAGATAAGCGCGATGTACTCCTCCTGTTATAGGCTCAATATATTGAGTAATAACAAAAGAGCGGTGAAAAAATAAAAGAGGTCCAACAATCTACCCATGTTACTGAGACAAGATAGATGTAGGGGGCAGATCATTAAAATTTCCACGTACAGGAAAATAGGTATTGATGTTGCTTTTAGATGCTATCAAAAGTTTTATTTTTAACTTGAAAAGTAGTATAGAGAGGCTTGTTTTAAGCCTTTCCAACTGTACGTCTGTTATATCGAAGCAAGATAATCAACATCAAAAGCTATTACAGACCTTCAAAGTTTGTTTCGAGTATAATCTGCTACATACTCAGTCGACCTATCAAGTGTGGCATGAGACTCATTTTACTTTATTTTTCCTGTAGCACAATTTTGTCTGCAAAAATCTAATGTTTAGATTAGCAGACCTTTTTTTCGGTTCATAAAATAGAGGTTCTCCTGCCCCAATAAGAGGCTTTACGTGTGCCCCGCAGTTGAAATGTCTGATCTTTGATATAATCATTTGCATAACGTATTTGTAGTAGGGTAATCCTGCCTGAAAAATTCTGCATGCAAATGCGGGCTATCTTTTACCTTCTTACATGGGTAACCGTAGCACTAGGATTAGTTGAGATTAGCCTATCTGTTTGTGAACAGGACATAAGATAACGAATTTCGGCGATTGTTGCTTTAATAATGCTGTTTAAGTAGGACTAGTTCGAAATTAAACAAGCGCGAGCCTTTTGTGCCCCTCCTGTTATAGGCTCAATAGATTGAGTAATAAAAAAAGAGCGATGAAAATATAAAAGAGGTCTAATAACTTGGAGAAAGAAACCAAGCTCGAAGAACAAAAAAAAAAACGCGAAGCATTCGGTAAAAGAGATCAATGTTTTCCTTCTTTGACTTTTTGTTAATTTTTGTTGCTGTTTGTAACCCTATAAGGGAACCTTCAAGCACACAGCTCACATTTTCGTTGCTCTTTCAATTGACACTGATTGTGATTATTTGTTGGTAGGTACTTAGGAGACAACCAGTTGAAGGAATTACCTCCGGATGTCTTTAGCAAGAATATTAAGTTGACTACGTTGTGAGTAGATCTACAAAACAATCCCACCATCTTCCTCAGACATGATAGATGATCAAGCAATAGGTGGTGGATCTAGAGGGTGTGCACGCCGAAGCAAACCAGCAATAAGTTATCAGATTACTACGTTACATGTAGATGCTGTTAAAAAATCTTCATTTTTCGTGATAAATACCATTCTAAACGTTTTAAAGGTGGAGTGCCATGTAAACACTCTTCTAGAGACAACTCGCCTAACCAGAACAAAATATATCAAATTTATCAAAACATGATAAATTACCGGCAGAACCAAAAGGAATTGTGATTTGAGAAACTGCATATTAATTTACAATTTGTCTTAGTTTTGCTTTATATAAAAGAAAATTCGAATGATGGGTTTTTGAGACGAAATTCTCGCAACAATTTTGCCGCTACTGTCTCTAAAATATTCCATTGCAAAGTTGTTTAAAGTTTGCTGTTAAATACATCCCCATCATAATAAAAATTGCTGTCTGGGATTTTAAGAGAGTTTAAAAATTGAATAAATTCAATGGAACTGATAAACTACGTAATCTAAGTGTAAATATCTTTTGGCAATAAGATTATTATCAGCTGCATGTTTTTACCAGGTTAACTAAAATCTTGACCGGCAGAGTTGTTGAGGGTAGTATGGTAATCATACCTGAAAATGTTTACTCCCAAATGCAGGCTGCCTTTTACCTTCTTGCTTGGGTAACAGTAGCACTAGGATTAGTTGAGATTACCGTACCAGCTGACCAACTTTGGCGATTGTTGCTTTAATAATGCTGTTTAGGTAGTACAAGTTCGAAATTAGATAAGCGCGATGTACTCCTCCTGTTATAGGCTCAATATATTGAGTAATAACAAAAGAGCGGTGAAAAAATAAAAGAGGTCCAACAATCTACCCATGTTACTGAGACAAGATAGATGTAGGGGGCAGATCATTAAAATTTCCACGTACAGGAAAATAGGTATTGATGTTGCTTTTAGATGCTATCAAAAGTTTTATTTTTAACTTGAAAAGTAGTATAGAGAGGCTTGTTTTAAGCCTTTCCAACTGTACGTCTGTTATATCGAAGCAAGATAATCAACATCAAAAGCTATTACAGACCTTCAAAGTTTGTTTCGAGTATAATCTGCTACATACTCAGTCGACCTATCAAGTGTGGCATGAGACTCATTTTACTTTATTTTTCCTGTAGCACAATTTTGTCTGCAAAAATCTAATGTTTAGATTAGCAGACCTTTTTTTCGGTTCATAAAATAGAGGTTCTCCTGCCCCAATAAGAGGCTTTACGTGTGCCCCGCAGTTGAAATGTCTGATCTTTGATATAATCATTTGCATAACGTATTTGTATTTATCCTATAACCGCTTACAGAACTTATCAGCGGATATTTTCGTTAATGTTACTGATTTAAAATTGCTGTAAGTAGAACATTACCGTGTTCTAGAAACCCTATACATGATGTTTAATTTCCTATGATCTATTTTGCCGAGCCGCTGGCCGAAATACAACTATAGTGGACGAACTTTTCCATTTCGCATGGCGTTTTCCTTAGCACGGTTGAGAGGTAGAGAGCGGTAGTTTTCAAAAACGCGGTTCAGTAGTCGGTTGGGACCGCAGCTTCGTGAACTCGTCTTTGTGGTGTGAACACGAGGCTTTGTCTTCCAAGCAACACTGGGTTTTAGGCCCCTTTAAACGCTTATTTTAGTATACCTTTCAAATAAACTTAACATAACCTCAGTTTACTTTTTCACTTGTTTTTTTCACAACAAAATTTTCAGCGCATGTCAGATGAGGACGTCATAAACAATGACGTCACATCATACTCTTAATTTGAATCTCGTAAATTCCAACGCTTGAGTTGGAATTGAGTTTGAGTTCCTGATCAAATGAAAACAAATCCTCTTTTTTCTTTATGGAATCAGGAGGTCCACTTTTAGTCCTAGCTTAAGCTATATATTATAATTCCGAATTTTGCCTCTTCGCTCGATACGGAGGTTAGCGCACTAACCAAGAGGTTACCGCGACTCCGCAAGGCAATACTCTCGTACTATTTTAAACAGCCAGCAAATCTGTAGCTAGACAGCGACGGAAAAAGAGAAAATGTGGCTGACAATGCTAGCAAATCTTCCAATACTTCACTAGGGTAACAACCTTTATTTTGCGAAAATGAGCAAGTCAATCTTTCCAGCGCGTTTTTAAGACACCAGACCAGTCAAATTCCGAATTTTGATTTTGTACCCAACACTTCCCCAGTAATACACAGTAGTTCCAAGTAGTTTTAACTCTTTCCAAGAATTAGACCTTAAGCTTGGCGGCTTATGTTTGAAAAGGATTTTAATTATCTTCAAAACCCGCTTACGTAGCAGCTGGTCGACGTTCGTTAGAAATGCACATGATCCAAAACCTCTTTATAGCTCTTCTATGATTTTTGAGGTTAAGGATTTATTTGAAAATATCAAAGTTCAACCAGGTAAAGTTGTGTACAATCTTGCTGAAAGTTACAATGACATGTATTTGACTTTCATGGCACACATACCATTCCAGAAATAAGAGTTCCTTCCGTTTGTCTTCCTGTAGGACAAATGCATAGGGAAACGTTTACTCTGTTTCCAAAGGCCCCGTATTATTTAATCTTTTAAACCATGAGAAACAAAATCCTCAAGTATTGCCGTGTTAACCCCTTTAACTTAACTTATCTTGTTTGGTATAAACATACTTTACTTCCTCTAAGTGGGCATGTGGATGCCTTTTTCGCCCCCCCCCCCCCCCCTCCTTTTTGCACATTTAATGCGTGTTTTGTCTAGTTTATCATAAAAGAAGTATGAAGAAATGATTGATCATCGCAGTTATTCATAACTGCTTAAGTTGTTTTTATAACTGCGATGATCAATCATGTCTCTCTGAAGTTTAAATATATGATCTTTCATATATTCATTTGCATTCGTACCAGAAGGCTAAAGGTACCAAGCCCAGCTTAGTACCCAAGCCCAGCTTAGTACCCCTTGCGTTATTTTCTAAATAACATATATTGAACGTGGAGCGGTGATGGCACCCATGTGAGAGGTGTTACTTTGTCCCCGGTTGCGTTACATTTTCCCAGGTTGCGTTACGCATGCGCAGTGACTAGTTGATAACCCTATAACCCCTATAACCGAACTGGTGCAGGACGCATGCACAGTGAAACAAACACACCGAATTCCTCTTATCAGTTTCAATGTAATATTAACGTAGTAAAAACAAACTGACTTAAAATTAAATCGTGTACACACTTTATTGTTTTAGAAATAAAACTTATTTTAAATTTCGTTAATTACATAATCAAGGTCCATTAGTTTTTTTTTTTTCAAATGTTCTCAGGACTTTTGACTTCTATAGGATCAGCGTTTAAAAATTCTTTAGGGTTATCATCTTTGTGGATTTTCACACTACTGAAATCGTTCGTTTTGGAATACAACTAAACAAAACTGCTTATAACACAAAATTTATCGAGCCAAGAGGGCCACAAGGGACTTTGTTTTAGCTGTTTTAGCAATACAAAGTAAAAAGGCGAAATGAATACCATAACAACGCATGAACTCCATTTATTTAGTCAGTTTGTGAAAACACGTAAAGAATTAAGATCGATATTTAACGGGAATAAGAAAAGCGTTGTTAGCAACAATATGTAGGAATGTTGCTGTCACCAGCACACATCGAGAGATGGTAGGTACACCTCTTGTATTCATCAACGCTTTCAAAGCATGCGGTATTCTGAATAACTATAGGGACATCAAAGCACACGGCAATTTAATTAAGCGATGCTGTTAACATTTACAGGCGTAAAACTATTCGATAAGTAAAAAGTCGATTCCTTGCCTTTTAAACTCCTACAAATCAACTAAAAACAAGAAGAATAAAAAAACGAATCCTTCCCAGTCTAACCCAAAACACTTTAAATAATGGTAGGTACAGCCCATTAATTAATGGAACAGAGCGCGCGGCATTATGCGAAATGACGTCAAGTCAAGTTAGATCGATTCACTCTCTTACCTTGATAATCTCTTGACTAAAACTGATTCCACACAAGTAGGCGGGAAATTAGCTGCCGTTGAGCAGAAATTTTCTAGTGTCATTGACACTGATTGTGATTATTTGTTGGTAGGTACTTAGAAAATAACCAGCTGAAGGACTTACCACAGGATATCTTCGGAAAGAATATCAAGATGACACGCCTGTGAGTAGATCTACGAAACAATACCTCCCAGTCTTACTCCGACATGATAGATGACCAAATAATAGGGGGTTGATCTAGAGAGTGTGCATCCATAAGTAAACCAGCTATAAGTTAACAGATAACTGCGTTTCATGTAGATGATGTTAAAAAGCTTCGTTTTTTTTATTTTGATAATACCTTTCTAAACGTTTTAGATGCTAACTGCCTTGTAAACACTCTTCTAGGGACAACTCGCCTAACCGGGACAACATCTATCAAATTTATCAAAATATGATAAATTACCAAACCAAACCGAACGAATTGTGATTTGAGAAACTGCATATTTATTTACAGTTTGTTTAAGGCTTGCTTTACATAAAATAAAATTTGAATAATGGCTTTTTAAAACGAAATTTTCGCAACAATGTTGTCGCTACTGTCTCTAAAATATTAGATTGCAAAATTGTTTGTAGTTTTGCTGTTAAATACATTCCCAGCACAATAAACATTGCTGTCGATCCGGAACTCTGAGGGAGTTTAAAAATTGAAATGACTTCAGTGGAACTGATAAACTACGTAATCCCAGTGCAAAGAAGTGGCAATAAAATTATTATCTACTGCGTGTTATTTACCAGGTTAACTAAAGCGTGACCGGCTAGAGTTGTCACGGGTAGTAGAGTAATCCTACCTGAAAAATTTTGTTTGCAAATTCGGGTTATCTTCTTGCTTTGGAAACCCTAACACTAGGATAAATCGAAATTAGCCTATCTGCTTGTCAACAGGACATACGATAACCAATTTTGTTGCTTTTATAACGCTGTTTCGAAATGAAATAAGCGCGGGTCCTTTGTGTCCCTCCTGTTATATGCTTAATAGATTAAGTAAAAATAAGAGTGGTGAAAAAAGAAAAGAGGTCCCATAATTTGAGGAAGCTAGCCTGAAAAACCAAAAACGCGAAATATTCGGTAAAAGAGATAATTGTTTTCTTACCTTCGACTTTTTTGTTCTTGTTGCTTTTTGAACTGTATCCTATCTGCGTAAGGGAACCTTTTAGCACAGAGTTGAATTTTCATTGATTTTATATGTGAAGAATATCTTAGAAACGTTTGCGTAAGAAATGTTTCCTCTGCCCTGTCTTGCTGCTGTTAAATAAATAGCCTTATCGTTGGAGATCAGGAGAACAATATATTGAGATCACAGCGAATTTTCCTTCGAACACGGTGAAGAAGTGAAAACCTAGCCTTATATATAGCTCTGAGCAACCCAGCCATCTTTTAACTGTTTAATCTTTTAAGAGGAGAAATTGTCGTAGTTTTAGAATAGACCATTAATTTTCATTCCATCAAGCATAAAAAAGAACTATATTGTATTTAAAGTTTTGCCGATTCGAAATTTCTTGGAGGGGAAAAATCTCTTTAATTCTACTGAAGTTTGTATAATTGTTCATCTGTGAGCGTTCATAAATTTTTCATTTAGTGTCGAAGATATCCGTAACTACTGCGAAAGTAAAGAAACATGCTTTCTTGATAACTGTAGAAGGAAAGAAATGTGAATCCTATCTCAAAGAGCAAAGTTATAATGACTTATTTGCACAGTCCCCTTACCTTTTTCTTTTGCAATCATCTTTTCCTAAACCTGTAGATTTGTGTTTGGAAACCAATTAAAGAATATTCGTTGTCGAGCCTTCTATAATGTGTATACGGACCAACTAGGAGTTGAAGTTCAGATCATGTGAGTACTGAGTAGCAAACTAGATGAGTTACAAGGAAAACAGCTGCACCTGCTAAATACTATAGTAACCTTCACAAGATTGTGAAAAAAAGCTGCATCGAATGATAAAAATCATTCGATGCACTTTTCTTTCCTTTTTATAAGTCAAGGCCCACGGCGTGACCTGCAAATAAGTGCCTGGACTAGAAAAAGATGCAGAAGTAGCAGAAGTTTTCTTACTTTAAAAACAGCGTTGGCATACAATGGAATATCCAGTTCACACCAACTGAACTTTTGGTTCGTTGTTACGCTAGTTTTCTGTCTTAGATGCTTCCTGTTATTGTTCCAGAATATTGTCGGATAATCCAATAGAGACGATCAAACCAGAAGCATTCAGACTTGGCGTTGTCCATTTATCAATGTAGGTTATTCTTTAATGTATCTTACTCCCGCCGACGCAGCACCACAGTTTCTCTAGAAACTTGCACCCTTTATTCTTTAATACACTGATATCAATAGCATATTCTAGATGGCTAGACCACTAATCCAGAACTGTTTTAACGACATGCTGCCCATGCAGGTTCAGGAGGCTTTTCTAAGATGTTGGTGAATTCTACATATGAACTATTACATTTAATAATGTTCTGTATTTTCAAACCTCAAATTAAGAAGTTTACATTTGAACAATCTAGTTAACCAAGGGACCAAACAACAAGTACTGCAACATGAAAAAACAAGGATCTTAAACAAAAAGAAATAGTTGATAACCTTTACGAGAATAACATGCTACCGTTCACTGCTTTATGAACGATCTTGTCTTTTTTTGCAAATATTGTCTACGCTGTATGTCTTTTTATTTTGACAGATATTTGCTACAGACGAAGCTGAAAATACTAAACCTTGAATCGGTGGTGGGCCTTGGTGGCTTAGATTCTCAACTGTAATGTACCCAATATTTATTGACAAAAGGAGGCTTTTGAACATGACAACTTCTTATAAGTCAATAAAACCTAGAGTATTTATGACAGTTTTTAAGGTTAGGAGAGGGTAACCTGGCCTTCGTTGAAGGCGGACGTGTTCTTGCTAGCTCCTTTAGATGAAATTCAAAACTTGTAAAATAATGTAATCATCGAAAACTGCTTGGCTTTCATTCGCTTAAATAACATGGGCAAAGAAGACGCTCGAGCCGATAATCGCAAACGGTTAAGGGAAAGCGGCTCACAGATTGACGGGGAAGATGAGTTCGACGAAGCCGATGGCCATTGTCGCAGCAAACTAGATGAAGTCAGTGAAAAGCTTGACAAAGTGCTAAAAAGACTCGGCGAGTTAGAGGCTATTCAAGGTAGAGTGGTAGAATTGGAAAAAGAAAATAAAAGTTTACAAGAAAGCCACGTGTGCAACACTGGAAACCCACACAAAGAACCTGGAAGACCTTTATAAAAAATCTTGAGTGCCGCAACATCAAGTTAGAAGCATACACAAGACGTGGAAATCTAAGTGTTTGATGTTCCAGAAGGAAGAGGTGAGTCAACCTCTGCTGAAGATCAATTAAAGATCCCAGAGTAAGATATCGAACAAATCCGTTTCGAACGTGTTCACCGCATCCCTACTAAGAAGAATACCAGTCAAGGACAGAACTCCAAACCTAGGCCTATTATAGCTAAATTCAGCTTCTTTCAAGACAAGGAGTATGTTTGGTCTTTTGTCAAAAACTTGAACTAATATTTCAATTGCGAATGATTTTCCCCCGGGAAATTGATGAAATACAGAAAACTTTATATCCCATCTTGAAAATGGCCAAACAGAGAAAGCAAACAGCCTATTTCAAAGTTGATAAGCTAATTATAAACGGGCAAATCCACAGAGGTGAAGAAACAACCAATCTCCCATACTACGGTCTCATTATGGACACAAGAAACAGCGGAAACCAAAGCCAAAGCGGTCACAGCGCGGCAGCACATCTATAGTTAAGTTTAGTTTAAGGTTTATGTGCGTAATAAGTGTTAAACTGTTTAACCCTTCTTGTTTAATTAGAAATGTGAATGCTCTGGAAACTTCTTACTTCATATGTTACTGTATGTTTTTTTATAGATTGACAATTTGTTTTAGGCGAATATTATCGGTTTATGTGCACTATACTTTCTTGCACTCTGCTATACCATCGATTTCATTTTCGTTTTATATTGACTTCTTCTATAATACCACTTCCCCGATTCAGCTACAATGACCGATCATTCTCTTAATCTACTATCTCTCAATGCGAGGGGATTAAGCAATTTTAGAAAAAGGCGTACAATTTTCACGTGGTGTCAAAAACGAAACTCGGATATAATATTCCTGCAAGAAACTCATTCGACATTGTCAACACAGTTAAAATGGAAAAGCGAATGGGGTGCAGAACTTATTTGCTCCTATGGGAGCTCAAACTCTCGAGGTGTTGCAATCTTGATCAAAAAAGGTCTTGACCGCGTTATTCATTCTCAAATTGTAGATAAATCCGGGAGGTATATCGTTGTTAAAGCCGCTATCAAAGATAAAATGTATGTTCTTGTAAACATTTATGCACCAAACAAAGACGAAGACATCATTAAATTCCTCAAAAATGTGTTAACTAAGCTGCAGACCGAAAATTTAGATTCAGAAGAAAATATTGTGATTGGAGGTGATTTCAATTGTCCTCTAAATCCTACACTGGACAAAAAAGGTGGCATAATGACGCCTAGGAAATCTGTGATAAATTTCATCAACGATGTCCAAAGTCAATTAGATCTCGTAAACATATGGAGAGTTAAAAACCCCCAAACTAAAAGTTTTACCTGGAGTCAACAATCTCAGCCGATATTTTGTCGCCTTGATTATTGGTTGATTTCTAACAATTTACATGACTGGGTCAAAGCCACAAATATAATCCCCGCCATCAGAACTGACCATTCTGCTATCTATTTAGAATTTGGGAACGTGGACAAAGAGGCTAAGGGTCCTGGGTTCTGGAAGATGAACACCTCTATATTGGACAATTTAAATGAGGCTAAGGATAAGCTCGAATCATTTTATGATGAAAAAGTCAACGGAATAATAATCCGTGCTTGAGCACGATGGCATGAACACGGCGAGAAAAAGTACCAAATACTTCCTAAACTTAGAAAAAAAAATCATGTAAAAAAGCATATAAGGAAACTAGTAATAAGCGGCGTCGTAAAGACAGACCCCTATGATTCTTCAAGAACAAAAACGTTTTTATCGAGAGTTATACAAAAGTTCAAATAGTGATAGTGCGGAAAACCGTCAAAACATTGTAAAGTTTCTAGAGAATTTGAATATACCTCAATTAACCGAAGAACAAAAGTTGACCTGCGAAGACAAAACTTCAGCTGAGGAATGTTACAATATCCTCGAAAGCTTTCAAACCAACAAAACTCCTGGGAATGACGGAATACCTATAGAATTCTACAAAGTGTTCTGGCCTTTAATAAGCGATCCTTTTCTTAAATGCGTGAACGAAAGCTTTGAACAAGGTGAAATGTCTTGTTCTCAAAAACAAGCAGTAATTACTCTAATAGAAAAAAAAAGGAAAAGATCGTTCATATATTGAGAACTGGCGTCCAATCTCTCTCGTAAACGTTGACACAAAAATTATATCTAAAGTGATCACCACTAGAATTAAAAATGTTCTTCTAAACATTATACACCATAACCAAACTGGATACGTGAAAGGTGACACAGAGAATTAACTCTGAAGTGTAAATTTAAGTGCTAAATAAACCCGTGAATAACCCACTGGGCGTTAGCCCTAGTAAAGGGAATCAGGGAACCACACGAGGTAAAGAAAAAATCTTTTGACCTCGGTGGGAATCGAACCCACGACCTCCAGATTAGATCTACCGTTACTCTGCAGATCTAATCCGGTAGATCTAATCCAGAGGTCGTGGGTTCGATTCCCACCGAGGTCAAAAGATTTTTTCTTTACCTCGTGTGGTTCCCTGATTCCCTTTACTAGGGCTAACGCCCAGTGGGGTATTCACGGGTTTATTTAGCACTTAAATTTACACTTCAGAGTTAATTCTCTGTGTCACCATTTGTGTTCTTAGTGCTACGCGGCACAACATTCATGGATACGTGAAAGACTGATATATCGGCGAAACAATTAGATCAGTTTTCAATATTATGGATTTCACTGCAAAAAAAAGTATTCCTGATATTTATTGATTTTGAAAAGGCATTTGATAACGTAGAATGGGAATTTCTTCTCTATTGTTTGAAATCCTTCAATTTTTGCCCTAATTTTATCCATTGGGTCCAAAAGTTCAACAGAAAAATTCAAAGCTGTGTGTTAAACAACGGACTTTCATCTGATTACTTTAATCTTGAACGTGGGGTACGGCAGGGGGACCAACTCTCTCCTTACCTCTTTGTAGTTACTATAGAAATATTAGCAATTGCGATTCGACAAAATAAAAGTATCAAAGGTATCTTATTGGGAATGAGGAGACAAAAATTCTTCAATACGCAGATGATACGACAGCAATACTTGCCGACACAAACTCTGCTACTGCTCTCTTTAGGTTGTTGGATGATTTCAAGATTGTCTCTGGCTTAAAGATTAATTGTTCCAAAACGGAAGCTATGTGGATAGGTTCTTCAAGGAACTGTAAAGCACAGCCTTTTGGAATTAAATGGCCTAACGAACCGATAACAGCTTTAGGAATTTATTACACGTATGATCAAAAATTGCTTCTTGAAAAGAATTTCATAGAAAGATTAGACAGTATTAAAAACCTGACTAGAATTTGGTCCTCTAGAGGACTTTCTATTTATGGCAAAATTACACTTATCAAATCTCTATTAATTCCGAAATTTGTTTATGTGTCATCTTTATTACCTACCCCAAAAGAATTTGTAAGTCAGTTAAACCAGTTATTATTTCAATTCTTATGGAATGCTCCTGATAAAGTCACACGCAAATCGGCGATAAATGAATACTCCAACGGAGGATTAAAGATGATTGATTTTGATCATGACAGCATGATGATATCGCTTCGATTGGCATGGCTAAAAAGAATAGCTAGCTCAAATGACGGCACCTGGAAAAGGTATCTGACGCATCATCTAGAACGCTTTGGCGGCCTTTTCTTGTTTCACTGCAATTATGATGTTAGTATCCTTCCACTTAATATTTCTCTATTCTATCTAGAATTACTGCAGTGGTGGTCAGAATTTAGAGATACGTTCTCTTCAGAAAAAGACTGACGTTATATTATTTGGAATAACAAACAAATACTCATTAATAATAAAACAGTTTATTATAAAAGCTATTTCGAAGCTGGTGTAGTTCATATCAGTCATCTATCCTTTGACTTAAATAACAAAGACTCCTTTTCCTTAGTTTCTAACAGGATTTCTAAAACTAATTTTTTGGTTTGGGCAGGTCTTTGACACTCCATTCCTTCCGTTTTAAAAAATTGTACTCATAAATTAACAACAAGATTATATATTTGATGTCACAAAGAAGAAATCTAAAGACTATTATACTTTACTTGTAAGCAGAAAGGCTCTTTTTCCAACTATTGTAAACAAGCTGCAAAATAAATTTTATTTCACACTCGAGGAAGTGAAACAAATTTTTACGATCCCGCATTGTGTTACTCTTGAAGCATATGTTAAGGCATTTTAATACAAAATTCTTAACTCCATTCTCTATACTAATGCTAAACTTTACAAAATTGGCTTTAAATTGAATGACTCGTGTTCATTTTGTTCATCTGAACCAGAAACGCTATATCACTTCCTATATCTCTATCCTTTCTCGATAGATTTTTGGGATGACTTCGAAGTATTCTGGCACCAACTTTTAAAGGAAAACATTTGACTTTCGTTGCAAGATATTTTAGTTGGAATGATACGACAAAACTCCCCTTCTGCTAAACTTCTAAACTATCTAATTATGATTGGGAAATTGTACTTGTGGGATTGTAGAAGAAGTCAAATTCTTCCGAATATATACGGATTTAAAAAGAAAATTGCTGTAAAATAAGAAACGGAAAAACATATTAGTCTGCATAGTAAAAAAACAAAGGATCTCTTGAAGCTAAATGGATGGTGTCGCCTCTTGTAATTATGTAAAGGTTTTAATATGCATCCAATTTCTGTATGTAATTAATATATTATTTACATTATACTTTGTAAACATTTCTAGTTTGTTTGAATTTTGTAATAATGATAATATCAGTGTTAATTTGTTGTATTATATTACTAGTATTAGTGATATTTGTTATATTTGTTATATTAATTGTAACATTATAATTATGTAGGTAAGTTACTAATTTGCTGTATTAATATCAATTGGTTTCAATAAAGAATTATTTCAACAAAAAAAAACGTTTTTAAGGTTACTCCCCACCTTCCCGGGTGCCCTTCGTCAAAATTATCGTTCGCGCCAGTTTAAATAAAACCCTAACAAACTATATATCATAAGAAAGCTTAATAAATGGTCTTTACGAATAAAATACCATTTTAGCAATGTTTTCTTTCCGGAAGTGCCAGGAGCTGGTAAGGCGTGAAACGACCGAGGGTTCTTCTATTGAATTTATCGGCTATCGGATTCCACAGCACGAGCAAAATGGCTGCACAGTCTTAGTGGGTGTTTACATGACACCGAGGCGACTTTCACCCCGGACCGAGTTCACTCTGGTTCCCTCTCATGGCTCTATATTTGTTTACATGATACCACCACAAAATTTTATGCCGGCGCGAGTCACCCTGGCGTGAGTTCACCCCGGTTCTCGCACCGGGGCGAGAATTTCACTCGGGTACGAAATCTCGCAACGGTATCATGTTTTTTTTTTTTTTTTTTTTACATACATACATTCTTTTATTTTCTAATAATTATTTGTACAAATTGGACATGCCCACAGGTAGCTAGGTAATCTAGGTGGGTCATGTCTTAACTAAAAAGAAAAAGATAAGTATAGAAGTTAACAGAAATCAGGAGAGTACGTATACAAGTTTACAGAAATCAAAAATCTAGAAGTTAACTAAAAAGAGTAGGTATAGAAACCAAAATACAACAATATTACAATTAAGACTATACTTGTTATTCTGAAAATACATAAAAACCTTAAGAAAATTTTGACCTTTTGAATAACGTTTCGTATGTCAAGATAGGAGTCTTCAGAAGACAGAATATTGAAAAGTACTCTTTTAATTTTTCTTTTAAAGTCATGTTTTGAAAGATTCCTTAATGTAAGAGGCATCTCGTTCCAAATTTTTGTTCCACTTCTAGAAAACGAGTTCATGTAAATGCGAAACGACCA
>OZ026597.1:6024393-6031893 GCA_964020085.1 Micromussa lordhowensis | reverse complement strand
CCCTCTAGAATTACAGGTTATGCATCCATAAACTTCTCATATAATCTGGAACAACTAAATCAAAAACTATTTGTCCTCTTTTCAAAACAACAGTCCCTGTGATAAAGTCACTATAAAGTCACTAGGTCTTTCAGGTATCCAGGTCTGACCCTTTTCCGCACAGGGCTTGTAACCAGAGGACTCGTTTTCACAGGTGTCTGAGTAGGTGCTGCTGATGGAGATTTAGGAACCTCGAGTTGGTCGCTAACACCAGGGGTGAGTGATGTTGCATTGGATTCAGGCAAAACAACTGGTGTCACGCCAGGTGTCACACTGGGTGTCACGCCTACAACTGGCTCCTCTGCCACATCATTCTCACGGCGTCGAACATGGTCTTGGTGCCGCCGGATTACTGTCCCGTTGTCCAGCTGAACTCGAGCTGACACTGGACCAGTTTTCTCCACTACAGTTCCTGACATCCACGCCTTTTTGTAACGGAAATCCTTAGCATAAACAGCCTGGCCCTCTAGAATCTCCCTCTCCTTAGCATGGTAATCATGTGCTGCCTTCTGCTGGGACTGTTTATTCCTAACACGATCTGCTATGCTTGGCACAAGCTGGTTCAGATGTGTGTGCAATCTCCGTTTCATGAGTAATTCTGCTGGTGGAACTCCAGTCGTACTATGAGGGGTGGTACGGTAACTTAGGAGAAACTGTGATAACTTTGTTTGGACACTTCCGACCTCCATCTTCTCATAGCTTTCTTTAAAGATTCGCACAGCCTTCTCTGCTAAGCCATTTGAGGCAGGATGATAAGGTGCCACTTTGATGTGCTTGATTCCATTTTTTTTCGTGAACTCCTGGAAATCTGAACTTGTGAAATTGCTACCATTGTCGCTAACGAGTGTTGCTGGTAGGCCATGTGTAGCAAACATCTCTCTGAGCTTTTCAATTGTGGCAGTCGACGTGGTGGACTTCATGCGATGCACGACTACAAGGAACATTTCTCCCTTGTAAGGCCCTGCATAGTCAATGTGGATTCTTGACCAAGGGTTTCCCGGCCACTCCCAGGGGTGTAATGGTGCTTCTGCAGGTGCACTCTGATTTGACTGACATTTGTCACAGCCCTTCACCTTCTTTACAATCTCCTGATCCATGCCCGGCCACCATACATAGCTTCGTGCCAATGCTTTCATGCGAGATTCACCTGGGTGGGCCTCATGCAGCTCGGTAAGTATTTTCGATCTTCCTTGTGGGGGTACAACCACTCTGGCACCCCACAGTACACAACCATCTTCTACGCTCAATTCACTTCGCTTGGTGAAGTAAGGGTTCAGCTCTTCAGAGTTGTTTTTGGTTGGCCATCCTTCTAAGATGAAGCGTAGCACCTGTGAGAGGACTGGATCCCTCTTGGTCCACTCTTTGATGTGACCACTATGAACAGGTGTGCCTTACAAATGTTCCATTAACAAGATTGTTTCACCTGGAACTGGGACTGACTCAGGCATCTCAGGCAAGGGTAGCCTACTTAAGCCATCTGCATTACCATTGGTCTGACCAGCCTTGTACGATATTTTGTACTCATAAGCAGACAAGGTCAGTGCCCATCGCTGGATTCGTGGTGCAGCAAGCGCTGGAATTCCTTTTTTCTCATTCAATAAACCCTCCAAGGGTTTATGATCCGTCTTGATAGTGAATGAGTGTCCATAAAGAAACTGATGGAACTTCTTAACTCCGAAAATTATTGCTAGCGCCTCCTTCTCTAAGGTGGAGTAGTTTCTTTCGGCTCCATTTAGAGATCTGGACATGTATCCTATTGGACGTTCAGTTCCTCCTTCCGTTTTGTGGGATAGGACTGCTCCCACACCATAATCTGAAGCATCATTAGCAAGTACAAGTTCCTTAGCTGGGTCAAAATGTACTAGAAGTTCAGCTGACTGCAACAGTTCCTTAGATTTCGCAAAGGCCTCCTGCTGTTCCTTTTTCCACTGCCATTTCGATCCTTTCCTTAAGAGCTGGTGTAGGGGCTCCAGGATGGTTGCGACGTCGGGTAAGAATCTATTATAGTAGTTAAGCATGCCCAGGAACGCTCGTAACTGACTGACATCCTTTGGCTCCGGTGCATTCTTGATTGCATCAACTTTTGCCACCACAGGTTGAATGCCATCACCACTGATTACGTACCCACAGTACGTCACTTCAGGTTGCATGAACAGACATTTTGCCAAACGTAACTTCAATCCTGCTGTGGAGAGCCGACTAAGCACTGCTTCCAGGTTGGCTAGATGATCTGGGTCATCCTTGCCGCTGACTAAGATGTCATCAACTCGCACGACAACATGGGGGATGCCTTGCAATTAATTCTCCATTGTACGCTGGAAAATTCCAGGCGCTGATGAACCCCAAAGGGCAGTCTATTATATTGATAGAGTCCCTTGTGAGTGTTGATCGTAGTGAATTTCTTCGATTCTTCATCCAATAATAACTGTTGGTAGGCCTGTGACATAACCAGCTTGGTGAATTTATTGCCTCCACCTAGTGTGGCAAGCAGGTCCTCAGTCTTGGGGATTGGATAATTATCCAACTTTGAGACTTGGTTAACGGTACACTTATAGTCACCACAAATACGCACTGATCCGTCTTGTTTCACTACTGGAACTATAGGTGTTGCCCACTCTGTGAACTCCACTGGAGATATTATGCCTTCACTCAGCAATCGATCCAGCTCTTTTTCGACTTTCGCTTTAAGAGCATATGGTACAGGACGTGCCTTCATGAACTTGGGTGGAGCACTTGGGTCAACATAGATTTTAGCCTCTGTGCCCTTCAGTGTACCCAGTCCTTCGCCAAAAATGTCCTTGGTGCATCTAGGATCTTCTGCAGCTGAGGGTTGCCCTCTTGGATGCTGAAAATACTGTTCCAGTTAAGCTTAATCACTTGAAGTCAATCCCTTCCAAGTAGATTGGGTCCCGGACTCATCACCACCAGGGCTGGTAAATTATGCTGTTGATTTTGGTATTTGACAGGGATCAGTATTTCACCTGACACTGGTATTTTCTCTCCCGTGTATGTGCTTAATATGGCCTTCGAACTCTTCAACTCTACCTTGTCACGTAACTTGTTGTACGTTTCTTCATTCAACACGGTTCTGGTCGCGCCAGTGTCTATCTCCAATTTGTGTGGTTCACCGCAAAGTTCCACAGTTACTTCAAATGCCTTATGTTTGCTTTGCCCGCGAATGTGATACATAGTCGCTGCATAAACACCTTCTTTGCCGGAAACTTCGTCCACTAAATGTGTTGGCTGCTTCTTCTTCCCCTTTCCTCGCCTGCTGTCTCGCGAACCGGTTTGTTTACCTTCCCGCTTCCCGGAATCGGTTCCTTTGCTCGTCGTTTTCTTGGAATTTTTCTCGCCACGACACACTTTGGCTAAGTGCCCTCTTCGCCCACATTTAAAACACTGAGCATCTTTGAATCGACAGGCTGAAGCTTCATGTTTCTCCCCACAACGATAACACTCTGAATCTGGACGACGATCTTTTGTGTCTTTAGTTCCGTTCTTGTCTTGAGCGTCGACCTGATTAACGCTCCTGGGTGTTGTTTCGGACTGAATATCAACCACGTGCTTCGCCGCTAACTCTTCTCCCAAAGCAATCTCCTCGGCTTTCTTGAGTGTCAATTCTCTTTCCGCCAATAATCTCCGCTGGATCTCCTTATTATTTATACCACAGACCAACCGATCTCGTAGCATTTCTGGTAACGACTCGCCAAAATTACAATGTTCAGTTAGCTTACGCAATTCTGCCACGTATGCTGCAACTCCTTCGTCTTCTTTCCGATTTCGGCTATGAAATTTGTAACGCTCCACTATTTCACTCGGCTTCGGTGAAAAGTGCTTCTCAAGGGTGTCGGCAATCTTCTTGAAAGTTGTCTCCGCTGGCTTCGCTGGTTGAAGTAAATCCCTCGCTAGTGCGTACGTTTTACTCCCGCAAACACTATGTAGAATTGCTCGTCGTTTCCCCGCATCTTCCACCCCATTCGCTAGGAAATACTGTTCCAACCGCTCTACATACTGGGTCCATGATTCTTCTGATTCTTTGAATTCGCCTATTTTCCCGTAGGTCGCCATTCCTGTTCGAATCTAGAATGAAATGTCTCGTCGCCAAATGTAATGAATATCAACCATGAGTGAATCCGACACATACACTAATTTATTCAGTACAGGAGCGAATACATCACGTGATAATGGAGAAGCGCCAATCACAACACCTGCATAGAAGAGGGGGACTGGGAGAAAGAAAGAACGCCTGCTATGAGAACCCTCTATAAAACGCCTGCTATGAGAACCCTCTAATAAATATTCAAATTTATAATTAATAGTTCTTCCTAACTAATAATTTTATTTAGCTAAAAACTTCTTTTACTTTATAAATTAGTGAAGGCTATGTCCCTAACCAAGGTAAGTTTGTTGACAATCCTGGAGAAACTTTTTACACTGTTCGTCTTACGGCACTCGATCGGCAGGTGATTCAACAAAATTGAGCCTCTGTAAGATATGCAAAATTTCTTAATATTTGATTTAAAACGAGGGATTTCCAACTTACTTAAATTGTAACATGATTTAAATTTCACAACATGTGCTGTCATACAGGGCGGTGAATCGTTGTGGTAGATCTTATAAGCTGGTTTCAAGATACATTGCTTATAGTTAGTTTTTAGAGTGTCCTATTTAGCCCTGGTGACAACTTCCGCTGATGGAAGGTACTTAGGAAACTTAGAAATAACTCTTGCTGCTCTGCAGTGTAGCCTTTCAAGTGAATCTAGGTCGTCTTGCCTATTTGTACCTCCCCATACGGATGTACCGTACTGACTGCAAGAATTATAACTCTGAAGTACAGATTTAAGAGATCATGTTTGGGTAAAACATCTGCTCTTCTTTATGAGACTTAGTTTATTAACAAAGCTCTTCTTTAGTTCCTTAATATGAGTGTACCAGCCCAGTTTCTCACCAATATCCACACCAACAAGTCGACTATGTGTTACCCATTCTAAATTATTGCCTTCGAGGTATATGGGTGGATAGGGGCAAGTAAACGATCCTCATTAACTTAGCATACATTCTGATTTCTTTGGGTGTGGTGTCAGCTTGTTCTTCGCACACCAGGTGAACAACTCAATTAGGGATTGATTTAATGCAGCTGAAACTTCATCTATGGTATTCCCGATACAGTATATGGTGGTGTCGTCCGCATACATATAAACGGACTGGACAGACTCTACGAGGTCGCTTGTGTATAAAGTAAAGAGCGTGGGCCCCAAGACACTCCCTTGGGGGACGCCAGAAGATACTGAGCGGAAGCTAGACCTTTGCTCAGTTAAGACCATGTACTGTTGTCTAGATGTAAGGTAACTCGTCGCATATACGACAACTTATATTTAAGCTTTACACAATCGAAGCCGTTCTTGAAGTCAATGAAGGCTACACCCGCGACATAACCCTTGTCTATTCCTTGTCTCCAGGTTTCTGTTAAATAAACAAGGAGAAAGTCGGTGGAGTAGCCCTTGCGAGATGCCCATTGATGATCTGTTACCAGGCGATTGAAGTTTAGCACATGGTCAACAATCGCGCCATCAACGCAGGACTAAAATCTATCTTGGGAGGTTAAGGATGGAAAGAGGGCGATAGTTTTCTATGTCCGTTCCGTCATCTTTTTTTCTGTACTGTCGTTAGTTTTGCTGTTTTCCACTCCAGTGGGACGGTGCATACCTTGAGACTTATGACAATTAATTCAAGTCTAATGATTGCCTTACCATACAAAATGATGCTTGCTTCTGAGGTTCTCACAGATCGTTCCCGAATAAAGAGCTTTCCAAGTGGTTATTTCAGTTGGCAGCCTTCAATGTTCAATAGGCGAACACCAGTCTTTGGCTCTTCTACTGATTCAAAACGTCAACTTGTAGCATTCATTCAGTCTACCCCTGTAGATTTTTGCAAAGTGGCAATGGTACTCTCCTTGGAGTGGTCAGGAAATGGCCCTTCCTTCAGATATTTTTGTACTCTCCGTTTAGATTTCCTAGGTCGTAAAAGAGCTAGTGTCAGTTTGCCGGGATCTAGGCATGTTTGTTAAACGCAACAAAAATCAACTTGATTACATGACAACCAGGACAGACCAGTTAGCCGAGATCCCGGTATCGCGGTGCCGGGATCCCTGCTAACTGTGCTGAGATTTTTCCATGTAATCGCGTTTGCCGGATTAGCCCGGCTCATTGAGCCAGGTATAAAAGTCCTTGTAACTGCATGAAGGTAGAAGATTACACAGCCAACTGCTGGTAAAAGGATGTTACAATCATTCGCCGCATTCTTGTAGCGTCCGTTTTGAAAATACAACTTCCTGCTATAATATATCAAGCGGCTCGGGCCTTCTTCGCGACAAAATCAAGCTCATTCCGGTCTCCCGCGGTTCATCGGATCAGTCATCAACTGGGCTAGTTCGCCTCGTCTAATGCCGGGCGGTAAGTCGTTTCGGCACACCGAAGCAGCCCGGCTAACCGGGCCAGCCCTGCTCGTGTAATCAGGCCCTTAGGGCCTAATTACATGAGCTGGACCGGTTAGCTAGGCTGGTGTTAGTTTGCCGGGATCTCGTCTAGTTTGTTAAACGCAACAAAAATCAACTTCGCGATTACAATGATGACAACCGTGCCAGCCCGGTTAACCGAGTTCTCGGTATTGCGGTGCCGGGATCCCGGCTAACCGGGCTGAGATTTTTCCATCTAATCGCGTTTGCCGTGTCAGCCTGGCTCATTAGGCCAGCGAGAGTACAGCGGGTAATACAATGCTCACGCGCAATGGTTTCAATCCCATGCAAACATGGCAGCCACAAAATTTAAGTGGACCATTGGAATGGTGGACGGCCTTCGCGCGCTCATTGAATTTAAAGCTAATATGGAGTATCGCAACTTGACTTCAATGCTGATAAAATCAGGCAATATGAAGCAAAGAGAAAGACGATGGTGAGAAAGTATTCTTCTGGCGATGTTGACTTGTTTGGGCTAGAAGAAACTACTGCCATTCCTGAAGATGTTGAGGAGTCTTAGAGAAAAGAGTCGGTAGAAAAAGTGAAGTCAGAGAAAGCGCTGATCAACCGGGCTGGCCCACCTTATGTAAACCGGGCTGAAAGTCATTTCGGAACACCGAAGCAGCCCGGCTCATGTAGTTAGGCCTTTAAGCGTTTGCGTAGTTTTGGTAACTTGGGAAAAATTTACTCCTGCCTAATTGTTCGAAATTCTACATGAAATGAGGTAATAACGCGTGGCAATAAATAGCGCGCGAAATACTGCAAAGTTTGTTTCCAAATTGCACTCGCCACTACGTAATGGTGTCAGTGTTGCGGAAATGTTTAAATTTAAGTGTCGGTGAGTATTTAGTGCTAAACCATACCAGAAGATATATGGGAACACTTAATTTTTTTTCCTTTTAATCCACAAAAGCAAAATTATTTTTTTAGGAGTCCTGTCAGTTCGG
>OZ026597.1:6009393-6019393 GCA_964020085.1 Micromussa lordhowensis | reverse complement strand
ATGGGTTTACCGGCGTAATAAAACTCTTGGGATGTTGGGAGAACATTCCAAAACCTTCTAGGCCACTCGCCTAACGGCTCGTGATTTGCAAGCTTTTCTCGTGTTCTCCCAACATCCCGCGTGGTTTATTGCGCCAGTAGACCCTAATAAAGAGCGGTCTATCGGTTAAATAAAATATAGAAAAAGCTAACCTGCGTAGCTCAGCGGTTTCAACAGTTTCCAGAACTTTCCAAGACGTAGACTTTGATGGGTCATTATAAGCACTCTAAATCGGTTGATGCCAATATCATGGTATCAAAATCTGCCAAATCATTGGTGAATATGTTGCTGTCAAATTTGGGGCACAATGGGTTACCATAGCAACGATGTGACCTGCTAAAAACATCCTAAAATTTGGCTTTGAGTATACTTATAACTCAAACACGAGCTCAGTGACCCCTATGTTTTTATTATCGAATTATGATAAGCATGATAAGATGCAACGTTTTGCAAAGTTTAAAAAAAAATTCTGTGGAGTGGGTTCAGAGCCACCTTAAATTTTCGAAAATTTAAGGTGGCTCTGAACCCACTCCACAGAAATTTCTTAAACTTTGCAAACAGTTGTATTCTATCATGCTTATCATAATCCGATAATAAAAAATAGGGATCACGGAGCTTGTTTTTGAGTTATATGTGCTCAAAGCGAAAATTAAGGGTGTTATTAGCTGGTCATATTGTTACTATGGTAGCCTATTGTGCCAGCGACATGTTCACCAATGATTGGGCAGTTTTTTGATACCATTCTTGTAGCATCACTTGCTAAACAGTCCAAGTATTTATCCTTCAAAGTATAGCTGTTAGAAAGTGCTGGAAACTGTTGCCAGCCTCGTTAAACAGATTTCTAAGTCACGAAAACGAGCGGCGAAGCCCAGAGGAACCGCCTGCCCGGATTACCTACATTTTTCCTTTGATTGCCGTCCCCTATTACATATTTTGACGACCCCCTTTGACAACCTTATGACAGGTTTCGGGTAGAGTGCATCAAAAAAATACTATCCGATGCGGTGTTGCTTGATAGCGGCGAAGGGCGAAACGCGTAAAAGCCCGTCAAGGGAGGAATCGAGAGAAGTGTAAACGATAATCGTAGACTTTGTCAGTTGTTGTCCTCTCAAGATCAAATTCGGAGAGTTTAAACGTTTCCATGCAAAAACCTTTTCAAGGTCTCTAAACGTGAAGGATTTCAAAATGGAATCTGCTCGTAAATTGGTCTAGAAATAGAAAGATGAGACATTGATCGTGTGGGTCATGCCTTTGCACGTAAAATAAGAAACGCCTTTGCTGTTCCGCCACCTTGTTCTCCACATGCGAAGCTTTTCCCGCGCGCGGGAAAGGATATTACATTTCGTGGCATCACTTCCTCTTTTGCAAAAACATTTCCGCTTCCTCATCTTTTATTTCCACATCTTTTAAATCAAACATCTTTTAGTTGTATCAGACATCTTTTAGCTAATTTGAACATCCTTTACTTTTACTAAACGTCTTTTAATTGTGTCGGACATCTTTTAGTTTTATCGGACACCTTCAGTTTATAACGAACATGTTTGCTTATTGATTTATTGCGCATAGCATTCATATATGCAACATAACAAGGATATATGCAAATTCGATATTTTGTCCGTAAAAGGCCTTCATAGTTATCTAATTCCAGTCTACTTAACATAGCATAACTTGAGCCTTTTGTGGCAAATGGTCAGTGGTCTTAGTGATTCACCTGTAGCTAGTATCTCATTTTCATTGATTTCTTGTTCGCTAACTATCTCACGATCATTTTGATGTATCTCACGTTCGCTCAAAATATAGTGCGACTGTTGTTTTATGTGGCACACAGTGTCTCAATGGTTCAAATCATTTACATCTATTGGTCCTTCTTCAATAAATATGGTGGTAGTAGTGCCTTCTGTGACAGACAGTGGTCTTAGTGGCTCCTCCTTATATTCTGCATCATTAATAACAACTTGAACAAAAGCTTGAATGTGGAAGTACATCTTTTAATTTGTTGTACAGCATTTGTCTTTTTGCTTGGTCGCTGTGTTGCTCAGTATTTCTTTTGAACTGGCTGAAAAAGAGATCGTCTCCCATCAACAGCAGGTCTGCATGGCTCTAAAACAAAACAATTATTGCTTTCATGACAATACCCAACGATAATTTAATTAACATTCTTTTGAACGACAACAACCTTTTCCTCGACATTAACATTATCTTGTTCTCAAATTCCAAGAGTCTCTTGCAAATTCTCAATACATAGCCAATAGAAAAGGTTTAAACAACTATCAAAATGATCACCACGGAAAATATATTTTTATATATTTTTTCCCACTTATAATGATACAAAATAACATGTGTAAACATTGGAGCTTAAAGGGTTCAATTCAAAGCTTGATCTCTCTTTTATAGTATTTTTTTTTTTAACTTTGATACTTTAAGTACTGTTTAAAACACGAGCAGCAGTGTTTTATCGGGTTTAAAAACACGAGGCGTAGCCGAGTGTTTTTAAACCCGATAAAACACGTGCTGCGAGTGTTTTGAACAGCTTCAAAAATAGCTTCAAAAATCCGCGATAACACCTACCTGCGAATTTTTCTATTGTTTCAAAAACCCGAGAAAACACGTTCATGCGAATTCTTCTGCGGCTTCGAAAACCCGAGAAAACGCGTGCATTGAGAACAATTGATTGAGATCTTTATATAAAGATCACACGGAGATCTTTATATAAAGATTACGTGTGATCTTTATATAAAGATCATGGTAGTCGTTCTCATTTTTACCAGGTATAAAGGTTCATGCACGTGATCAATTTGACGTCTCTGATAGGCTCATGTGCTTATGAATTATTAATGAGTTTTTGAAAATCAATTTCACAATTTGTTGGGTTTACAGAAGTCCTTTCTACTGGAACGTTCCAAACGCTTTGTCTGGATGTGCATACAGGATTGGTAAAGCCATTTCGATTAGCAGCCCCATGCAAAACTGCAGTGCTGTCACATGTATGCAAGAACTGATCATTCTTAAGAGGAAAAATAGAAAAAAAACAACAGAATTCCAAATACCCCAATATTTGGCAAAACTTTAAAGTCTAGGATTTCACTCTCAGTGAGGGTAACTAGTACTCTCAAAATTTGATATGCGTGGCACACGTTTTGAAATCCTTGCCATATTTGAAAACAAATTATGCCATTCTCCTTATTTCATACCTATCCAGAAATTTGATACACTATTTAGGCCCGAAAGCTTCATTACCTATTTTTTGGAGCAACCATTTGGGGGAAACATGCCATTTGGCACGGAATTTACTTTGCATTTGATATATTATGTACAACCGCTGATTAACCGGAGAGCAAAAAGTTTTTGCTGAATTTTAACTAAATAACATATAAACATTACACTTAAACGCCGGGAAAGTGCAGCCATATGAAATCCTCTACATTTACCTACATGTAACAGAAATGGGAATGAATGTAAGTCCTTGTTATAAAGGTTACTCACAAGTGCAATATGCACTATTATTATTCAACAAATTGTAACACTATCCAAATATGGTCATGATGCTCTCGATATCCGTAACAGATATCCGGCGGTATACGTAGCTTCGTACGTGGGAAGAAAAAGTGAAGTGAGAAAATGTCGACAGAGAGATTTACAAGGATTTAGGCTGTTTTGTTATCAATTTGTTGAATAATAAAACAATTATCCTGCTCAATCTCGCGGAATATCGTCTGATTTTAGCTACGGCCTTGTCGGCTAAGTATCAGACGATATTCCGCGCGATTTCGCAGGATAATTGTTAAATAATCCTCCCTGATGACTTGACCACAGCAATCCAGACTTATGTGGGTGCAATTGGCTTTCAGAAGGCAGTACTATGATGATACTTGATGTATGTACACCTCTTTTAGCCAGCCCAAACGAAAAAACGGAAAGCTTTTCCTTTTTTATACTCAACATCTATTCCAGGGTGGTAAGCCTTGAGAAATACTGTAATATCAGTTAAAAATTTTTGACGGCCAAGAAGTGATGCCATCCAATCCCTTAGCCATTCCTTTGACAAGACCAAAGGATCCGGCAAAAAACTTCCGTCAGGCATTTTTAGCAACTTGGTTCTTTCATGCTCTGCATGGAACATCTTCTTCTTTGCAGTAGGCTCTATCGAAATACCCATTCAGAAGCTGCAAATACGCGAAAAACGAACTCAGTTTTGATACCAGAGACTTTAAGATTTCGCTTTTGGCAGTGCTCATTTTAATCATCAACACCCCAGGTTTATACTACAGCATAAGGAAGCTCTTCGGAGCTCATAAAGCCGAACTGGATGGAATGAAGTTTATATTTCCGATATTCCGTCTTATCGATTAAGTAAAAAATATCATTTTGGTCAAAATACTTTTTACCTGTTTGAACACTTCAATATTGGCGCCAAAAACACGACGAGATGAAGAGTCTAAAAAGTCTAAAACGTCTAAAAATCCAACATGGCAGCCATTACAAAGTTGGACAACGAAATAAATAGGAATTAAATTAAAAATTATAACTTGCTTTGGTGACGGGACAAGAGAAGGTACTTTCTTTATAATTGTCTCAGTCTCTTAAGAGGATATAACCAATACCTTTATTAATGTTTTCAACGGTGTTACATCCCTTCGTGTATTCTCTTACCGGTTGCTTTCTGCACTATTTCTTAACCGGCAATACTAGAGGATTGAAACCTCAAGTCAGTGGCATCAAAATTACCACTGTGTACAAACAATCCATTTTCCAAGTTGCGTGGCTCACAGCCATTTTGATTTATTGTAAAAAGTCACCAAACTTGGTCCTTACCGCGCGTGGTTATCCAGGAAAGGTTTAATTTTAATTATTACAATGTTCAATGTTATCATTTTACAATGTTAAACATGGTGTGAATAAGAAATGATATGGTGTTTCTAAATCTCCAACAGGTACAGAAACGGACTTCTTTGCTGGACACCGTGCTTGTAAATGCTTAGAAGGCCAATATCGAACCCACATGTTCAAAGAATGCTCTAAGTGTGGACAAGGGGGACTGAAGTGCCAAGATGATTATGCTACATTGAAATCTGGTCATTGGTGGGAATGGCGAAATGAGACACACAAAAATAGGTACCAAGTTTTCATTAAAAATCTCCTGGCATCTTCACCGACCATAGATACTTTCCATGTACAATACCCGTATGCAGTACCAACGCCTTATAAATGCCCATTTGAAGAGTCATGTAAGGGAGGTTTAGATTCCCCGTGTGAGAATGGGTACGAAGGTCCACTTTGCAGTGTTTGCAGTTCAGGACACCATAAACAGTTGAAAATTTGCAAACAATGCCCATCAAAGAAATGGATCGCTGGTCAGTTATCCATAACCCTGGCCATTGTACTAATTATCATCGCTGTTTTGGTGTGGACGAGCCGAAGAAAAATTAAGAAGAAAAAAGAAGGCAGTCTCATGGATATGTTTCTTTCAAAGCTCAAGATCGTAATTGGCTTTTATCAGATCACGCATGGTTTGCTGGATGCATTCTCGTACATAAAATGGCCTGGTTCTCTTGAAAGCATCGCAAAGCATTCGCAATTTCTTCAGTTGAATGTCCTGCAAATAGCACCTGTGCAATGCCTTTTTCCCGAATTGCGCTTGGATGCATTTGGAAGCCTCTTTTCAATAATGGCAGTGAATGCTGGTGTCGTTTGCCTTTCAAGCATTGCTTACGGGATGCAGAGGCTTATCATCCTCAGAAATCACAACCTGGGGGACGAAGAAAAGTCAACAAGAGTCTCACAATCAAAAGAGCTGGTGTACAGGAATTTGTTTTTCTTCCTGTACGTAACGTACCTCAGCACGTGTTCTAAGACAGTCAATGTTCTGCCACCGGCCTGCAGGAAACTTTGCCGAGATGGCAAGGAAGAGCAGTGTTCCAAGTACCTGAAAGCAGATTACAGCGTGTCATGCCAAGGTCAAAAGTACAATCATTACCTTATCGTGGCATACATTTCTACTGCCTACATGTTTCTCCTTCCTTCTGCCGTATTCATCGCCATCTGGAAACAACGAAGAGCAGCATTGACCAAACAAGATGCAAAGAGATCACAGGGACTCGCCTCCAATCAAGAAATGATCTCTGGAATGCGTTTCCTTTTTGTAAATTACAAAACCAGTTCGTGGTATTGGGAACTGGTAGAAACGGCTCGTAAAGTGATCCTAACATGCGGTCTTATTTTTGTGGGACAAGAGAGTAGGTCCTACATCGGTTTGGCATTGGTATTCACTGGGATGTATGGGATCCTTTTCGCCTGGGTCAAGCCCTTGAAAGACGTCATGGAGAACAGACTAATGACTACTTCCATCGCCGTGACAGTTTTTAACTTGGTTATTGGAGCCGTAAGCAGGATTCCCGCCGAAAACATAACGACTGGCACTGATACTGATGCACGTTTTTTCAAGATATTGGTGTTCGCTGCAAATGTGTTGGTGATTGGCCTACTTGTAGGTATGATTCTATTGTTACTATAATTGGATATGAAAAAGCTATGCAATATACGTATGACGATTAATTGAAATTGCCGCCCATCCGCGAGGCAAGGTTAAATGCCCTGTTCGGAAGTTGTACTGTCTTTTGTCATAGAAAAACTTGGAAATCAATTTGATGGCCTGAGTTCGAGTGCTAGGGGATCCATATATTCATAAACAAAAAGAAGATAGCGTTAATGCCTATTTTGTTTTAATTGTTTTTTTTAGTTGTTTGTCCTGTTCGGGTCGATACGGTAGTGTTGTTTTAAAGTTATGCTATGAGTCTATGAGGATCGATTTCTAGTTACTTGACATCATCTATACATGTAAATCTTACAATATTAATTTATCCTGGCACACGGCAAAGACGTCCTCTTGCTGCGGTAAGAAAGAACAGTATTGTTATGTTGCTCAAGGTTGCTAGGGGTTTTCAATGGGGTTTCACCTTCGACGGTTGACAGTTTAAAATATTGCTTTTTGACGGTTGACGACCATTTTTTCGGTTTTCCGTTGGCGTTTAAATTTCAGGGATGAAGGAATGAGTGAAAATTCAGCCGACGAAATGAATTTTAATATTTACCGTTGTCTCCTTGAGCCTGTTTAGACATGTCCCGGGTGAACAAGTTCAATAATGCATATATCTTTGAAAAAGTGCAAATTTATGTAGTAATCTTGTATTTAATATAATTTCGTTACCTATTTACGCGAGTTTTGTGACTTCCAGTAATTTTAGTCAGAAGTGCATATGTAACTGTTGTTCAAGGTCTTTGGCGAACTATAGAGTGTGTGCAAAGACACGGAAATGGATGAGTGCTATGGAAAACATTTCTTGCGTCGGTGCATTCTTGAGTCCTATCCTTAGGTCCTTTGCAGTTCAAAACAGGAAGCTCTGGGATTGTATTTTGCATATCCGTATTCTTCATTATGTCTACATCTAGATTTTTCTTGATAGAAAGCTATAGCTCAAACAATAAGAAATAGCATGCACTATGCCAACATATCTTTATGTTTTCAAGTTTAATTTTATTGCTAGCTAATTTTAAAATTCTTGAAAAGATCATTTTTACTGAAGCTCTAAATATTTTAGTCGTATCTGATAGGAGCACCTCATAGCCTCTGAAAACGAAGAAAAGGTTTGCTCTAACTCCATTCTTGGGGAATAAGACTGTCACAGTGTTGAACTGATATATATTTTCCTATATACAAAAGTTAAAACAATGACTTAAGAGAGAAGTTAACGTTTTATGGAAGAACTTATAACTTTTCGTGTCTTTTGCTTTTAAGACTTAAGAGCGGCTTGCTGTAACGTTACCTGTATAAAGGTATAAATGCCTCTGACGGATTAAAAAAAATAATCATTTTTCTCGAATTTTGCCAGGATGAAGGTCTTTACCAACTTGTTCAAAATTGTAACTTTGAAGTTTTTTGAATTTCTATTTATCTGTCAAGATGGCCTTACGTATTCTTCCCTTAAAGAGCAAAACTCGACCCTAAATATTCTCACACGCTCTTTGGTTAATTTTCATTGTTAATAAGCTGGCAGACACATGAATTTATAATCTTGCGATGCGTCAACGAGCGAGAGCGGACAATTTGACAATTTGTCCTCGTAAAAAAACAAATTGACGTTACTTTTTCATGCATCTGTCCTGTTATAGCCTGCGTCGCAGACGCTACCTACCGCGGATTACTAGCGTCAGCGAAGTAGCGCAGAAATCCTTGTTCCAGACCCCCAACGAGGAAAACGAACACCGGAAATCGCTTTCGAAATGTTTCTCAATTGTAATTGGTTATTGCCAATACTCCCGCGGAGCCCAGAATAGATGGTAAAAAATACAAAGCAACAGATAAAAACGGAAAACAGGCAGGCCAGTCCGCTTAAGTCCCCTAATAACACAGCATAAAATGCCCTTTACAAACAAGTGTGAAGCAAAACAGGTTGAGAGACCGGAAACACGTGCAAATGTGCAAAACGGTGTTCTACTTCTGCTCCCTAGTACACATTATTTCACTCGGGGATCTTTTCCGGGTGTAGTTAGCGGGAGATTGTCTAATACCCAATGAGATGAGTTAAACAATTGCTTTATGAAGAGACCAATCACACATTACTACTCAGATCCTAGTAGTTCTTTGGCAAGGATTTGTGCGCTAATTCGCAGACGGTTATTTACGGGGGAATAAAACAAAAACAGGCTATCCTGTTATTGACAATGAATTTCGTCATAACCTTGTCAAAGTAGTCTGCGGATTCACTCGGCTATCGCCACGTGGATCCACAACTACTTTGACAATGTTATGACGAAATCCACGATCAACAACAGGACAGACGCAATGAAAACTGGCGACAATTTAATGAATTAAATTTTTACTAACGTTAGCAATCCCAAATGACAAGCACAGTTGAGTAAGGTACCCCATAATATCATCTTTTAGCAGATATTTAGCGTTGCCAGATCCGCATGTACTTAAAATATCAATTTTTTTTTTTTTTAATATCAAATTTTTAAAGTTATACGCTTGGACGATATTGCTTCACGCGAAATTTAGATCAAATTTGTGGTGCAGAAAGACAATCTGGCGCGTGGATTGTATCAAAACTATTTTTCTGGGAAAAGTAGTACTTCATCTTAGTTGTATCACAAATCTAGCTTACCTGGGCAAAAGACGCAAAGACTAGGCACTTGAGCTAATTGTCTGACATGTGTTACCTTTCATACCGCGATCATTATCTGTACACTCTGTTGCCCCTGGGTCTTTCCTCCAGTAAAACTTTCTAGGTCTATACGATCAGTTATTGCAATTAAAACTGCTATCAGTTTTATTTTGACTAATAGGGAGCGTTAGATCTTAATTTCCCGCAAACTTCTTACTGCAGTTTGACAGCATTCTTTAATTCTGTGTTTGAGCTGGCAGATTTGTTTGCGAGACATTTGACAACTACCTATGTATGACGGGCTGTTTAGACGGCTGACACATATTTGCGCTTTTCTTATTTCACGGTTGGCGGTTAATATTTATGCTGTTTGAACGTTGAAGGCTTACCTCATTGAGACCCTCTTGAAAGGATTTTAATGTAGTAAACAAATTGAGACCATTTTGCCACCATCAGTGCACTAGCTATCTCACATGCTGTGCCAAAAACTCGAGTCTTTTTGTTTTTGTTTTGCTTTCAGTTCAGTACGCCTTGCACCTCTATGGCTACTTCAAAGAGTGGCGTAAAAATCCGCATTGCTCTTTTTCTTGCTGCCTGGCGTTGCTTCTCCCTCTCAACGATTTGCAAGGAGAAGTTCGTGAACTGGTTGGGAAAAACGTCTTGAAAACCCAGCTGCAAACAGGAGACTTTGAAATGACTACACTTCGCGGGGCTGTCAAAAACAGTGGAGCATTTGATGTTACTCTGGAGGAAGGTGAACAAGACGATGATCGCGCTTTAGGCCTGCACGATGACAATCG
>OZ026597.1:5996893-6006893 GCA_964020085.1 Micromussa lordhowensis | reverse complement strand
TTTTATGTAAAATTATCGCACTTCTGAGTGTTTTTAAAAGAAAATACTGACGCATGGACGTCCTATGTTTTCAATTGGGCCCGCTAAGGTAACTGCAACAGGAGGCAAAGAAATGAAAGGAATCCGTTCAATTTCATATTTATCCTTTCAGAAGGTTTCATCGCTATTGCCTGCATGTCATATCTTAAGCCTGTTACAGACTTTGGGATTCGCAGACAATTTATAGGTATTCGTTAAAGTTTTGGCAGACATAAAGGAATTGAAATAATCAGCTGTAATATATTCATTCCAGTTAAAAAATTATCTGGTTTTAAGAAATATCTCTTGCCTGTGCTTGCTAAATGAAGTTTGTAGTGATTTTAATTAGTTTTCCGGTAAATTCTGATAAAAGAGCGGAGCAAGATAACAAATCACGGGTAACCTTATTTCGTAAGCGGAAGGACTTGATTCATATGTATTTATCAGGCGTGTGTGACGCCAAGGAATACATGGACAAAACAATAGCTCTCTAGTGCCTCCTATGAAGGAGTTTGTACACAATTTTAAACATTTTCTCAAGTAGTTTGTCATAAGCCAAAAGCAGGGAAACAGTATGCTTCTGTATCAATTCTGATTGATATTTAACCCTGCTCATAATATAATAGCACTTAATAGTGCTGTTAATATGTCTGATGACATTATGATATTCACCTCTTGCGCCTGCTTTATAGGATTATGTATACAATTTATTGGTTAATTGTAACATTCGTGGTGAGATGTAAAAGCAGGGAAGCTAATAAGTTGGTACAACCTCGTTCCCAGGGTTTTTCCCTTTCCCAATTTCATGAAGGGAAAAGCCCTGGGAACGAGGTTGAAGTTAGTAAAGGCGTTTCATTTCCAATGCCTCCCTTCAGTACTGTGAAAAAGGGATTTATAAGAGAATTGTTTATCTTACATCTTTGGCATGACGAGGCAGGAAAATGATAACCATATATATCAATGTCAGTTTGTGTCAGTGGAAAAGAAAAGGTTTCGTTTTCTGCATCTCTTTACCGTGTTTTTGTTTTTCATATTCCTGTTGAAAAGGGTTATGTAGACAATCTTGCAGTCCATCTGCAAAGGTTTGGTAAAATAAAAGCCGAGGGAAAAAATAAACTAAAGTTTCAGTAAAATGTTGGTGAAGTGCAAGAGATATATCCATTTTAATTCATATTATATTGCTTATGCGTGCTGTTAGGCATTTGTCCTATTTATTGTTTGTCCCTTCTATAAATGGTATGTAGACATTTTAACTAGTTGACGAAACGTAAAGCAGGGTGGCAGAGGAAACAAAAGACACGTATCCATTATAATTTAGGGTCTCTTTACAAGACACCAGGATGGTTTTTGACCAAGAAAAATTCACCGGGACTCGGCCTCGGGTTAACACTTTTTCCTGGATAGCTCTTTCCGAGACACGGATTGACATTTTTCATGTAGTCCTCCAATTAGAATTTATAGTTGACACTTAAGCACATATAGTCATCACTGTTGTTTCATGATGAGCCACTCTCGTTCACTGAAACCAGTTTTTGTCGAAATAGCTTTACTTAATATTCCTATTTCTCCCTCATCCCCTATTTTTGTTTACCGCGATGTTGACCCTGCAGGTGTAAACATTTAACACTTAGTGCCACTATGACGAAAATCGCATCCTTGAAATCTGAGCCATTTTAAGACATAAACAAGTAGTCTGTACAAGAGCAAAAATGCTGTTTACTGTTGTTAAATATCTCTTTTCGTTCCAAAGATATTCAAGTTTTTAAAATATGCAAATTGGCCAAGTGATGACGTCACAACCGCAACCCAACCGCATTTTGATCAAATATGCGGATAAACAAGGATATCTCAGTCAATTTGTATAATAAATGTTTGAACTTTTACAGCAAGATTCTACTAGAGGCGCTCCGCGATATGAGTATAACAATTTTTGTTACCTTGGCAACATACTAGGTTCCAGACCTCCACAATATTAAAGGCTTTTTGTAGGGTTTTTGTAGGCATTTGTAGGGTTCTATATTGATATTTGCCAGTGTGCCTCATCTGCATAATCCAGCAAGCATATAAAGCCATTAGGTTGAGTTCAAAGCCTTGTTTAATGTTTTCCAAGCTTTAAATCACTAAAATATATATATCAGGCTAGAGGGGACTGGAAGGAGTTGGTTTCGATGGAAACAAAAATTGTTATAGCTGTAGCTGTGTTGCATTTAGAACTATTAGCCTACCAAGTTTCAATGGTTTCTGCTGCAAATTGACCGAGATAGCGCTATTTATATACTTGATGTAATATTTGGTTGGGTGTATGACGGCATCAGTAATTTCATTTGCATATTTTACTCATTTTTCAAACTTAAATATCTCCTGAACCAATGCAGATATTTGCAAAAGGTAAACGGCGTTTATAATCTTTCGTAGAATTCTATGTGATTATCCTAAAAAATCAAGGGGCAAAAATTTGGTCATAGTAGCACTTTAATGACTAGACCATTGGGAAACAGTGACTTTTAATTCCCGAGAATCTCAATGTTTCCCGATACGAAGTCGAAGGGAACATTAAGATTCGAGGGTAAGAAAATTCACTGTTCCCAATGGACCAGCCATTAAAAAAAAATGTTTTAGTATATACTAAAACAGTGGATAGCGTTGATGGCGCTCGCTGATTGGCTCGTCAAACTCCGGATATCCTGTGCTATTTACCTCCGAGCAACTCGAGAGAAAATGGCATCCGGTTTGCATCCGTGAAAAGTGATTAAATCATCCAAACTAATTTGTTTTTGGTGTTTATTATCTCACTGTTTTAGTATAAACTAAAACAACTATTCACCTCAGTGTCGGTGGCTACCGGTGGATATTTACCGCTAGCCACCTCCACTTCGGTGAATAGCTGTTAAATAAAGCAAAACAAATGGGTCAAACCGATGGTAAACAAAAGCAAATTTTTAATATTCCAGCGACAGCAGGCCACCATCAACTGTGGTCAACATTTCGCGGGTAACAGTAAACTATTTTCCGTTTGACGTCATAGTCTTCGCAATGTTGCCCACTCATGGCATTTGGCGGTAAACAGTTTTGTTGTTAGCGAATGAATGGGCGCGTTGTAGCGGTAAAAACCCCAGCTATATAACAACACATTTTGTAAACGATTAGCGGCAAGCCGACTGAAACTGGTATCCATATATCCTGGAGTACTGTAAAATAAGACTTGTTATTTGCTGATCTGTGTCTGCCGTAGTGCTATTTAAATAGTAAACTGATTTTTCTATATAGATATTGATGAAATACTGGAATGTTTCTTCTTCCTAAAATTTGATTTTCTTTTCCATTGCGTAGATAAACTCAAGTTAACTTTTCCGACACATAAAATAACATTTTCTTAAAAAAACGTACTTTATGTTTGCGTTTCATGAAAGTGGTTGTCACATTAATTTACTCATTTTCAATTACAGACCCTTTCTCAGTTAAAGTGATAACTGTTTTCGGTGATTTTAAAATGAATACAAAACTGAGGTGTCTTAAGCCGTGTTCACATTAGGCCTCGATTATGATCGAATTTTAATCGAATTAAATATGAAATGGGTTCACATCAACTAATTACAGTCCCTGATTATAATTGGATTGGATTATAATTACAGTGCGTGATTGAACAAAATGGCGGACACGTGGTGGTTTGTCTCATCCCGTTGTTGCTGTTTCAGACGGCATATTTTTCTTCTTTTAGCCTTCAAAGCTTCCTTTGCCTTTCTCCTGGCCTCCAAATGAAGTATTGCGGTGAATATCATGGCAGCTGTTCCATAGGGCGCCATTTTGTTTTTAACTTTAGATTGCGAGGTTGCCCTGCCTAGTTTATTTGAATTTTCGCAGATGTGAATAGAACCATAATTGAATAAAATCGAATGGAGTATGATAGATTGAATCGTAATTCAGTTGAATATAACGAGCATTTAGTGTGAACACGGCTTTAGATTTGGATGTTTCATCAATATCCATATTATATTAATATAAGGGTTACGAATTTTATATTCTCATGCTAATGGTACACTAATGGGAGGTCATATACTACCGCGAAGCGCGCGGGCCGAGGTTAGTAAGATATTTATTATATCTCTACTGTTTGCCTGACGGGATCGGGAACGATTTCTATTCACCCGGAACGGCTACAAATTTCCGACGCACCTCGAAAGCAAAACGAGTCAATTTTAAAAAGTCGTTGTTAACTGACTCTCAAGTCGCTAGCAGGTTTTAATACACAATTTCATAAGAAAAAGAAAGTTTTAAACTTTTACTTGCTAAAAAAGTTAAGAACACTTGGCGATAAAGTCAAGAAACGTTTTGCCACCAAAAACAGCTTCAAATATTAACGGGCCGTATAGTAGAATACGACCGGCTAAATTGACCAATCACAGCGCGCGTACCAACTGAGAGATATAGTAAAATAATAATAATAATGTCCATCCCATTTATAATTTACTCGGCTTTTGAGAACTATGATCTGTACCTGCGGGAAAGAAAAATTATTTGTAGTTATTTTGATTAGCTTTCTGTAAACTTTGGTATAAAACAGACAGAGCAGGAATAATAAACATCTCAAAAGCAAATGGCTGCTAAGTTGTCCATTGACTGTTGTACAGCGCCGCAAATGATCCCCGACTGCAAATGATCCCTAGACCGGGAATGATCCACAAACTGGATTCTCTATCTTTTTATTTATTTTCATCAAGTAACGATAAAAGATATACTGGCAACGTAAACTATGATTTAAATATAATTCTCATGACAGTCCATCTCATTTTCTCTTGACAGTTCTTCAGAAAAATTACGTGACAAAATCAAAGCTCGTAAATAGCAACACCATTTCTTAACGAGTGATCTACAACAATAATAGCTTAATGCTACCGTAACCAAGACATAAACTACTAGTGTATATTTTATTTGGATGCCATTTCTGGGTAAAATAATCACTCAAAACGCCTAACAATATGAGAAGTAACGGCAAAATGAGTCTAAAATTCGACTCAGCCTAGAACAATTGTTGGTGAATATTTAACAGCACTGGGAAACGAATAATAGTCGATTTAAATATACTTTTCATGCTAATTGGTTGCGGCGGATATTAGGGACCTTACGATCCGACAACGGCAACGGCGACGTGGGACTTTTTTACTTCCGGTTGCGTACTGCGCATGAGTAGATTTCTGAGACGGCGGTGTCCCTTCCCGCGCGGACGTCGAGAAGCCTTGTTTGACGTTGTACGAAAACGTGGGATTAACCAGACCGAAGCATGGCAAAGGAATCAAGGTAGAAACGAAACTTTGCGGCTAAATTTAAAGAAAATTAGTTTGTATGATATGTCTGAAACGAAGAGAGCGTGGAGTCTTTTGTACACGACCACAAACTGAATGGAGAGAGATTTCTCAGTGTTTGTGTATTTGTACTTCACTTGCTCTCATTGAGCTATCTTATAAGTTACTTTTTTTTTCTCAGTCGGAAAAAGAGAACGATTAAGCTTAATTTTTATTTGGTTTTACTAGAAAAAAGTAGAGAGATTTTGTCGGCAACGGTACAAGATTCGACTCTTATTCAAACTGTATAATTTGTTTTCATTCATGATCAGGTAATTTTCATTTACAAACGTAGGTTAACCTTATTTTACAAGGAACTAGCTGGCTGGGTTTAATAGTTCTATCGACAAATTCCTGACTACTTGAAATATTGCTATATTTATATCCGAATAAAAAACAAATAAAAAACAGAGATGTGCACATTCCATTGCCAGTTCCTAATTTTAAAATAAGAATTATTTTACAAAATCTGAGATTTAGATGTATTTTGCTCGCAAATGCTACAAATTGTTTAGTAATTATATTGTGTGTTTCCTTCATTCGAAAGCCAAAGGAGTGCTATCATGTATTTTTTCATGATCATTTCTTATCTGTCAACAAGTTCAGCTAAATTTTTTCTTGGAAGACTATAATATATGTAAGGAGAAAAAATTCAGAGTTCAATTTGCACATGATAATGTTATTGACAACAAATTTTGCTGATATACTTATATTTCTTCCTAATGAAGTAATTTTGTTGCACTGCACTTTCAGTCAATCAATGAAATGGACTGAAGAACACGAACTGCTTATGTTGAGGGAATTGATGCTTTTGCAGCCATGGCTGCACAAGAAAGGAACCAGTGAGAGAGGAGATGATTGGGAAAAGCTGGCAGTATCCTTAAATGCTATCCCTTATCCCCAATTCCGTGTTACTCAACGGTCTGTTCGTGACCACTATTCTACAATGGAAAAGAGAAGAAGAAAAAAAGTCAGGGAAGAAGACAGAGCCTCGGGTATTGCCCCTGAAGAGGACAACGAACTAGATCAACTGTTAGATGAAACCATTGAACTCTTTGATGAGTGTGACAAAATCACAGATCAAAAAAAGCAGAACCAGGAAGAAGAAGCAAAGAAAGCAGAGGAAATGAGGAAAAGATCATTGGAAACTTTTCAAGATAGTGCAAAAAGGAATGCCGATGAACAGCAAGGAGCAAGACCGAAAAAGAGTAGAGCTAGTGGTGCAAACACTCTGGCTTACCTGAAAGATAGAGCAGAAGTAGAAGCTACTTTGAAGCGTGATGAATTGGAGATAAAAAGGCAAGAGTTAGCACTGCAAGGAAAGGAGCAGGAAGGAAGACAACAGCAGTTTGATATGATGAACAAGCAAACTAGAGATATTCAGCAGCTTCAGCAGCAGCAAATGCAGCAGTTTATGCAAATGAATGCAAACATGATGCAACAGCACCAACAACAAACCCTTGCACTTATGGAGCTAATGAAAAAGTTTGCTGATAAGTGATGCTGATCAATCTATGCAAGAGGTCATTTAAATGCACAAAGAGTTCACATTTTTATTAACTTGAGAACATTTTTAAGGAAGTTAAAAATTAAAGATTTTGAGTAATTATTATTGGTTTACATATATAACTGTGAAGGAAATGTTGCTTAATATTACTAACCTTTGAAAGCCACTGACATGTTACGTGACAAGACATGTTATGCCAGTACCAAAACCCTGTTCTTAAGATGGTTAGGGCTGAAGGAACTGGGACTGAACCTTTATTAAGGCAATATAGGGCTTATCGAACTATAGAATTGCATTACTCTCTCACCATTATCTGTTCTCATTAAATGTTTTGTTTGGTGGCATTTACTTCACTTTAATTCCAATATGTTAGCCTTTCTCAAATGTATAATTTTTTTATTAAAAGCAGTTCAGTTTTCCAAACAAAAAGTGTCATTTAACTTTTGTAAAACCTGTTTGGCAGACTTAGTGAAAATAATACCCAATTTCAGGGGGAGAAACATCAAAGTAGTCTGATGTGGTGGATCCATAACAACAAACACGAGCATTGTGAAGAAGGGCACATGTCACATACATTTTGCCAACAGCACTTAAACTTATTTTCAAGTTTTTTTTGAAGTCCAGAAATTTAAAATAATTTATTATATCACCAAAAATCCATTCAACAGAAACTCTAACTTCACTCATACATTCATTCCATGCACGCTGTATGGGAGTTAGTCCAGCTCCTCGAAAAGGTCCTTGCAGATGTAGGCGAAGGGGATATGCTGGATCTCCATAAATACAAAGTCGTTGCAATTGGTTTAACACTCCAGATCTAGCTAACATTCCACTATCATGTCTCTTTCCCTCGACAGGCCCAAATAGGTTGGCAACAAGACCACTGGGTGCTGCAATAGATTGAAACTTTATAGCATGGACTTTTTTGTGGCCATTGTATAAGCACTTTTGGTTTTGTCCTGGTCGGCAAATGGGCCTCACAGTACCATCAACAAACCCCCAACAGTTGTCAAGAGCAGCTCCCCTGTTGTGAACTGCAGCAGAAAACTCCTCTAAATGATTGGGGCTTAACCAATCCTGGTTCAAATCAGTAAGAAGGCGGTTCCATGTTTGATACAACTCGTTCATAACAGCATTTGAGATCATACACAGTTGTGGTTCCGGCCTTCCAAATCTGGGTATCATGTCTACGTATCTACAGGGATAGGCAAATCTTTTTAGAAAAATACACAATGCCTCAACCATGTCGACATTTACACCATTGTAGCAAACGATTCGATCCGGTAAAGTCAATACATCTGCCAAGTTGTAGATGTCATTCTTGTAAAATCTAAACTCAGTTTTACATTCATCATCTGTCATCTTGTCGAGGTCGAAGCGCTCGTAGTTTGTGTAGGGTAAATCCGGATTTTTAGGCTTGTGTAAATCGTAGAGTAGCACGAATTCTTCAGCGTTAATCAAACGGGAAGCATGAGCCAGGAGAATGGTGTCACGAAACTTAGGCATAGTTTTGAAAAACCTTTCGTTGACATCAATGGCCGTCGTCAACGTTCTCGCTCGTAAAATTCGTAATCTCAATTTTGGCGGGAACGGCAACAGGACGTAGCCCTGCTCGACCCAGACTTCTCACGTTGCCGTTGCCGTCGCCGTTGTTGGATCGTAAGGTCTCTAATATATAGATTTAGGCCAGCCTAAAAGCGTAGCTCCTGGGCCGGGTTGTTCAGAGCCCGATCAAACTAGCCGAGGATAAAGTAGAATTTTGATTTGAGTTTTGTAACTTTGCGGTGAGATTTTCTGTATATGGTTTTTGTGTTTTGAATTTTAATGAAAGCAAAATACGCAAAACAAAAGCAGTGAAAAAACTTTGTACAAAAGAAAAGGTTATAATTCGGTTAAATTTTAATCCTGGGTTAGCGTTAACCGGCTTCCTACCAACCCTACGCTGTTTACAGCAAGTTAATCCTGACATGAGCCCGCGATCTGATCGAAAAAAGCAGCACTTGGGCAGCGGTCAACTTTAAAAAAACACGTGACCTCGATGAGCCCTGAACTTGAGCCCGCGATATGGTCACGTGATACTGGTCAGCGGATTCCTTGTTTTGACAGGTGTCAATTGACTGCAACATGGATGTCCAAAGGACGCTTTAAACCAAGGGTACATGTGCTCTGTCAACCTACAAGGAAAGCCCGCGAAAACTGAAGCCTCGTTTTGGTTTACGTGTCAATTGTGGCCGCCATGTTGCGCGACTCCACCACCGTCGTCGTCGTCGTCGTCGTCGTCGTCGTCGTCGTGCGTACGCGCCCACGAGCAATACCGCTAGCCATGATACACATGAGAAAATCAGTTCATGGGTTCCCTTCAGTTTCCTAATATGGGTATGGGGCTCCGCTTGGCGGCCTTCGGCCGCCGGAGCTCCGCTAATATCACCGAAGAAAACTCGCCAGCACCAACGGGACAACCACAGGGGAATGCCACAACAGTTCATTACAATTTAAACCGGAAGAGAAGATCCTTATCACGGATAAATCGACGTCCATGCAAAGTCCGAGCCGGTCAGGTGGTCCATTCCAGAATCTAATCAAACTCGTATTTTTGACAATTGTAGCAAAACGCGTTGTTATCAGAGTAAACTTGCAGTATACCATTCGCGCCCTCAAAAAACCCTGCTGACCTGTTAGGAAAATCCCCCACAGTACACCAAAATAATCATAATGCCTCAAAATATCATAGCCAGAAATTCCGAGCCGTAACCCCCCGCGAAGCGTGACGAAACACTGCCATGTGCTCTCTTCTTATTTATAGGAAAATGTATGGAAATTATCGTCCAGTTGATCGCTGAAGAGATTAAGGTGGTTGAATTTCACAGTCCCAATCCAAAGCTCTTTCGTTGTGGCAATACCTTTAATTTGGAAGTGGTTTCGTTGTTGAACATAATATAATTCTTGCGGTTTTTGCTTTTGAAGAATCGCATAAAACTTACAAGAATACGCCATACTAACCTTTTAATTTCATGCAAACCATTGACTCTTTGTTTAAAAGTTTCTTCAACCTGCTAATGAGTGGAATCAGCATCCCAATGTGGAACTTTAAGACCACATGAAGTGCTTTCAATTTCCATATTATTAGGCTCTCTTC
>OZ026597.1:5979393-5984393 GCA_964020085.1 Micromussa lordhowensis | reverse complement strand
TTGAAAAGTTTAGCTAAACTTTTCAAAATCGTTGTTTGCAACCCATGTCAATCTTCTCCATCCTTGACCATCTGTGTTCCTTTATGGTTTATTATCATCTCTTTGATGATCTTCTATCTTTGTAAAGTATTATTTTTAGGTTTTCTTCATTTAACGGTAATTTTGTCGATGCCTAAAATAACTCAAAATACCGTGACTGAGCCCCTTTAAATCTTTAGGTTTCAGGCACTTGTACTGTAGCTGACATTCTTATTAGGTGAAACCAAAGTTAACTTAAGTGCATCACTGACTCATGTGGAGGTGCAGTAGTCTCTTGGTTAGAGCATTGGAGCAGTTTGAGGTTATACTTAAGACAATAAAGTTTACTCCATCCAGGATGCCAGTTAACCAGAAGGTAAACCAGCTGACAAAATGGTGGCCTGGTACTGTAGTTACTTGTACCTTGCAATGGACTATCATTCCATCCATGTTGGGGCAGAAGTTATGGTCAAAAATTCATCTCATGATAAACTCAGTACTATAATCCTACTTGTATAAGTTGATGGTTTCTAAAGAAGACCTTTTTGTACATGTATGTAAATGGATTTAATTTTGTGGGATATTTGTGCTTTTTATAGGGAGAATGAAGAACCAAACCAACAGATAGCAAATACATTACTGAAAGAAATTCAGGAAGTTGAGCAAATTAAAAATGATGCCACCAGCACAGAGAGGAGAGTTCTGGGTAAGCTCTTGTAAATGTTTGAGAGGACTACCATAAAATTTGCAGGTGTGCTCATCATATATTTCGAATGAAACAGACAGGTACACAATTGTTGCAGCTACATGTATTACAGAATATAGTTAATAATTTACATACCAGTACATAAATTGTAAAAGGCATCTTGAGAAGGAAGTTGTCAAAGATTATGTTGCAATTTCCAACTTGAAGATAACTTTATCTGTAAGTGTAGGAGGTCCAAAAAAGAGAACATAACCTGACATCCTCAATTGTTTATACTTGTGATTTGGTCGGTTCTGTTGCACACCTACTACTTCTTTGGAAAGTATCTGGCAAGCACTGCTACAACTATTTACATATTATATAATTGTAGAATTAAAACCAAAATACATGTAACCCTCCCTTGATTAGAAGACCAACATCATACTGTCTAACAAAGATCATGGTTAAGATGAATTCCCCTTAACGTTCAAGCAATAAGTGAAAAAATCAATTATTAGAAAACTACTTGTAGCACGGGAATATTTTGAACACTATTTGCAGGGTTTGTACGGGTCCTGGAAAACCTGGCAAGACCTTATATTTTATTGTGGCATTTTCCAGGACTGGAAAGTCCTGGAAAAAGTCTTCTTGTCCTGTTTTGATTGGCCAGACAGCATGACAAATCATTTTGTAGAATGAGTGTAAACACTATCTAATACAGTAAACACCAAGTTCTGATTTGCTTGAATATAAAACATTTACTAAAGTCACTAAATAAATTTATCAACTCTTTTAGAAGCTTGATAGAAGACTGAAAGTGGTCAAAGAAGAGGAAAAGAGTGGTCAAATGTATGAGGCCCTGCATGTAAGCCTAATCCCTTCAGACAAGTCTGACACAGAGGGCAATGCTTTGGACACCAGACCTCTCTCAACCTGGAGGACAGATGAAGTAAGCAGGTATTTTCGACTGCTTGATGAGCGTTGGAAGGCAGGCATGACATTCCAGAGACTTGGTCTTTCAAATGAAAGGACTACAACTGGAGTCCCACAACAATTGCTTTGGGCCATGCGTGCTGATTAAGGGGCAGTATAAGGGTCTTATGCAAATGTGATGATGATTTATTACATGTATGTGTACTTGTCTTTTCTGGCATGCAGACCAGATGTACTGCATATTCAAATCAGTATTGGAGTAAATAGAAAGAGAATTTTAATGGAAGTCTCAAAACTGGATACCAGTACATGGTTTTTGCATAAAACCCTTCATTTATTACTTTAATGAAATTTTTCTGTCAAATTGTTTGCTTTTTTGCTAGTTGAAAAGTTAACACTGTAAAAAAGTCTATTACTTGATGAAGCTGGCTACTGCCTTATTAAGAGATGCAACTTGTGCTGTGTTCACAATACAGTAGTACTGAAACATGTTTACAATAAACATGTTTAAACAAAACACATTTCCTGTAGACGTGCTTAATTTATGCAGTTTTATTGAGTATGATTAAGGCAACCAAGTGTTGGGATATCAAAGTATTGCTTCAAATTGCATTATTGCATTATTTGTTTGTAACAGGCCTAGTTAAGCTAATGATTGATGTGATGATGTGACCACCATCCAGATCATTTATCAGAATCTTATTTTTAAGAGCAGTACATTGTGAGTGGTATTAACTGGACAAATCGTACACTTTTTTCTAAGTAAGATAGGCTGAATGTTCTTGTTGGGTTGGTGATTGTTCGCCTGTGAAATAGATCCTGGCTATACACGGTTTAGATATTTTTAAATAATATTCCTTTAAAGGGTCAAGTGAAACAACTCTCTTGCTAAACTAAAGTATTGTTATAATTTGTTTGTTAGAATGGGAAATTACCCTCGTATTTTATGTGAATAGTTGTACATCTGTACAGTGCTATACATTAAATAAATCATATTTTTAGAATTAACAATCTCTTTTGTTTTTGCTGTTCTGACTGGGAAAGGGAGTGAGCGAACAATGCTGGCCGATGGCACTGAAAAACACCCGAATACTCCGTCCCAGGAAATGCAAGAAAACGCGAGGAAATACTTTCGAATTCGCGCAATTTTCCACCCATTAACTTAACGGTGAACGCCAGGAAACAAGCGTTTTCTTGAATTCACCCGAACTCACTGTCCCAGAAAATACAAGAAATTTCCTGCGAACACGGGAAGACACGATATTTTCCAAAAGTTCATCGAACGGTGAACATTGGAAAACAAGCGTTTACTTGAATTCACGCGCGTTTGCTGGTAGGGAAAATGCAAGAAAAGCACAAGAGGACTTCTGAAAACGCAAGAACACACGATAATTTCCGTAAGTTTACCGAACGGTGAACGTTGGAAACATGCGTTTTCTTGAATTCCCTAGAATTCGCCGTCTCGGAAAATAAAAGAAAACTGGAGAAAACTTCTGTGAACGCGAGAATACACTATGCTTTCCTTACGTTAACGGTGAACGCCATCTTTTTTGCCGTGGAAAACGCGTTTTAGCGCCAATATTTAAGGTTCGATTTCATTCGCGGAACCTATCAACCTCGTTCCCAGGGTCCTCTCCTTCTCGTCCCCTGGGGACGAGAAGGAGAGGACCCTGGGAACGAGGTTGGGAACCTATGAACAAACTCGTTTCCGTAGCATTACTTCGTTTATCCGCAAGCGTTTTCACGAAAATACGCTAGCGGAAACATACGTTTCCTTCAAGGAAACCCTACGGAAACATAGAAAAAGTGGTCCGGTTCCGTCGTAACCGCAGCCACGGAAACATGAATAAACGACATGAATCCGCCACCGGAAACACATGTTACCCGTTATGTTTCCGCAACGTTGCCACGTGTTTCCGTAAAATTTCAGTCTGCGGAAACTTAGCATTTCGTCCTGTGCGGATTGTTATTCACTCGCTGCAAAACTTTGGAAACCTCACTCGTTCGCTGCCCCCACTCGCTCGTTTTCCAAAGTTCAGCAACTAGCTTGTGAATAAAAATCGTACTTCGTACTTTCCACGCAGTAATCTATATGTATGTCAGTAATGTATGTACGAAATTACCATCTTCCCTTCAGTTTCAGTTTTTATTATTGCACACTGTTTACAGAAAAACAATAAAAAAACACGATTTACAACAATATAGGACGAATAAATACAAATAGAAATTAACGAGACGATACAATACATATACAATATTTAAGATACAATATTTAATTGTGCACAGTGACCAAAGTAAACAAGGGGCTTTAGAGTTGGCCACTGTCATGTAGATTTAAGTTGCCGATGGCCGCATGTTACGTTAAAAGACGATATTACAATCATAAAAGAAGGAAACACATATATACATGTAAGCTCAAATAAAAGGAAAACGATGTCCTGATATCGTACAACATTATTTTACATAGCTAGCAGTTAAACTATGGTCAGTTTTGAGTAGTCAATAAGAATTTTTTATATTGCTTTTTGAAGAGCAAGTATGGAAAACATTTAAGTTCTGACGGGACAGATTCCCAGATCTTTATCGCGTAGAATTTAAATGCAGATACCCCATAATTGGTGCGTACTGATGGCTTAAAGAAATTTTGATTTGCAGCATATCTGGTGTTATATGGGTGAATCTCTGATCAAGGTGTAAGAATATTCAGTAATACAGCTGGGGTGTTACTTTTATCGTTTTTAAATTTACGTTACAATTCATGCACATCTTTGCCGCTTGGTCTCCATTAAACACAGTTAAAATCTCCTTGAATCGATCCAAGTGAAACGAAGTGGGAAAATCTCTAAATGTGTTTTCTTACGGGATTGGAATCGATGTCTCGCAAATTACACAGCTAATTTCTTGTTGACCCCGTCTTCTACCAATACTTGCCAAGTTATCGAGGCACATAAGACAGAATGAATGCAAGCAAGGTAAAGTTTTGGGATCTTTAACCGTTTCCAAGCAAATTGAGCATTTTGTTGCTGCTTCGAGATCTTCCCAACACCATGTTATGAATATACTTGAGAAACTGCAAGACCTTTCGCAAAGCCGTATAATGCCCTGAATGATTCCTCCACGATCTCCTGTAACTTGTTTTAAGGTCTTTGAAGGTTTCGTGCGCCTTAAAAAGCAGTTTTAGATGTCACATAATCGCTCTAAATAGAGTGACATAGCGTGACTCAAATGACCGAAAAATCGCGTGATCAAGCTCATGCACTAAAATGTCTGAACACAATTGTCTGAACACAATTGTCTGTGACAGGGTCACAGACCGAAAGAAAGCTCACGGGAAAATTGCACAGGAACTGTACACTTGAAACAG
>OZ026597.1:5966893-5969393 GCA_964020085.1 Micromussa lordhowensis | reverse complement strand
CAGCTAAGATTCTGTGGGATTTGATTTTGACTTCGCACATTCTCAACAGTCTGTCTGCTAGATAGGTGCTAAAAGATCTCCAAAAGATGGCGCTTAGAAGACTGAGTTTTTTTTTGCATACGTTATTTCTGGAAAACGAAGCGCAAACCAACAAAATCAATTACGGAACAATGTTTTTCATGTCAACACAAGTCAGTCTGCCAAAAATCAGCTTGATCCTGCAAACAAATTAAAAAATCCGCTAAAAAAGCGATATACGCCCCTTTTTGCACGAAGGCCTTCAATTATTTTCTTGTAATTAGTGTACTTGTATTATTTTCTATAATGTCTGTCAAGTTTTTTTTTTGTAGTGTACTGTAGTGTAAGTTAAGCTGTAATTGTTGTAATTGTTTGAGCAAATTAAAAAAAAAATGAATTAATTAAAAAAATTAAAAATAAACGTGATAGTGAATTTAAAGCTGGTACTCATCCTGGTCAAGCAATGTATCATCTGTCGTTGTATGATTATGCACTGACAGTCATGCAGTATCTAAAGATATAGGATGGTGTGCGTGTGTGGGGGGGAGGGGGGGGGCAGTTACCAGGTGAATACTAGGTTTAGCAATGCTAAGCATAACCCATTAGAGGTGAGCACAGAGAAGAAGAGGCAATGGAAATTAAGTCGAATCGTTCACAACCCGTACAAAAATTAACACTGTAAAGCCAGGCAAAATCGGGCCATAATTTTTCAACAAAATCATACCTCAATGAACCAAAATTGGGCCTTAAAAATTACAGCCTGAATTGAACCAAAATGAACCTTACTAAAACCTAGATTCCTGAGCCTCGTTATCAGCATAAATAGAGCCAAAAAGTGAACATAAATCTGATGAAGCTAAACAGGGCCTAAAGTTGTAAATATAAATGACCGGAAAACGGCTTACGTTACAATGAATTATCAATCTAATATTCACTGTAAAATAACGGTAAACGTGTTTGTAAACAACGTATTTTATTTCAGGTTCATTCGAAATCAAACATCATGATTCCATCGTTTATAAGAAAATTTTATGAAAATCATGCAAATACACGTATTTTGATAAAATACAGCATGACCATGGCGCAAAGCATTGTACGTTGTTACGGCAAATAACTGTCAGTTTTTCTGTTCAATTATTAGAAAACGTAGCACACAAATTGCTAAAACATTAACTTAAAAAGATGTAACTTTTATTCCCTAACTGTAGGTAACTTTTGTTCGATAGATCAATGGTGTATGGTGGCCCATCAACGCCATAGAAAAAAGTGCTTTAGAATGGTGTAATTTTTTAAGTACGCGTTTTTATTTTTAATTTTTTCATAATATTATTTGTTATTTTGATTTTTTTGTTAAAAAATAGATAAAATAAAAAATACATAAGAATACAAAACATTTGAAAAAAAAAATTAAAAAAAAAACTCTCCGTGGCCCAGCAACGCCATAGACCACAATGCATCGGGCGTAAATGTATGATATCCCATAATCCCCCAGAAGGCTTGCCTTTTCAAAATGGCGGCCAGGATAAGGAACTCGGAGTGGGAAGAAGATGGAGCTAGAGAACGACCTTAAGGAGCAGGTTAGTCGTAACCTGCGACAATCTGAAATAGTAGACTTTATGAGAGTCAAATATCTGATGTATTCTTGGAGCCTGAGGACTCTATCCCGCCGTCTCCATCATTTTGGGATCAGGTACACTGACTACTCTGTCGATATACACAAGGTGAGAGAGGTTGTGGAGAAAGGAATGAAAGGACCAGGACGGTTATTGGGTTACTGCTCACTACACAAGAAGGTTCGAGAAGTACACGGACTAAAGGTCCCAAGAAATCTGGTGTATGACGTTATGGCAGACGTATGTCCGGAAGGTCTTGAGGAAATTAATGAGGTGGCGTGGGGACGCCAAAACGTCCTAAGAGAACTGGGACTTTCACCTCAAATGTGAGCAAAAAATATTGGTGTTGCATTTAATATTGTTTCCCACTGCTTCCAATTTTAGATTTTTTTATTGACATACTGACGAATATGTTGAATTTTGCTAACTGTTACTTGCCAATTGTTATTTGCTAACTGTTATTTCGGGGTTATCATTGTTCATTTTACTTTAAAGGGGCCGGCTCAGTCAACGGTTTGAAAAGTTTAGCTAACCTTTTCAAGTGTTTCGTTTAACCATCCTTGTTCCTTTATGGTTCCTATATAACCATCCTTGTTCCTTTATGGTTTATTATCATCTCTTTGATGTTTTTCTATTTTTGTAAAGTATTATTTTCAGGTTTCCTTCAATTTAACCGTAATTTTGTTGATGCTCAAAATAACTCAAAATACCATTACTGAGCTCCTTTAATGCAGGTCTCTTCTGTAGACCAACAAAACGTTGATACAGTCATCAGTGAGTGAAAAAGTTGTTGTTGTTGTTTGTCACTTATCATTGTTATTTCAGGGATCTGATAGCACCATGTCTCTTGACGGGCATGACAAGCTCTG
>OZ026597.1:5941893-5951893 GCA_964020085.1 Micromussa lordhowensis | reverse complement strand
TCAGGAGTCATTTGAACTGAAGACACTTTTAAATGGAGCACTACCAACTCATGTCATTTATAGTGTTCTTTCCTAGACCTCAAAATAATTGCATGGTAGGTATACGATGTGCACAAAAACTACATATAAAGCTATAATAGCTTTCATTCAACTTGGCAATCAGCTAAAGTGGTATTTTATTTTTTGTTTTGTTCCACCATGTAATCGATTATTCCAGGAGCCGATCGGCTCCTGATTATTCGTAATACACAGCTGTTGCAATATACAACTGTTCATGCACGGTAGCTGAAGTTTATATAACTTTGCGTGTATGAAGGGCGCGACTTTCTGCAGCGCTGGGGCAGTGCAGAAATGTTTTGTGACGTTCGCTCAGCTCTAAATGAAAGCCATTAAGACTTCAGCGGGGCACAAAACGCTTTCAACTAAAATTACAGCCAAATAGTTTTTTGCTTCATACATGAGGCTCATTAACTGGACCAAATGAAATTTTAAAGCCTTACAAAATTGGGTTGCTTTATGGCTCTATCCGGTGAGGTTGACGACCTTAAATCCAACCTAAAATTTTTTGGCTGTTTGGCTCATTTTTGCTCGCCCTTTGGCTCTCTGTCCAGATTTAAGGCCTTATTTAGGTCCTATTTAGGTTCATTAGAGCCAGATAATTTCGTACGGGAAGGATACATTAACAAATCAGTCCACTAACCAGACACACAAAGTTCTATTTTGATTGGGCATGTATAATAGCAAGTTGTTGATGTGATGTTTTTCTTGTTTTAGGAGGCAGCGAAGATAATCTTTGCCCGGGTATAAATTATTTCAAAGAAGGATCTGACCCACCTCTGCTGCCAGACAGTGAATACCCTGAATGGTTATGGAACACTCTTCAACCAAAACAAGCACTTGATGAAGAGTTTGCTGACCCTGACAACATTTAGCTTACTGGAAAAGATTACGAAAGATGAAAATAAGACAGGCTAATGAGGCAAGGAAGAAAAAGAAGTGAGATCTAAATTTGTGATGACTTACAAACTTCATCTCTAGTTGACAAAATATATGTGAACTGCTATGAACAAACTTAGTGGAGACAGTAAGCTAAAGAAATGACTTAAACACAGGAACAGTGGAGGTGTTGTGTAAGACTGAGAAGCTGCAAGTAACAGTCTTGACAATGATACATGTTATGCGTATGAAGAGCTATAATTGGGAATTTGTGTTATGCAAACCATACCTCTTGCAAGTTCATCAGAAAATTAACATGTTCTCTTGAACTGTACTCTTGAACTGTACAGAGAACTTGTTGATTAAAGTTGCTTTGTAATGTTTCCAGGAAAAAAAAAACAAAGCCCTCTGTAACAGCATGCAGTGCTGGAAATAACAGTTGGTCATCGGACATTGGCCGATCAAATTTTGATTATGTCTGGCCATTATAATTTTGAAAATGTCCGGCCATTATGATTATGATCGGACATGATGTCCGAACATTTCACCGACACATTTGACTTCTTCCCAAATTAAGTTGGTTCATAGATACATTGCTCAATAAAGGGCTAACAATTGCGACCGATACGGTCGCCAATGTGACTAGCATTTCATCTTTGGCAACCAAAAATACTATTTACATGTAGGTCACCATAATGGTGACTCCATTTTTCTACGGGTGTTGATGATCAATAAAATTTTCTCAGACATTATGTCCTTCTTTGATCTTTGATTCTAAAACATTAAACATAAGAAAAGAACTCAGTTCATCTTTTTGCTTTGATGTAACTAGTACATTGCAAACCCTTGAGCATTAAGTATGTCATGTATTCCTACAGATTTGTGTCTCTATTAATGCATAGATCCTACATGCGTATATAAAATAGTCTTGAATTTTTTCTTCACATAGGTTATGCATTACTGTAAGTCCTTTTTTTAACTAAAATTCCAAAAAAATGATTTTTATCACTTAGTTGCCAAATGGCAACTTTAATATTTTTTAAATTTTAAGCCCTGGACTCTGACAGCTTGTCAGCCATTCAATAGGTATAAAACCCAAAAAGCAGAAGTGTTCATCTTTCCTGTACTTGCAAAACAAAGCACTCTTCAGAAATCGCCCCATAATGCATTGCATTAAATCCGGTATGCTATTAGCACTTTAGACAATTTTGGTAGCGCTCAAATTATATAAAACTAGATTTACTTGAAATTATAACATATAACCAGGAGATAACCAGGAGAGAACGATGCAGTCATCTAGTAGATAAAGCCATCTAGTTAATCATAAATGATAAATAAATAAAATTTAAATGCAGTTTAGAATTATTGATTTTATTCTTTATGCTAATGAATTTAATTTTGCTGATTAATAATGTCCAGTCAAATTGATGAGATGTCCCACAAAAATGAAGATTTGAAAGGACACTTGTCCTGTTAAAGAAGACAAATTATTTCCAGCACTGACATGATTTGATTTTCTACCTTAATCAATGTTTTCTGACTACAATAAACTTCATGTACAGTCCAACTACTGGTACATGTAGATGAGTACAGGGAATCAATCAGCCTGGAGACCAGAGAGAAATCTTGTAATGTTTGAGCAAAATCAATTCTATATTGATGAATTATGTACAACACAGGGAATGTGCAGCAAACATGAAATAAAGGAAATTATTTCAGTTAATTTGTTGATGAAAATTGTTGGCCGTACTTGAGGCATATATACCCAGTAAATAATTACAAATACAGAATTGGACAAAACTGGTTTAAATGGAAAAAGCAGCCAAAGAATGACAGGAAAAGAGAGATAGAATGTTGGGCATGAGAAACTTAAGAAATCAAAACTTCTAGTGCTACTGATGTTTTCACACCATGCTGTCCTCAACTTGTATCTCAAATCTCTTGATCCTGTAGAGATGTCTCGTCAGTCTGGTTATGCAAATTGTTGAATTATGGGTTGCTTTTTAGAAAAATTATAAAATAATATACCCTGTTGGAAGAAAATCAAGAGCAAGAGTGGGTCCTAGTGTTCAATTTTCCAAGCAACACAACACCACATCTTTAGATAAACAATGTTTGAACAACACAAACCAGGCTCGCAAAATACCAAGCTTATGCTATTTACAAAGCTAAATAATAAAAAGCCTCTTTTCTAATACCCGAATTGTTTTTCAAACATTTGTAATTACCTGGGGACTATGTCAGTCACCTGGTGGTACTCACCGATTTTTTTTTTTTTTTTTGGAGGGGACGTGGCCAGAACCTTATTTAGAAAATGAAGACCCCATTGATTTTGTGTCCGCTGACATCTAGCGTTTAAGCGAGGGCATTCATTCCATAGTTCGAGCCAGCCTTATCTACAAAATGAAGACCCTGTTTCTTTCACATCAGTTGGCGTCTGAGGAAAAGCTTTGACTCGGTTTGACAGTCTCTGGTTTGATTAGGCCTGTAAGCAAAAGTCTTCTTTTTTGGTTCTTAGGTCTTAAGGCGGGGGTACACGTGAATTTAAGTGAAATTTTGGTAAGTTTAAAGAGAGGTTGAAAGGGAAAAAAAAGGGTTATGGAACACCACTGGAGTGTATGAACCAATTTTTAACTTCAAACTCTAATTTTAAAACAACACCAAATCTTCAAAATTTCCTATTTCCATCAATTTTACTAATCCTTTAAGAAAAACTATTTCTCTCCAAATATACCTAAAAATCACCAAAAAATTTACAAAACAACCCAAAACATAGATATGTGAAATGAGCAAAGAGATTCTTGATTGCTTGAAACGTCAACGAGATATTTGCATAAAAAACATACTACCCAGCCAAAATACGGCTTTCATGTGTACCCCCGCCTTAAGTCTTTGGTCATAGGTCTCCCCACCCACCCAACAATTTTTTCTACCACCCAGATTCTGGGTGGTCACGTGACCTGCTGCAACCAGGTTCTTTCACAAAGGAAGGCAAGGGCTGCAGAGCACCCGGGCTTACAGACGAACTTTAGAGACTGGGTTCAAGTGTAATCTCTGTAATGGCGGCTTCCATCTGATCAGCATTTCTAAAGGTAAGAATGATAGTTTAAGACTGCTATTCTTCGTGTCAAGCTAATCTTAATGATACGGGGTCAGCTCTCTTGGTCTCACGAAATGAAGAGAAACATAGAATGGCGGAGACACGCCACCTTTGAAGCACTTTGTTGGCTTTTTTGTGTGAAAAGCCGAAATAACGGTCACAGAACTGTGGAAATCCCGGAGAAATAGCATTTCTTTTTGTCAAAACAACGGAGTCATTCACATAAAATACAGGGAAAACAGACTTACCTTAAGAAAATGCCTCTAAAAGAACAAAAACGATGAATTCTCTTCGTTCGTTCGCCAGTCAGTTGAATGAACATTTTAGCATTCGCCTCTAACTAAAATTGCAAACCTGACGCCTGCGATCATCGAGCTAGTTTCCATTTATATGAAAATGCCCAGAACGAGGTGCCGGATCTTGGTTAGCCTGCGAACACAGACGGATTTTGGTAGGATATTGAAAATTGTATGGATTTATAAGCATTGTGATTGTGCAAACAAAATGCAAATTGAACAATGCTGAGTAATCCTTAAACTGTTCTATATAGGCAATTGCAGAAACGTGAGAGGACTGGAAAAGAGTATGGTTGTTTTCCGTTTTTTTGAAAAAATAAGATATTAAAATGAAAGATCGACTAAATTTGAGAGTCTTTACCAAGAATAGCAGTATTTAGATGAAGAAAATGGCAAAATGGTAGCTCTTCAAATATCACATACAATAGAGAGTTTGTATGGATTGGGTAGACAAGCCACAAAATTATAAGGATTTGTATGGAATTTTGCAACTTTTGGGAGGCTCCCATTTGAACAATTTTCCACTGAAAACTCTTAAACTTGGCTGGGTAGCTTTTCATTCAGTAACAATTCAGTTGAAATGTTTAGATTTTCAATCTAATCAATATAAAAAACTTGTCCCAGTCCTCTCGCGTTTCTGCAATTGGCTATTCAGAGCAAAGGAATTCGAAACAAATAGAACTGGGAAGAAAATAGCAAGAACATGAACAATGCAAAGTGAGATTTCACCTGAATATCGATGTAAGAAAGGAGAAGGGAGACTCTTCCTGTAGCTGAATCCAATAAAAACCAAAATTGCGTTCAGTAGTAGCCAATGTTCACCTTGTGGAATCTCTTTTTGATAACTGGCTGAAGAATAACCATATTACTGTTAATATAACTGTACTTTGTTTTGGGGCCAGCTTGAATTACATTCGACTTCTTTACCAAGTACAAGGGGGGATGTGTATAACAAATATAATATAGGCCCCAGCACGAATCCTTGGGGAATGCTACATTGCAAGCTCTTGCTACATGATGTGGTTCCCTTAACATTGACTACTCCGTACGACTCTCAAGATAGGACTGAAACCAGCTCAGAGCTTTCCTGTTAATACTGAAGTGAGAAACAAACAGCATTTTTTGAAGGCGGTTGTCAGTAGAGCTGTCTGACTGTGAGAGTGTCCATTGATAGCATCCACTGTATGATTATCAATATTATTATTATTATTATTATTATTATTATAAAAATTACAATTTGCTCGATTGTGATTGGTTAAAGAAACTCCTATTTTCCAGTAAATCAGTTGCCAAGTTGTATCAGACAGTTCATTATTGGACAGTTTGTTATCAACAGTTCAGTAAGCCAATGACATTCAAAGTTGTAATTTAAATCAACCAATGGCATTCAAAGTTGTAGTTTAAATCAACCGATCTCAATTAGAGAGCGACATGAAACAATTTGTAAGTCTTTTGATGCGAATTTTCCCTTTTTTTCATAACTTGGCTATTCTTCTTTTCTCAGAAATTGTAATTTTTATGAATAATTGGTAATAAGACTTCGTGTTGTCCAATTCGGTCTGTAATCATACTTGTGATAAACAAATTGGAATACAGCTGCACGGTGGTCCAATTTTGGTTTCACCTGTATCATTACAGACCAAACTGGACTCCACTCAGTCCTATTACCACTCCTTATTATTGTCATTATTAATTATTTTCAGAACCTTATCAGACCTTGAAGATGTTTCACTGAGTAAAAACATACAAACTAATTTTAGGTAAAAATCTGTTTAAAAACTAGCACTAAACTCTTTATTGAAATCATCATCATAGTGTCGGCAAAAATCGGAGTGTTCTTGTAACTTTTGGTTTGAATAAAGATTACAAATTACACAAATTCCAGGGCTCCTAAATACATGTGCTAACGAACCTAGATTTTCCATTCTGACAACTAATATTTGAAATTCAGTCCCGAAATTGGCAACTTTTGTGCTGTAAGAGATTAAAATAAAGTTAGACTGTGAATCAGTATAACTGTTGCAGGTCAAAATGAAATTCAGGTTAAAATGATTTTAACCTAGTTTGATTCTCAATTTCTTCTGTCCTCTAACATTAATTATTCATGATCCATAAATAATCAGGGTAAAGAACAAAGGAATTTCATTTTAACCTGAATTTCATTTTGACCTGCAACATTATAACCATTAAGACTTCTGGTGTGTTATTTCACAAAATTGGCTTAGGGTTATTAAATCTCTATGAAGTGAAATGTTAAATGGCTGCCATGTTGAATTTTCTGGTTAAATAATACAGCTACATGTACTCTGTGTATTGTCATTGGGGTGCAACTTTCACTACAAAGATAGACAATCCAAACTACAGGAACAAACATTCAACCCACAAGTTTTTGTATGTTTTTTGTGTGGTTCCATTAGTTTGTTTCTGATACATTGGCTTGAATTTGAGTTTAAAATGAGCTCTGTTAGAAAATTTGTTTTTGAGGTCATCAAAATTGGAAGTGTTTAGAAGGTAATCAAAACTGAAAGTGAAAAATTATCATCGCAGTGAGTTTTCCAATTTAAGCAATTTGAAAGAAGAAGCCTGAAAAAAATCAGGGCTTCAACGGGATTCGAACTCGTGACCTTCACGAAATACCGTTGCGATGCTCTACCAACTGAGCTATGAAGCCACATTTCACTCCTCATGAGAAGATATGAACTCAACAAATTGACCTCGCTCCCAATTGTGGCTCCATAGCTCAGTTGGTAGAGCATCGCACCAGTATTTAGTGGAGGTCACGGGTTCGAATACCGTTGAAGGCCTGATTTTTTGCAGGCTTCTTCTTTCCAATTGCTTAAATTGGAAAATTCACTGTGATGATCATTTTTCACTTTCATCTATAACCGCAGTTTAGATATATGAGTTACTTCATATATACTTCACATCGTAATCAAAACTGTCTGTTCAAACAGCTACAGGTGTACCGGTAACTATCGTACTGCTTGAACATGATTGGATGAGAGCACAAACGAACTTGGCCAACAAACTTGGTTTTCAGGAGGCCTTGGTTGATGTCATTTCATTGTAAATTAATAGGTTACATAATTGTACCCCTGTGATGGGAGTAAAAGAGATTAGATTCTTGTGATTAAAATCAGTGAAAAGAACTGAACATATGGGTATGTAAAGATCAGGAAATAGTTTCCATAACTCCGACAAAGTCAGTGATTAATCTAGGTGTTTTATCTTAAAAAACTCTGAATGACTTGCCACTTCAATTTCATGACTAATGAAGACACAGATATAATATCTAGACAAAAATTTGGGCATAGGGTAAACTTGAATTGATTTACTAGGAGGTGATATAATTTTGCTCATTTTAAAGAGTGTTAAAAAGTGTCTGTCCAAGCCTGGTTACCCAGCAGAGGAGCCTAGTCTTCATTTTCCAAATACAACAAAAATATTTGATTCCATTTGCTTCCTTACATAGGGCAACCCACCAAACAAAGTTTAAGGTCACTAAGATTTATTTTGCATGCTTATGCTAAACACACATGTACATCGAGAAGTAATAATTAAAAGGAAATGTGTCAATCTATTAATAATTAGTAGAATTAGAATTCTACTAGTATGCTAAAACTGCAAATGCTGTAATCAAATTGGGTGAGCCATTGCACACTACCAGGCACAAATAACTACTGTAAACTAAATTTTCTCTGATTCTTATTGGTTTAAATTGATCACGTAACGTGATAGTGTTCATCCGCGGAGAGACACTATCAGCCCATAGTGCCCGTCTGTGCGAGTTAACTCTCTAAAGCGTGAAGTTTAATACTAAGACCAGAAATAATTGGAATCGTTATTTAAAGGAAATTTGCAGTTAGAATTTTACTAAAGCATTTGGATTATGAGCTTGAGATTTCTATGAGGCGATAGTTGATTCGGCCTTTGGCCTCGTCAACTATCACCTCATAGAAATCTTGCGCTCATAATCTAATTGTTAAATAGTACATTTTTAAGTGACCTTCCTTGCACAGGTTACATGCGCAAACTGCTGCGATACAGTAAGCCCATGGCTTTCCTAGGTTCATTTTTCTTATTTGAAGACTTGTTTTTATGTAAGTTTACCATTTGTTTTTTTTTTATTTTGTAACGTCAGTTTAATTTAGCAGGGTAAGAAAAACGTGACCAAGTAGATTGGTTATTTGATGGGTTCACAAATCTATGAATGTAGAGGATGTGAACAAGTACGAAAGTATTTGTAATCCTTGGGCGATGCGTGACACTTCTATTCAAAAGAAAATAAAAATTACTGATGGCGTAGAAATATGCAAAAGTGTCAAATTGTGAAACATCACTAAACTTTTCGGACGTAGCCCTTCTTTAGTGTGAAAACCGTTCAAATGACTAGCAATGAGATCCTCATTCTCGTCCCCAGAGGCCGTGCTCCTTTCGGTCAGTACCGAGAATTGCGACCTCTGGGTTGGTCCAACACCGGAAGTCCGCCGCGGTTCACAGCCTTTCCGTCAAATCTGAAAAACCTGATTCACTTAAAACACCAAACAAAAACTCTGTGCTGCTCAAATATCGGACCCGGACAGAGGTCGCGATTCTTGGTGCTGACCAAAAGGAGCGCGGCCTCTGGGAACGAAAATGTTAGATCCTTTGTATCTTCTGTATAAATTTGTGTTTTAAGTGTGTTAGGATGCAGTGACATCCCATATCTCCAGCATTAAGGACGTTCACGCCCATTGCTTCTATGCATCTTCACTGCGCTCAAAATGTATGTTGCAACATCACTCCTCGTCATACATCAAGCATGCACGCTAAGAAAGAAATATAAGCTACTATAGGGCTTAGTACTAATAACTATTGCTGATATTTGTAAACTAAAAACGTCTTTTTAAAATAGTGAAAGCTTCTAAAAAGGCATGGTCTTCAATGCGTCCTATCTTGAAAGCAAGTACAGTGATCCCCTAATGGTTTTATTTTGGCAAGACTAGATCTCTACCTTACTGCATTGCAAGTTTTCAGAAAATCTGAACGCGGGAACATTTTGGATGTAAACATGTTTAAGACCCATCTACTTATGTTTTAACATAAAATTACAAAAAATAAATAAATATAATTTACTTGTTCCATTTCTTGGCAGACAAATGCAAGCATTGCATGGAGCATGAACAAACTCGCACAGGGATGAAGTCATTTTCATGCAAGTATTGTGAAAAGAGTTTTAGCGACATTTCAAAAGGGAAGCGACATGAACGAACTCACACAGGAGAGAAGCCATATGCATGCAAGTATTGCAAAAAGTGTTTTAGCCGGTTATCAATCTGCAAGATGCATGAACGAACTCACACAGGAGAGAGGCCATATACATGCAAGCATTGTGAAAAGTGCTTTAGCGACTCGTCAAACTGCAAGAAACATGAACGAACTCACACCGGAGAGAAGCCATATACATGCAAGCATTGTAAAAAGTGTTTTAACCGCTCATCACATTGCAAGGAACATGAACGAACTCACACAGGAGAGAAGCCATATGCATGCAAGCATTGTAAAAAGTGCTTTAATAAGTCATCAGATTGCAAGCAACATGAACGAACTCACACAGGAGAGAAGCCATATACATGCAAGCATTGTAAAAAGTGCTTTAATAAGTCATCAGATTGCAAGCGACATGAAC